>JAIPRK010000071.1:0-391231 GCA_025469195.1 Chaitophorus viminalis
AATCTTTAAAAATATATAAAAAAATTTCTACCGGACCAAAAGGAAAAAATTTTATGACCGTTTGAAATTTAAATTTTTACGAAATTGCATAAAATAGCGATTTATGGTCAAACGATTTTAAATATTTTTTATAATTCAAAAAGTATAAGTCGCAAAAACTTGAAATTTTCACCAGTTGTTAAGATAGACATTTCCTTTATGTCATATTTTTTTCAAAATATTTTATTGATTTTTAAGCCACTTATAGGCATTTAAAAAATTCAAATTTTTTACATTTTTTTTTTATAATCGGTGATAAAAAAAATTGACTTTTACAAAATACTTGAAAATTTAATAGAATATTTCACACAAGTAGTTTTTATTGTCATTCAAAAATCATCAAAATCCATAGGCACAATTTTTTTTTATAAGCGTTTGAACAGCGAAGTCACATATCACACAAGACTCCAGACAAGAATCATGAAGATTGACCAGACAACTGCGAAGACAACAGGGAATTTGAATAAACATCATCACAACTCACAAGTCATCAACGTTTTTGTACTATATTTAAATTGTCACTGTTTTATAAAGTTAAATTCTAAATTACTACACAATCCAGGAGTTAATTCAATTACCTTCCGATCGAGACACATGAAAGCGGCTTCGCGTTCATATTAAACATTATATTTTCCTTGTGGAATCGAGCACGAAGTCCTGCAGGGATGGCATATCAATAACACCAAATGAGCGCATATATACGATTCCAGAGAAACGGTAGCAAGAAAAATATAAAAGTTTTCTTGCCAGACGGCGTCGGCAACGATGACGTGCGCTGCAGTGTGTATAAATGGTATATTATTATGTATATTTTTACGACTGCAGCAGCCGCGTCGCATCTCAGACGGTCGATCGGCGGCTGTACAGGCGGCACGAAGAACACCGGAGCCAATACAATACATATAATATAGTAATATACGATTATTAATCCGTCTACTGCAGCAGACACACGTCCACCGACGACGGCACACAAAACGGACGTCGTCGTCAGTCTGTCATCATTTATACACTCATATCGGGTCATACATATACATATATTAAACATAGGTATTCGGTTTTGCCACCAGCCCGCACGTTATCGGATAATTCGATCGACGGACCTATCTCTCACTAACTATTATATTATAGCCACTATATTTACTACACAGCAAGTGCAGAGATGATGATGATGCGATGGTCCTGGTGTTTACTGTTTTTGTATCGTGTATAATATATACTCAGTATATGTATTATATGTATAATATATTATAAAATATAATAAATTACTGTGTAAAATATATTATGTACACACACACACACACACACACACACACACACACACACACACACACTTACTTCATGTTTCTCTTTCATATATTGTTTTCTTTTTTCTTCGTTATGTTATATATTTTTCCAATATTTAATTAATAACCATTAACAACCGTCAGTTTCCAGCGTATATATATATATATATATACATATGTATATGTGTGTGTGTGTGTGTGTGTGTGTGTGTGTGTGTGTGTACTACGTGAATATTGTGCTCGCGCGTTTGTGTATATAATACGCGTATGTACTGTATGTACTGTATCGTGTGGCGCCGGCGCCAGACACCGCAGAAGTCCGTTGCATCTTGCATATAATAAACTAGGTAGGTACCCACATAATATTGTATATATATATAGTACCTAACCTACGTAATACGCTATTGGTTTTGTTAAACATTGTTGCTCATTTATTGTTATTTGTTTCTGTTATTGTTATTATACCGTGGCTCCTCGGTTCTCTAAAAAAAAAAAAACAAATACACACATACACGGTTTATGTGTGTATATATAATAATATTAAAATAATGATTGAGCGCATTTGACGAGCGGCCAACCCTGCGCCTATAAGAAACAATCTGTTGTTAACGGCATAATATAAAATATATTAAATAATTATATTTCCATTTATAAAATATAAATGCTGTATATGTATGTAGGTAGGTAAGGTATATATATATATATATATATATGTAAGTACTATAACCCCATTGGCGCCAAACCATTCAGTATACAACGGTGGAACGACTTTAAAATCAAATACGCTTATCTTATTATTGTCATTATTATTATTTCTTGCAGAGATAAGATCTTCATGATCATGAATTCATGAATAAATACAAGCTATGTTTAAAAATTAAACATCGTATTAAAGTTATATAGAATCTTAAAAAAAATAATATGCCCGTATGTTATTGTTATGTTTAGCAGTTAGCAAGATATATTATTATGTATTCATATTACATATTAAAAATGTTATATATTCTTATTTTATAAATTAAGATTTGATAAATTAAATGTTAAATGGCGCTGTTAATTTTTATTCGTTTATCACGTACAATACCATATGTATACTTTTTTTAATGTAAAATATAAACATAATTAAAGAAAATAATTATGAAGAGTAAAGTACTATACCGATAATGCCCTCGTATAATAAATTATTATTTCGTTATATATTAAACATAGATTAATAATTCAAATCATTGGACATTATTTTTCAAATTAAATAGGATGAATACGTTTGGTATTTTGGTTAAACATAAAGTACAAAATTATAATTATTACATTTCTGTATTAATAAAGTCTAATGGGAGATAAAAGTAAAAAAATAAAATATGTTTTTGATAATTAATTTTTTGTGCGGTGTATATTTTAATTTTTCACCGCTCGATTTTAGCCAGAGAACGCATAAAACTGTTTTTATTCGTATAGTAACGATGTTACATGGTTAATAAATTGGCTAAATAACTTTTGACACATATAAAAAAAAAAAAAATCATAATAATAACACGAAAAACCAAGAGAGATGGGAAGACGGGTGGTGATGAAGGGATTGAGAAAATGATGTATATAATAGTGGGAGGAGAAGTGTGTAGAGTAGGAGACTGGAACAGTATAGTTCATGTACTTAGAAGATATCTGTCGGTTAAAATTAATAAGTCTGCGTGTCGGCTACAGTCGAGACACACGAGTCTATTTGTGGTGCCGGAGGGTCGTTGGTCTTTATAAACTGTGTTTCTGTGAGTGTGCACATCAGACCCATGGTAACCGAATTAATATGTATATATGTATAATACTAAATTGTATAATGTATACACTATATACATATGTATACATGAATCGATATTTTGTTGGTAATGCAATAACTTGAAACCCGTTTGACCGATCTGACTATTTTTTTTATTTTTTTCAAATGTCAGCAATAGTTTAAAAACATATGAAAAGTTGCATGGGTGCTATTAATTCAACCTTTAAATGGGTGACTGATCACAGGGACAAGAAAATAAATACATGGTCACCTAAGTTACTTATTGTAAAATAGTTAAGGTCGGAAGTATTATATTTTGCAGAATGAAACTAGGAATGTACCTATAGGTTTTATCATGATGTGTGCCAGTTTTTATTATTTTATAAAAAATATTGTGTCTTTGTACACGATTTTGACTAGAAGATTGTTTCAATATACTCAGAGCTATAACTTTCGTCTATTCGGTGCAGTGTGGAAGTAATTTTTTAAATTGCTCAAGAGTTTTTTAAATTATTGAGAAAAACCAATGGAACAGTTTCGAGTATCAAAATCACGCGAGAACTACGTGTTACGTTCAATACATATATTGAGTTGCATTTCAAAATAACTATTTATTTATTCTTTATTCAAATTAGGTTCGATGTTAAGCCAGAACAGAACAACGAATGTCGGAACAGTTTTTGATTGGATATATTAATTTGTTCACTTTTTGGCTACCTAGGCGTTTAAATTGATGACATTTATTAAAATACATATTTTGTTTGTTTTTTGTTTTTCATTTGTTTTATAACAAATCGTTATAGGTTAGGGTTGACCAAACATGATCGTAAATATTTAAGGTATAATTTTAGGCATTAAAAACTATGCCTTGATTAAGACTGTTCCGTGCGAAACCGGGTAATTCAACTAGTACATACTAGTACGTATATACTCGTATTATATATATATGCATACATAATAAATGTATAATCTTTAATATACGTATGCGATGATGTTTATTTGATTTGAAATTCTGAATGCTTATATCGTGTGGCGTATAATGCTGCATGCCTGCATGTATGTAGGTACGGCTGCATTAATACTTCTTGTGAATAACATTATAGTTTATAACAGTACATTTTTAAGTACAGAAATTTAGCGATAGAAAATATATCTCAAAATGTTTTAACTTTGTGCAGCTTACGTGTTTCTATAATTAACACGACAAAAAAAGAGTGTATTATTATTATATTTTTACTGTATTTAATGTGTATTGTAGAACGGATAGGTCCGTATAGAAAAAGAGAGAGAATGAAAGACTATGGGATAAGAACTTTTTTTTTGACCACACGTTTTAAATGTACCTTGAAGCACATTATATACACCGTGACATTTAAAATGTTATCGGTTATAGACGCCCAGTAGACTCTTTTATAAGATAACTTATGAAGATCGGGATAGGTTCAAATAAACGTGATGTCAGTTATTATTCTACCTCCGGGATATGTGTGCACCACGATATAATAAGTTGTTTCCAGGCGCCATTGCTGCGAACTACGAACCTACATTACAATACGACCTACCGAGATCAGAAACAAAAACAGTCGACGATGGACATCTTAAAGGTTTTTGGGTCTCTTCCCACATTTAATCTCTAAAAATTCTACTTGGAGTCGTTTCGGCTATAACTACTTCTCCGGGCCGCCCGGGACAGCTGTCGTAACACAATAATAATATTAATATACTTGGCGGCATTCTCGTTCCAATGCGAGATGCTAGTGTATATGGCAGCGCAACAGACGACAGTACGACGTTACAAGGTTCTATCACCGATTAAATATTATTTTTATTTAATCTGTGTGGTTTTATTAGATTCATTATCTTGGTCACATTATTGCCTTTTGATCGTTTTACTTGACGTGAACATGCGTCATTATTGAACGTTTTATTATTCGCTTTCGCGTATCATTAACTTGATCTTTTTTCATAGCGACCGCCGATCCACTAACCATATGTCCATATTATGTATGAGTATGACATATTATTATTAGTCCGTATTTATCGTCATTGCATTAGTTCATATTGTATTAATATTATAATAGGTTTCCTAATTTTTCTTTAACAGAAACAACTCTAGCACTTATCGTATCATAATATAATATGACCACATAAAACAATATTTGGAAGAATTCGAACAAAGGGTAACAGAAACAAGATAATATTTTTAAATAACATTTCTTACAATTATGTATTTTACAGAGAAGTAATAATTTTGGTAGTTCCTAGTGATTTCTCCATTAGAGTAGTTACATTAATTAAGGTCGGTTGGATACAAGAATTGGGTATACCGCTGAAGTATTTTTAAATGTGTAAATAGCAATAAATTATCGCAAAAAATAATATTACTTAATTTGCGAAATCGAAGAAAAATAATCATGTACAATTAAAGATTTGTATTAATTATCCTCTAATATCTGTTCAACTATTTATACAAATTTTAAAACTGCAGTTAATGTTAAAAATACTTAAAACTAGAATATATATTCCAGTGCGTCTTGTGTAAACATATTTGTATTTAGTAAATATTATTTTGAATAGGTGCGTCTTAAATGGCACTACAACAGCTATATAATTCAATACATATAATATTTAACATAAAATATAATAAAAGGTTCATAAAATGCAATACCGTGCATGTTTGTTAATTAATAGTATACAGCTTATTTTTCCTAGATCTAAAATGATGTTTATGTTAAACTACAAAATATGTCTGTACTTATTGTTAGTAATTTACCATAAATATATATACTAATATACTATATAATCACATAGGAACTTACCATAAATGTGTTGTTTTATTTTAAAGTATATATTGAGTATTATAAATAGCTCTTTGTACAACCCATTCATAACAAATTTATTAATTATAAATTATAAGTGTTCAACCCATCATTTGTCAAAGTTAAATAAATTCTATAAGTAATTATATAAATTATTTTAATTGTTTGTTTATTTATTTATTTAATATTATATCAAATTTTTATGAATTCTCACTATACCTAGTCCAATATTATTGTTTTGATTTTGACTTGCATTTATTTCGTGATATTATAGCAAACACTATAATATATCATTTTAGGGTCGGTAGAATGATGGTTCTGACCTAGTTCTAAATTATTGGATGTCCACTGCCCTATAGAGTATAAATACACAGAAAAAGAAAGAAATATTGTACTTTCTGGTATTTAACCTTTTTGACAGAAATATTAGAACAACTGTGTTATAATTTCAGTATTAAGGGAGTAGTCTTCATCAATCGTATAAATATATTTCTAGCATTTACATTTTTAATTCTACAATTTATAAACATTATCGTACTTAGCTTAAATATGTAATGTAAACTGTACAGTGATCTATAAGAGAGGTGCTTAATATTTGTTTTTCAAACAAAACACCCATCTCCAGATAGGCAGCTGTGTTTTATAATTGACCAAAACAGGTTAGTCCAAATGGGTATTGCAATTTACACATGTATATTTTATCAATTGGTTCAAACATGCTTTTCATGTTTTTATACAGATAAACATTCGTCCTAATTTTAATACTAGTAACAGTGTAACACTCAAAGTCTCTAATTAAACCCTGGGGCATGATGCACGTTAGTTAGACTGTGACTGTTCAATTATTTAGTACATACTCATCATTGAAGTCAATTATCTTGGCGTTAATAGTTGGAAATTTGGAATACTATGTGATTCGTACGTTGAAATTAAAATACTCAAAGTTTTCTAGTTTATTACGTATAAATTATGATTATAAGTATAATCTAACTTACAGGATATTATATTATACTTAATAAACATTAAGATATGTCAAAGTTAAATGGTACAGATAATAGATACTTTTATAGAAGTATAGTACCTACCTATATAAATTTTAAATAATATAGATAGGTATAATATGCATACTAGATAATATTACGTGATAATATGTGATTAGCATAATAACTACTAGGAAAAAAACTTCGAGTAACAATTTTAAAATTCAATAATATTCATCAAGGTCAAAAAAATATTAATGCGTAATGAATATATCTATGTATGCACTGCTTGAATTGATGATTAATACACGTAATACGTACATTAAGAATTACACATTCTTTTCATTTTACCTACTTGATATAACAGTGTCTTCTATAAAATGTACATTGTACACCTAATGGCTAATATACAGTGTTACTATGCATCCATAAACATTAAACATATTATATTGAAATAATGTATATTATATTACGGCGAATGACGTAATTTATCTGAATATTGGTAAATGTTGTATCTGTGAACATTCGCCGGTTATTGACGTTAATTACCTGTAAAATCGGTAAATTATTTATTTTTATTGTAGACTATTTGATGTAATTCACGCGGCACTTATAGCAGTAGGATATGGTGATTGAAGTATGATGATGGCTGAGTACAAAAAACTATATATTATAATGAAACAACAAAGATAGTTATGATATATTTAGGCAATAAGGTTTGTGTTGAAGTTGTCAAGTAAAACGATATATTTCAAAAAGAGAAATTATGAATAAACCAGTTATATACTAAGCATTTAATTTAAGGGTACAAATTTATTTTATTAACTTGCAATGGTAAAACTTCAATAACAACAATAATTATCGCTATATAATGAACTAACAAGATCATTTTTCTAAAAATGTAACTGAAAATCTGGTTGTGGCAATAAGAAATTTACATTTAAGGTACTAGGCAACGGAAGTATTTTGCAATTCTAAGTGCCACAGTTATAATAATAATCATATAAATATCAAATAATATAATAAAATGATTATTATTTTGTTAATTATTATAAAAAATATGAAATTTACCAACAAAAAATTTGAATTTAAAATGTTATGTTTTACAACATTTGCTTACACAATAAAATTGAATCATTTTGGTGAACGACATAATTTACCAATTATCGTATTTTACCATAACGTCATATACTCGTATATATTATATGGTCGTACACAATACACAGAACTCTGTCGATTATCAATGGGTAAAAATGGTGTATTCATTATAAATTGTAGGCCCATCCACAAAATATAAAATTAGTCAAAAAACAAAAATAGTCGAGAAGAATATTGCATAGCACCATAGGCCATAAGGCATAGACCTAAAGGTTACATAGCAGTATAGCACACGATACTCAATGGATAAGACCGAACGAAATCGTGTACCTAAGTAAAATACTTAGAGACACTTAGGCAAACAACAAGCTGCTACCTTGGACCTCAATCTTCATTTTTATAATCTTGGAGAAAACATGATATAAATTCTTTCTTTTTATCCTACAATTATAGTCGCCGAGTATTAAAAAAAAAATTAAAAATAACAGTTGCGGCCAACAATAATACTGAAAGTTTGTCACGTAGTTATATAACGTTAATTAATTAAGTATTTTAAGTATTTAAATATTTTGTAAATCTTGGTAAATTCTAAGAATTTAAAAATTAAACTTTAAATCATAATAGTATAATTCCATCGTCTCTCGTTTAGTCGATTACTGTATTGTTATGACATGAAAAGGCCTCATGTTCAGATATCACCCATCCACAAGGAAGGTGGCGCATGGACACATAGTGAACAAGAAAAAGCCGAGGTATATACGCTTGACGCTTTGAACTTGTATTTCTATCAAACAGCATAGACTCTGAACTTGACATTATGTAATGTCAACAGCTCAATGTAACACGGAAAAAATTAAACATTTCACTCCGTTAGAAGTTGCCAAAGAAATATAATATTATAACTTAAATTGTTAATGACTCTCAAACCGGGAAAGCCATCAGACCATGTCACATCAAATAGCAGGTACCTCTACTGACCAATATCACTCTTTCTAAGTTAGTCTAAATTGTTAGTTAAACTTCCTCTTAAACCACTTGTAGAGGGAAAATATCTTTTAACGAGAAATCAATTTGGAATCCGCAATAAATACATGACAATGTATTATGTCTATCGAGTCTCAAACGTGATTAACAAAGCTCTATAGAAAAAATTAAATACTACTAGTACGGAATACTCATTGACTTAACTCAGGCTTTCGACTAAGAATGAATCCCCTCCAGACGCCGATCGGGCCGATGTAATTATATATATATATATTTAGTTTTATTTCATTTTTATCATAATAATTATGATCGATGGACGATGGCTGTATATTATACGGATTGTAATCATAGGCACAATTTCCGATTTTTAATTGGGGGGGGAGTATATTTTCACTCCGTTCAGTATCTAAAAAGAAAAACAAAACTTTATAATTTGCATTTATTCATTCGTATGTATATATATAAAATATGAATTTGGGATATTTGTTGTATAAAAATTGTATAATAATCCTGATCAATTTTTAAAACGAAATTTATTTTTTAACATTTTAAACGTTATTATAAAATTATTATTTAAAGTACCTTATAAAATTTTTATTCTTAATTTTAATCTTAATGTTAATTGGAGGGGGCTAAGCCTCTCCTAGCCCCCCCCCCAATTGCGCTCATGATTATAACAGTGGCGTACGCAGGATTTTAGTTCGGTTAGGGTTTTTAATATAGGTTGATCAGTAACTCTGGGGGGCTTCGCCCTCCCCCCACTATAAAGCTGAACTAGTAAATATCACCAACATTATACAACACAAAATAATTCTTTCAAAATAAATTCCTATTTATGCATTTAATCATCTTAATTCTAAAAATAATATAAAATATTAAATAATAATTATTAATTAGTATTTATAAAATATTATATACTTTAAACAAAATAATAAAATAAGTAACAATAATCATGAATTATATTTATTTATACTTTTATATGTAATTTAGTCTTAAATTTAGTCTTAAATTTAATCTACGATTAAAATATTTAACCAAGTGATTTAGGACCTCTTCAGGTAGTACACTTATATCTGTATGGATGTTTAGTAATGCTAACCAATTTAATCGCGACTCACTTATTGTATTACGAAGATATGTTTTTAAACGACGTAATGTAGAGAAAGATCTTTCTGCAGATGATGTGGTAATGGGCAATGTTACTAATATTTTTAACAATAAATAAATAGATGGAAATAATATTTTATCACATGTTATAAGAGCATCTATAGGACTTTTTGGATTAATTTCATTTTTTTCACAAATGTATACCATAATTTAAATTCTTCAGCAGTCATTAATTTACTTTTATTAATAAAAGATGAATACGTTTCATGAAGATCAAGAAAACTTTTTTCTTGTTCTTTTGATGGTGTTTTTTGTTTTAGGAATCAAACAGAAAATTTTTTTTAGGATAGTATTATGTGATGTGAGTCTTACAAGAAGTTGGAGCAAAAATGTGTAGAGAAATGGTATAAAAATTGACCGTAAAAAGTGTTGCTCAACATTTTCAGCTGGAACATTATTTCTAGTTTTTTGGCGATTCATTTTTCTTCGAAGTGAAAAATCAGAAATACCAATTTATTCACAAGTTTTCTTAACAGTTTCAAATAATTTCATAAATTTATTTTCACTGTTAATACGAAGTAAATTCTCAACACATGAAGCAGCATCTAATGCAGTTTTTAAATCCGAATTTTCAAGTTGCAAACTACGTTTCAAACCAACACTAATAGACAAATAAATATATTTTGAGATGAGAAAGAAATTTCGGAGGGGGGAGGGGGTTAAAACCCTAAAACCCTACCCCTGCGTACGCCACTGGATTATAATATTATATCCAATGTCTCCATGATCATAATTGAGTATTTGATACGTGGTATACACTAGAAATACATATAATTTTTCAAGACCCCCCTCAAGAAAATGTTGAATATCCGCCACTGTGAATAAGGAATAATCATGTTACACTATGTTTGTCGACGATACGGATTACGGAAATGTTGTTGTTACGCAAAGTTGAAATAACTGAAACCTTGCAATATAGTATTATTAGCAATATTACTCAATTGATGAGACATCTGCCTGGACGAGACGTTGGAATATTATTAATTATTATCAATGGCAATATAGAACTATACAAGTGTTACACTAATTCCGTCAGAAAAAATGCAGATAAAATAAAATATACGGAAATTGGATGGTCGGACTCCAAATTGGTTTAACTTTCGAAAACAAACGACAAGTATTATGTAGCTATTAGAATTTTAATTGGGACTTTGACATTCAACTATAGGGTTGTCAGTAGACAGTTAGTCTAATTATGAAATAATATAACGTTATCAAAATATCGCGTTTTAGATCATCAGTGCAGTCTGTGGAGAACAATATCGCGAAATTTACCGCGGTATGAAACTCTCAGTAATTGCATGTGAAATTCTAAGGCCAATAAACACAAGTGAGGCTTCATCATCATGTCAATCTGTTGGCCTTGTAAATGTATTATAATTATTAGATAAATCTAACTATAAGAATTAATTTAAGAATTTCGATTAAAGACATGAGCTATTTGACTCAATGAGTATGAAGTATGTAAAATATTACTAACTTATAAGTAATATCTTACAAGTACCTAGTATGACGTGAAACAAGTAACAAATACCCTTTTTAAATCATTTAAATAAAAGAAAAAAAAGCGACATGTAGATAATATTTATTTATCTATTTATTTATTCATTAATGTTGTAGATAATATTTTTTTAAAAAACGTAAAAATATAAATACTTGTTTTTGTTGTGTTAATTTTTATGAAGGGAAAAATGTAGGCAATGTCATAGCACCTAGGCAGCCACATCAGAGTTTTGTTTCTATCTTAGTTTTGTTGTTAGGAGTTAGCTCAGATGACAGAACACAGAATACAGAAGTACCAATAAAATTGTTTCAACTGTATCTATAATATCTGTGGTAGTTCGTATATATTATACATTCTGACGGTCCACTTAATGTAAAAATTCGTGAAGATCTAACAAAATTTAAATTAAACTATTTAGAATAATTTTCCATTGTTATTTAAGAGAGAAACAACTTCATTGAAGCGAACTTTATTGCCCGTCAGTCGGATGCCTATATTATGACACAGTGCAAACGTTTAAACATGATTGTAACGAAATTTTAAAATACAGACGTATAACATTATACGGCGTTCTATATAATATATTAATATTATAGTTTAATAAGTTATTAATAATAATTAATAACATATGAAAAGAAGTATGGTCGTTTGCATAATTGAGTAAAATATTAGGATTATTAAGTAAAGTCTTCTTCAACACTTCCACAAAAATAAAATATTTTTATTCCAACAATCGATTGGATACTTGCCGTTTTTTAAGGATTCGTGTATAGGCAATTTATCGTTATGTCTGCAGTGAGAGTCTCGCGCCAATAGACCAAAACCGGTTTCATACAATTCGGAAAGGCGGAAAGAGAATGCGTCGCGTTCGATTATACTTTTGTGCGCTTTTATACGAGAATTACAATGTAGGATGTAGCTATTCCATTGATTACATATTAAATATATTAAACGTATACAATGGTATCAATGGTAATTGGTATTAATGTGTTATACTATTACAGTATTACATATTATTGTCTGATGTCTGAATAGTGAATACTATAATACTAATTCCACTCAAGATCAGTGGCGGTCAAACGAGGGAGGATGAGAAGATGATCCCCCTGACTTTTATTTAATATTGACATTTTTATCAAAATTTATAAAATAACTAAAAAACTTAAATATTTCAAATGCTTATAAATAGCTTAAAAATAAACGAAATAATTTAAAAATTAAAGAAGATATGTAAAAAAAATACTAATATAAGCATTTTAAAAAGGGTTCAAGTTTCTACGATTATTAATTTTTTAATAACAAAAATCTAAAATCATTTGATCGTAAATCGTTATCTACGCGTACATTTTTGATTTAAGAAAAATTAAAACGTTGGACACATACAATTTTTTATTATTATTCTATGGTAAATTATAAACCTAGTACTGAATTTTCGATTTTTAGCTTTGTAAAAAAATTTATAAATTTTTAACTACAAAATAATTAGCATATATTTACAAAGTTGACGAAATTTGTCAAGATTTACACTTCAAACGCTTATAAAAATAATTGTGCAGTTGGTTTTTAATAATTTATTTTTAAATGACAATAAGTAAAAGTTACGAGGAATCGTTTATTAAATTTTGAAGTATTTTGTCCGAACATAATTGTTTCTATCAACAATTATAAAGGAAAAAAAAATTGAAAAAATCAAATATTGCTGATGCTTATTAATAGTTTAAAAATTAGTAAAATATTTTGTAGGAAAGAATAAAAAAAGAGAGAAAATGCCAATCTAAACAACTGATAAAGTTCAAATTTCTATGACTTTTTGAATAATTATAAATATTTAAATATCATTTGAGGACTAATCGTCATTTTACGCAATTTCGTAAAAATTTAAATTTTTAAAATTTCGTATGAAGTTTTTTTTTTTAGTTATTTGAAAAAAAAACTAATGGATAATCTTGTGTTGGAGTTTATAACCTGAAGTATAAATAATAAAAACGTAATGTATGTTCTACTATAACATAATATATACAAAATATACAAAATATTCAAAATAACTAAGGTCGGCCGTCGGGTCTCGTATGATCATTGCCATGTGATCATACCCATGAACACTACAGATAATAGAAATATCTAGTGTTCATGCACTTACCACATACCTCTAATAAATAATAAACAACATAAAATACATGAAGAGGGAGGCCATCCAATGATTATAACCCAATGTTAATATTATTATTATTTTTTTTTTAATTGAATTAAATTATAACAGTTTGTTAGCTGTCAATCGTTTAGTAAATCATAACACCATTTTCTCGTAAGATGGCATGTGGGGGATTACTAGGAAGTGAGTTGGATGCAAGTTCAGTAAATAAAGGGTCAGAATGAGACTGTAATTTAGAGTGAAATTTATAAGTTTTGTGGCTATAATTACAGTTATAATATTTACCGTTTCTATTTCGAAGCGTGGAATTTGATACGTACCATGGTGTAGAAGAGATTATGCAGAAAGTGCTGGATTGGAACTTCCAATTTGGAAGGCTTTGAGTGTACGCAGTACGCATTTGGGATGGTTTTGTGCATATGTACATACCTAAGATGATAATAATTATAAAATAATAACACAGTACACAGACAATATTATGAACATTATTATAAAGTTCGTATAATCTGGGATAATAATAGAAATCACGGCCTTCAATAAAATATTAAAATTAATAAAATATTTGTTATCTTATCAGTAATTCGATATTAACAGCGGTCTGATATGATTTACCATAACCTTGTTTAATTTGGTCCATTTTATCAACCAATAACATGTTAGTTGTTATCAACTGTAGTTTAAAATCACCGTGATAAAGTAACGGTGACCGGAATGGCGGAATTTCCTTTTAATGGACGTAAATGGTTGGACGTTTCCCTCCAAAAAATAACAATGTACCTGATGGCTGACTTGCAAGTATGTTATGTTCCAAGTAATCGTAATTGTTAACTGTGAACTGAGTAGTGAGTACTGAATTACTGACATCAGTTTTAATTTTCGACTTCAAGCGTTCACGCTGTTTAAACTATTTGGTTATGAATGCAGACTATTAATCGAATGAGAATTTGAGATACAAATGATATATTGGTGGATGCAATGATTGCCTTTTCGATTAATATCTAATAATTGTCGAATAGATCGATGTATATTATAATACCAATTGAATTCACTTTCTGAGTTCTATTCTGAGGTGAGTAAATATTTTATGGTACTTATTATTATATTGCTGCATTGTGGTTTCCCTCACATTGTACTTTATTTGTGTTTCACTTCTATTTAAGTTTCGTATAGACTACTTAATAGCCTTAACCGAAATTTAGACAAGATCAAGCGTGTTGTCTACCTAGGTATTGCACTATTGCCATTATTTAAATTTTATTTGTACAGTGTATACAATGGACAATTTTTATTTGTCATATCATGACTTTTTGTATTTTGTAAGACTTATTGTTGTCGTTATAATTGATCAATTCACCAGGGTTTTTATTTCAATTATTTCTTAGAATACTTGTGACAATAATATATATTATATGTATTTATTAATTAGAAAAAATATTTTTCTTATTAATGAGAGTTGTGTATTAATTTTAATAGTAAAATAAGAAATATTAATTATTAGATATTTACTATTAAATATTTATACTTTAGAAACTTATCTATTTTCTATACTTTTTTGTCATTGGTTAAATATATGTATCTAGATTTTATTCAGAATTTACTTTGAATTCTTATGATTCAAGAATAACTGCTTTCCATGTTTTAAAAATGCATGTCTTTTTTAAGTTAAATTTGATTGTTTTTTAATGAAAAATATACATTTAGGTATATTATTTTTAACTTAACTGATAGAGACTAAGAACATTATACTTTTCAGAATAATGGTTAGTAATTGAAATGTTTTTAAAATATTTTTCCTTTCTATAATTTAAATTAAAACCATGAATGTATTTGATGTTATCATCATTAGGATTTTGATAACTGAACTATTCTTAATTTATTAATTTTAAAGGAAGGTAGGTATTTTATTTATTTATTAGATCATACCTTCAAGCATATACCGAGTACAGAAAGCATGAATATTATTTTTATAATATATGAGTATTTTATGTATATTATTAAACAGTATTATTGTATTAAATTGTATTTTAGGTGAAACATGTCTTATACAACTCCTCGCAAGTCTCTTCGTTTCCGTAAAAATGAACCTTCACCATTTTTTTTTGATCGAAAACGGGAATTATTTCCAGTTGATAATTGGGATGAAGAGAGTCATGACATCAGACCTCTTCAGTCATCTCCTGAAGTACATAATCCTGGTCTAACTTCTCCAGGAACCCCTTATAAAATGAACAGTACTCCAGTCACTGAATTAAGTCCAACCATGAGTGATAAATTTGAAAGGCTTATGTCAGAAACTAAGAATGGAAATGTATGTTCTGCAACAATTGTTATTGAAGAAACTCCTAGCTCTAGACGAGTTAAACATTTTAACACAACACCATTTGAATCTGAAACTAACAAAGAAGCTAAGACTCCTTCAAAAAAAAGTTTTAACTTAAATGCAATGAAAAATAATAAGACTGAGCTTGCAGTTAAAACTTCATCTTTTTATGGTGGAAATCAGGTAAGAATTTTAGCTAGTCTTAATCATAAATGGTCTCTCAAATATGGACTCCATAAACCATTCAATGATATCCAATATAAAAATGTATTTTATACTAAAATATTACTTTTTTACTTTTTTTTATTATTTATTTTTATGTTATAGTATTATTGGACTATAAAAAATTTCTTAAAATATTTGCTCATATTCTTGCTTAATTCTTCGATCTATTTTGATTATTATAACATGATTTATTCTTGTTGGAACTGTTGTACAGCAATATTATATACTACATATAAATCAAAAACTCGTAATAACACAATAATTAAATTAACAGAACCATACTAGTGAATACAAATCAATCATTTTTTTACTATAAAAATAAAAGATTTTTTCTAAAATTGTATCTTTCAATATTGTTTATTTAAGTTATAACTTTATGAAAGAATAATGAATTATACTTATTATTCACTAAATATTATTTTAAACAACTATTACTTAATGTACTAATTATATTTATTTATTATTTTATATTTTAAATTTTATTTATTGATCTTTCTTTTTTTATTTACAGTTATCATTAGAAGATCTACGTGTTAAAAGATTTACTCGCTTACATTCTAATCCAAAAGTGAAAGCTAAACTATTTAAAGACAGTAAATCGACAACTAAGAAAAGACCAAGGTCAACTAGTCAAGAAAAGAAAACTGTAACAAATTTGTTTCCTGGTACTTTATTACCTTATAAAAAGAAATTAACTGCTAAAAAATTATTTGTCGCAACTGAAATAAGCAAAGAAAATGATATTTTAATGGAAGAAAATGTAGTTCATACAAAACCCCATTTCAATGTTCCCAAACCATCTATAAAAAAAAATGATTGGACGCAATATATTAATCAAAAAAAACCAGAACGTATAAAGATAGAAGAATCCGATAAAAGAAAATTTTTCAAATCTAAAGTTACGCATAATGATTCTTCAATTAAGTAAGCTTATTTACCTTGATATTAATTAATTAAGTTATAACTCATAAGTAGGTATTTTTATTAGTAATATATTTTTTCTTTTTCAGAAAAGATAATAGCTTTAATTTTAATGTTGTAAATTGGGATGATAGAAGTATGATGATGAATAACATAAAAACCGAGATTAAAACTGAAGAAGAAGATTTTAATGCTATAGAAATACTTGAAGATGATGTTATTAAACAGATTGGACAAGAAGTTGAAGAATTAATAGACTTGTTAGATGATAACGATGATGATAGTTCTTCAACTGCTATACGATATCCTGGGTTGACATCAAAGTCTGTGAAGAGAGAGATCGAAGATAATGGTAAATTAGATTATAGCCTTCTGTGTTGGTACTTAAATTTAATTATTTGCAAATTTAAATTCTTTCATAGATACAGAGTCATATACATCATTGGTTTCAAAACGTATGAAGACAGACATACAAAACCATAATAATGATTCAAGATGTGAAATGCCGGATCTAATTAGTAGAGGTGCTTATAATTTTGATACTGAAAACCAATGTTATTCAGCTAACTCATCACCAGCCACTGATTCAAAAGAGTAAGTTGCATAATATTTTAAGTTAAATTAGAACTGCTGTGTAGAATTTATTTAAAAAAAATTTTTTTAGCTCATACAATACAATTGAAATCGATAATATGGTCATTGATGAATCATTTAATACTTCTGATGTTCTTGATGAATCACTGCAAACAAAATTATATCCAATTTTCACTAATCCATCACCTTCACCTAGTCATGTTATTCCGTAACTATACACTAATTTATTCACTATTATTATGAGTAATAATAATTTATTTATTTAATTTATTAGTAGTTCTACTAAAAAATCTACAGAGCGAAAAGTCAAAAGGATTATGGATGCTAATCAATACCAAATTGATGCTGGACAAAAAAAGTTTGGAGGTTTTATGTGTCAGCAATGTGGCCTTTATTATTCTAGAGGTGAACCAGAAGATGAAGCTGAACATGAAAAGTACCATTTAGCTAAAGATATTTTCAAGTATAATGTATGTTAGTTAGATTCATTTTTTTATTTTTTCTAAATTTAATTTAATGTATGCAGGGCTTTAAAAATGAGAAAGTAGTTTTTCAAGATCTATTTGAACGTATTATTGTGATATCTGGTTCAGATCCTAAAGTCTTATGTTCTAAAGCATTAGAAGTGATGTCATTTATTGACATAGAACTTGGTTTCAACATACAAACCTCAGTTTTACCCTCAACTAAAAAAGTAGGTTTTTGCATTAACAAAAAATAATTTAAACTAAATATAAATTTATAAATTTTAGGTTTATTTGTATATAAAAGACAAACAAGTGATAGGATGTCTTGTAGTTGAGTTGATATCCCAGGCTTATCGTAATTTAGAAACTGAAACTGAAGATATGGTTATTATTTCTGAGGAACCATATCCTGTTAAAGTAGGTGTCAACCGTATATGGACAAAATGGGATAGTCGTGGAAATGGAATAGCAACAAGATTACTTGACTGTTTCCGGTAAGATATTTTTATTTAAATTTCTTATTAAATCATAATTTTTAAATATTTGCATTATTTTAGTAAAAATTATGTGTATGGCCATATATTAACTACAGATGAAATAGCATTTACTGTGCCCACACGTGCCGGCAAACAGTTTATTAAAAAGTACACAAAAAAAAGTGATTATCTGGTTTATACTGGATGGTAAATATTTATTTTCATTTTTCATAATAATAATAATTGTTAATTTATTTTTTATACAACTTTGTATTATTTTGCTTTATTGTCTAGATTAGATTAAAAACAAAAGTTGTAAATTTATATAAGAAAAAGACTTTGTTACAGAACATTTATTTTTTATACTGACTAAGTTCTATATGGACACCTAGAAACTTTGAAGTTAAAATACTTTTAGTTTCTTTTCTGATGTTTATGTTATTTTTTTAATTAAAAATTTAGAAAGAAACAACTTTGTATACAATCATTTTGTATACTTTTGAAGTGTTCTGAAAACTAAATCATGAATTTTTAAAAATTATTAACAGCTGAATGAGTTAATTCTAGGTCTCTCTCCAAGTTAAAGTTAATTTAACTACATTATGATAATTCCAGAACTATCAATTTGTTTAATATTAAAACCTTTAGTAATTCATAATATTTACTTAACTATAGATAATAATATTTACATTATGTTATTGTATTTTGTATTTAATAATGCGTATTTGAAAATATATAAAAGGATTTTGTTCTGTTACATCAGTTTTCATTTTATACTATGTATCAGCAATTTATTAAGTATTGCTATTGAGTGGTTGTTTTTAATCATGTGTATAAATTTTTCACCGAAATGCTTTATGCTATTTCTTTACAGTTTGAAATTTAATATTATGTTTTCGTCACTATTGCTTATGAAGCTAACATAGAAAATACTTATAAGTTAAATATTGAGTAATAGTATTACACTCAAATATTCATTCGACTTAATATTTGTAATATAAAGTAAGTTGGTGCCATGTGTAAAATGTCCTATATTTTTAGACATACAATTTGTATAATAGTATATACTATATAATATTAAAACTAATTTTTTTTTATACAATTTTAATATTTTTAGCTTTTTTGCTAGTAAATTGAGGAATATATTATTTCTATAAATAAAAACAATTATTTTAATCAGAAATATTTATAACAATAGTTGTCTATTAAAAGTACAAAATTGTCCACATAAATGTATATAATAGCAAATATGAGTTAAATACATTAAAATATAATTTAATATTTATAGTTAAAGTATTAATACAATGTTCAACTATTTATTTTTATTTTTTTTATTTGATGGATTGATTAATTACATTACATTACAATTGAGATTCAAAAAGGAAAATAGTACATGCTAGAAATGGAACACATGCAAAAGTAAAGTATGCAAGATTTATAATAAAAAAGGATAAAGCTAAGTAAAGTTTTACAAATGAATTAAAAATTACTAGAAAATCATAAATGAAATAATGTGGTTCTTTTACATAAATTAATAGATAAAAATATATTAATTTTAATTAAATATATAAATTACTTAATAGAATAGGAATAAAAATGTAATTCAAAATAAAAATAGAACCCATTAAATAACATTTGGTAAGACTTACAATTATTTCTATTTAATGTTTTTTTTTAACTGCTAAATTGCACGTACGTTTAAAAATACTTAATGTTTGATCCATGTACATAATGCATTCTGAATTTCATTATAGAAAAGCAATTATAAATTAACTATTAGATAAATTGATTATTTAGGTAACAAATTAATGTCTGCAAAGTATATATGGCTCATTGCTTGTTCAGCTGATATTCTATGGGAAGGATTGCATACTAGAAGTCTTTGTAATAAATCTCGCATTTTTGTTGTTGATTTGGGTACCACCTAAATTTATATTGAAAATTAAAACTGATTTTCTTGTTTGTTTTCATATAATGTTAACAACTAACCTGTACAAGTGTCATATTTGGTTGATACATTGGCATTGGTTTAAAGTCTGGTAAAGTTGTCATATTTGGCCATGTCTCATCAGTCGGTGTTCCCAATAGCTTAAAAATTCTTTTCAGTTGGTCATCAACATCTGAGCCAGGAAACAATGGTCGTCCAGCATTAGCTAATTCTAAATAATATGAATTTAATTAAATTCAAATAGAAAAAAGAAAAATGTGTTCATATATTATACCTGCAAATATACATCCAGCAGACCACATGTCAATAGATGTAGTATAAAGTTTAGCACCAAATAAAACATCTGGAGGCCTATACCACAAAGTAACTACTTCTGCTGAATAACATTTAACTGGTATTCCAAATGCTCTGGCCAGACCAAAATCGGCTAGTTTTAATTCTCCATTCTACATTATAATAATATTTATTTGATAAATGCATGAAAATTTTATAATATTAATTAAAATTCATTAAAATAATGAAAGAATAAATAATCAAATCTTTAATTTGATACCCAACCTTATTTATTAGAAGATTTTGAGGTTTTAGATCCCGATGTAATACATTATGGCAATGGCAAAAAGCTAATCCCCGCAGTAGTTGATACCTGGAATCATTAAATATTTGATCAAACTTTATTACAATACTAAAAATAACAATCTGGATATAAGATAATTACATGAATGATTTAACAACATTTGGATCAATTTCCCCATTCAAACTGTCGAAATATTTTTTTAAGTCTTGATCACAGTGTTCAAAGACAAGTACCAATTTTTTATCACTGTGTAGTACATCATAAAGACGTACAATATTTTTATGTTTCAACTCTTTCAGTAAACAGATTTCACGTAAAGCTGATGATGGAACTCCCTAGAAAAGTGTAAATTTATACATTAAAAACTTTCAAAGCATAATAAATATGACATATTTTGTACCTCATCGTCGTCGTCAAGTCTTACACGTTTCAAAGCAACAATCTCAAGTGTTTCCCGATTTTTGGCTTTAAACACTGTACCGTAAGTTCCTGTTAATGACCATTAAAAATATTATCATTAAAAAACCCAATGTTAGTATAACAATAGCAATTCAGGGAGTGCTTACCCTCTCCAATTTTATCAAGTTTTTCGTATTTTTGCATTTTTTTTTTTTTCGAGTGAATTTTTATTACAAATCGTGTAGGAACTAGAAGAAATTTTAAAAATTTAAAATGGTTTACCCATTTTATCCAGATTCCAGAATGTATTAGATTATCATAATTTGTTGTCAATAGTGTTGATAGCGTTTTATCAACATCATAGATAATAAAATATTATTTATGGCCAACATTTATATTTATATTATTATCATTACGATTTAAAGATAACACGCAACAATATAATTAATATTAAATTTAGTAATTATAAATTGTAAAATATTAACTTTATATTCGTATCCGCTTTGTATCATGATATTGCATTAATAATCATGAAGTAAATTTTTTATTCAAGATCCATATTTTTAAAAATATGTAAGTTCGTATTATAGTCGTGTAAATTGAGAAATACATCTACACATTTTAATCGTTTTAAATTTTATTTGTGAATTGTTAGACAATTTTAGTATATTAATTTTACGGTGGTTGGAGAATTGAACAAATTGTATTTCATCATTCAATATACCTAATTTCATTCTAAACTTGACGCTATTAACTGATCAAGTATTTGAGTCAACAGCATTTAAAAAAAACCAATGAACTATGTTACCTCCGCACAATGGTGAAATTATGCACCTTAATGTTGGTGGTACAAGGTAAGGAATAAGATAGATTCTTTGATAACATTTCAGTAAATGTACATTATTGTGGCCAATGATGGATAGGATAATTTTTTTTAGTAGGTGTAGCCTTAAACAACATTTCAGGCCCTCAGGGTTATCCAATGAATTATAGACTGGTATGGTTTTCAAAAATTTAATTTAATTTATTTTTAGTTAAAGTATAGATTTTTAAAATTTTTATTTAAAAAAACTGAAACAATTGTCCTTTCATATTATCCATATTCTAATTAGTTTTAAATAGGTGCTCAAATAATTATACTTTAAAACTTTTATCAAGTATTCAACATTCTCTATCTATTTTTTGTTTATCATACACACAACTTTATGATTTAAAAATTTATTATATTTTCAACTTGAAACTTTATCTTTTAGTGTAATAGTGATTTTGTTAATAAGGTTGTAACTTAATATAGTGAATACATTAAGATTAATATTTGTTAAGTTTAATATTTTATTTGCTCAGTTTTAAAAAAATGTAGTATGAACAAATTTTGAAGAATTTAATTGAAAATTTAGAAAATTTAGATTTAAACTTAAAACGCAAGATATATTAATTGCCGTTGAAAGGCATTTTTGAGTTATAAACTTAGCATTAATATTTAATATACATTATACACCCAAACTATACCAGACATAGGCTTTTTTTTTATGTACCTGAAGTTATGTATGTAACTAATTTAATTTTGTGGTTTTCTGCAAGCCCAAGTTATTCACATAACAAAAAATACCTTGTAGAAAGTTTTTAAAATAATTGATATTTTTAAATTAATTAAGAATTTGTTTTAAGGTTTTCTACTTCACGACAAACATTAACTTGGGTACCAGATTCCTTCTTTACTGCTCTATTAAGTGGTCGCATTTCTAGCCTTCGAGATGATACTGGTGCTATTTTCATAGATCGTGACCCTAAAGTTTTTGCTATAATTTTAAATTATTTAAGAACTCATGACATTGATTTGTCTGGCACTGATATTAGAACACTTCGTCATGAAGCTGAATTTTATGGTATCATGCCACTTGCTAAGCGACTTATTCTATGTGAAGATCTAGAGCAATCATCATGTGGAGACATTTTATTTTATAGCATGTTACCAGCTCCAAGTAAGTGTATAATTATAATTTAATATACATGTTTAATATTTTGATAAATAATATAATAAAACAAAAATTTGTAAATGGTTTTAATATTATTATGTTCATTTTATTTATTTTTATTATTAATTATTTATCTAAGTATATATATTTTATTATATTTTGATTAAATTTAAAACTTTATAAAAATGTAAGTTTAAAACTCATTATTCAGAAAACAATTAGTATTGTCCTATCTTTTTAATATGGATCTTCTTTATTACTTATTTTTTGGCTCAACAATCTCAAAAAAATAAACGTTTTTAGTTAAATCATACTGCAGTATACAGGTCATACAAGTAATTTCAATTAATTGCTTTTAACTTGTTAAGTACTCTTAAGTAATTAATAGTTATTTAACACAATATATATCATATACACATCATTTTTCTTTCTCTCTATAATTATTTATTTAACTTACAAGTTTTTTAAATATATTTGTATGATATAGCCTAGAAAAAAAAAATTTAAGTGTGAGAAAAATCCTTCCGTCCCTAGGGACCCATAATATTCTTGTCCATTGCATTGCCCACAATGCAATGGTTTTTCTGGTAATACACTCACACAATATATGTAGATGTTATTAAAATTAAAATTAAAAATTATATAAAATAATATTTTGTTGCTCTAAACTCAAGGGTCCATGTGCAACAAAAGATTAAGATCGCATTATTATCATCAGTTAAGATAGTATAGATGGTATTAATTATAATATATAATTGTATAAATGTATTTAGTTATAATGTCTAATAATTATCTCTTATTATTTCTTCAACTTTTGTTTGATAATATGTAATTGTTTTTAGATCCTCCTATGCAAGAGTCTGAGCCAGTCAGCAACGCTGCTAAAGTTGATGATCAAACACGACCTGGTTCAATTGTTCGTGTCCCTGAACCAGTTCCCCCACCAAATTCTCCTTCCTCAATACCTCATACTCATGGTTATCAAAGGTTTTATATTTATTTAATATATTGAAACATAAGAAAAGTGCGAGATTCCTATGTTAGATGAAACCATATAGTTCAGTGAGATATAAAAGGGGGTGAATGATTTTGCTATATTTGTCTTTTAAACTTGAAACCATTGTACCATTGCATTCCAAATTATTCTGAGTGTAGCTTCGGGGTGATAATCAGTGAATTAATTGTCAGCTTTATATTGAATAATAAATACAACGAAACTAAGTACCTATAAATGTGATTAGGTCTGATCTGAGTATCATAAATTATGTTTATACTCAATAGTATGGCGTTTTACACAATTTAAGATATTCTTAAATTGTGGTATTTTATAAATGACTTTTAATGTCAATATTGACATAGATAACTTGTGATTATGTATTCATAATAGCACAGATTATAATAATATAATAGTATCATATATATCTCGTTACACTCAGAATCTAAAACTTTTTTCAAATTGCATTTTTTAAGTTTCCAGTTTAATAAAGATGTTAACAAATATTTTTAGAGTCTTTAACCTTAATATTATCAATTTTACAACCACATTTTTGAATCTAAATGTAAAATTTACCTTCTTATCAAAAATCTTAAAATGGTAATAAAATAAAATATTGAAATCTGATGTTCAAAATATTTAAGATATATTAAGAGCAATAAACAACTGACATTGTATTAAATTTTCAGGTCTTAAATTCGAAAATTAACTACTTTATGAATGAATTACCTTAAAATCACAAATAGCTGTATATAGCTAAAATTAAAATAAAAAGTTTGAAAATTGTTTTTGGTTACACAGTACAAATATCTATGTTTGATGAACATTTAAAGGCTCTATTTTTGAAGTTACAGAGAAATAACGATATTTGAAATTACTGAAATTACATTTTTACTTATTTGTTGTTACTTTTCGGTTAGATTTTAATCAGTAGTCCAAAGAAAATTTGAGATATTCAAGAAATTATTTTTCTAAAGTACCAACTAGATAAAAATGCTTTCAGCAAAGTTGCCATATGTTATATTTTGGAGCATTCCTTCTAGAAAAAATATAAATAAATAAAAAAAATTTTTAGTCGTTGTCATTCACGTAATTCATCTTTGGATATTTCACGTGTCACTGTAAATGGCCGTGGATCAGTCATCAATGGGCGTGGTAATGGTAATAGTGGACATTCCCGGGCAGCATCACTTGGTAACCATGTACCGAATCACCATTCCAGAAATTCATCAGCTGATCTTAACAAGTATATAAGAAATGATGCATTAAACTTGGTTTTTGGTTATAATCAAGGTTCTAATTGGGCTGACCCATTGCGTGTCCAAATCATCAAAGCTCATCATAATTGGATTGTTGTTGCCTATGCTCATTTTATTGTATGTTATAGGTAAATAATTTCTTTTATACAATTGAGGTATGAAAAATGTATCTTCATTTAATCATGACTTTATGACATTATTATTTTATATAACAGATTAAAAGACTCAAGTGGTTGGCAACAAGTTTTCACATCACCACACATCGATAATTGTATAGAACGAATAGCTATTAATGCTAAAATGAATAGTCAGAGTGGTAATTCAGATGGTTCTTCTGTTATGGTAGCTATTTCATATGGAAATCAAGTACGCCTTTGGGGTGTTTCAGAACAGGGATCTCGAACCAACATAGGTAATATTCGTAATAATATTGAATATTATTGATCGTATAGTAATATCTTATTCTTTATTATAAAAGTTTTTTTTTTTAATATAATGTTGATTTGGATATTTCTTGGTAACACTAAATATTTAGTTTCAAAATTAATACTTAATATTTCTAGGCACATTCAATTTGAATGTTCGTGTTGAACATTTATTTTTCATTGGCAGTCAACTTGTAGCATTATCACCTACTGGTAAAATAGGGGTTTGGCATGCAATGACTCAACATTGGCAAACTCAAGATGTTGTACCAATTGCATCATTTGATACAGCTGGTTCATTTTTACTTCTTGGTTGTAATAATGGATCAATATATTATATTGGTAAAAATAATCCACATTAACAATAATTATGTGTTTACTAAAGTATAAATTATAATTTAATACTTTTCTTAGATATGCAAAAGTTTCCTTTGCGAATGAAAGACAATGATTTACTAGTCACAGAACTCTATAGAGATCCTTCCAATGATCCAATTACAGCAATTTCTGTTTATTTAACTCCAAAAACAAGTAAGTTTTTAAAATTATGTCAATATAATTAAATATTTAATTAATATAATTATGAAGTTCAAAGACTATATTGAGTAGATATCCGTCTATATAAGTAATAGTATGTACTTATATTTTTTTTATTCATCCTTAAATGCATTAAAGAAATATATATTTTTATTTCTAGCAAGAAATTATATAATCTATAACATGTTTACCTATGTACTAGATTCTAAGTAATACATTGTGGTGTTGAGGCACAATAATCATTTTATGGAGTTTGGAATGATTTTGGAAATCACTTTTGAGTTAGTAAAAGTACTTAAAATGTTTTTTTTTAGAAATTTTCCTATTCATTTTTATTCAAATTTTAGATTCTAAACGTAATAATAAATATATTGATTTTACAATGATGTGTTTTTATTTTATTTTTTATTTTTATTTTTTGTGTCTAACGATACGTTTTGGAGCAGTAAAATTGTTTTGATTTCTTTATATGGCAATTTTTTTGAAAGGAAAGTAAATTTATATGGCATTTGAACATGTTAAAATTCAAACATTTTCAATACTTTTCAAAAGCGCCTGGAAAAACCACAAAAAAATTACGGAAAAATGAAAAATTTTACACATATCTAACCTAACCACAGTTTAACAAAATACAATTTTTTAAATTGCTCTAACTCAAAAATAAAAAACCGCAAATACTTGAAATTTTCATCAAATATTTATGTTATCGTTTTCTATACGTGGTTAAGTTTTTAAATTATTTTAACATTTTTTGACCTATTTATACACAATTGAAATTTTCGATTTTTCCTAAATATTTTTTTTTTAATATCATTATAAAACATACTTGACTGTCCAAAATATCTTGAAAATTGAATACAAGGTTTATTATAAATTAGATTTATCGCAAATAAAAAAATTGGAAATCATTTCCTTCAAATTTTTTTTATGAGCCCATAATATTCTAATTTGTATAAAATATGTTAAAATAGCAATAATTTGCAAGTTATTTTGTAATTAAAAATTCATAAAAAAATTTCTGTTTATACTTAAAATTCAAAATTTTAACACTAGGTTATCTTTAAGTTGCTCTTCAAAAACTATAAGAAAATGTCTACCGGACTTTCAGAAAAAAGTTTTATGAACGTTGATGTTTATTTTTTACAAAATTGCATAAAACAAGAAATTATTCTTAAACGATATTAAATATTTGTTATTATTCAAAAAGTATAAGTTGTAGAAACTTGAAACTTTCACCAATTGTTAAGGTTGGCATTTGAAATATTTATTTATTTTTAATTTTTTTTTTTATAATTGTTGATAAAAAAAATTTCGTTAGGACCAAATACTTGAAAATTTAATAGGAGATTCCACAGAAGTTTTCCTTACGGTCATTTCAAAATTATTGAAATACTTATGCACTTTATGCACATTTCACTTTTGTAAAATGTTGAAATAAACTTCAGTCTATTAGTAAATTAGATATTTTTTGATATTCACATGATGCATACTGTAGTAATGTAGTATTTCATTACCTTACCAATATAAAGATTAATTTTAAGTAATATGATCTCTAAAATGTACACTCATCCTTAATTTCATCCTCAACGGAAGTTTATGCATTTACATAATTGTAAGCATATATTGTATTGTGTAATTTTAATAATAAATTCATTGTCTGTATCATAAGTAATTTTTAATTATTGTCTTTTCTTAAAGAATATAATTATCATGCTGTAATATTATCCATTAGATTAAAGCAATAAAAAGTAAATAAATATATCCATGTTGTATGAAATAATTCTTCAAGGTGCAGGTTCCATAAATTTAGTGTTTGTGTTATTGGATATTTTTTCTATAAAATAGTTGGTGTGTCCACTTGAGGTGTTATTGTTGTTGTTGTTGTGGTTGTTGTTGGAGTTGAAAATGGTAAACTGAAGCCTATACATTTTAAAAAATAATAAAAAATTATAGATTATCAATTGTTAACTACTAAAAACTAAACAACTATTGCTTGTTTTTTATTGCTTAGAATTACACAATATTATTAGAAGGATTATTTGAATTTTTCATCAATTTTATCATCCTCCATCCTTCTCTTAAAATGCTTAAAGTGATAAGAAAAGTTCTATAATTTGTATTTCATATAATTTTAGTTGTATTCTAAAGGAAAGGTTTTATAAATATTTAAATTATATTTTGAGGTGGATTCACCAAATTGTAAATTACATGACATACCCTCATCTCCCCTGTTTTACCATCAATGCATTTAAAATAAATTAATAAAACAAAAGCTGGTATATACTTAATTATACATTTATTTGAAATTTTAAAACAATTAGTAAAGAAATTTTATTTTATTTTAGACCAGGGTTTGGGAAAAAGTAGACAAGCAAACAAAATAGGGAGGCTATGACAACACACACAATTGCCAATTTCAACTAGGTCACAACTTGCCTCTTTCTCTTTACAGTCTGTTATATACATACATTTTCTACTTCACATAGTGACAGAAATGAAATATTATATTGTAACATTTTATTTTTTTTTTTGTAGAATTAGATATTAAAAAGGTCTATTAAATGGAAAACAACCCATTACCCTATATGAAAATATATTATTTATAAAAAAAACATTTAAGCATGAAAAATTTTTATTTTATAATAATAAACGGGATTGAGTCTCTTTTGAAAATGTATACAAATTACGTAATTACAATAACATTCATTCCTAACCTAACCTAACAGAGTATAAAGCTTAATTACAAATAATGATAAATAAATAAGATAAATTAGATTTAAGTCAATAATGCAGATTAATATTAAAAACGAAAAAAGATTAACAAATATTAAAATTAAAGATCTATAGAGGGATCCTCATTGGCCATTAACATTAAACGCCTAATAGACTCATTTTTCATATAATTGCTCGGACATATAGAGACTTGAAAAGAAACACTAGAATGGTTTTGACGGGGAGGAACCTTGAAATTCACTCAGGATAATAAATCAGCTGAATCAACTTGACCAGACAACAGTCTCTTTAGAAACTTTACACATAGGATTCGCCTGCGTTCAGCTAAAGAGACGAGACCTAATTTAGCAGCAACAGCTGAATTTATGTAACTTTTTTATTATAATCTAGATGTTTAATCATTTGAGTAGAAATCGTAGGTTACCCTCCTCCTTCTGTACTTATAATAGTTGATTTATAAGTTATATTTGACAGAAATCAATAACATAATATGAATTTTGTGTAAGCCTAGCCTACTATTATTTTCTTTATCTAAAAATATTGTTACTGTGGTATAGTCTGTTTTATCTAACATACTGAATTACTAATATTGCTAATATTAAAATACAATTTTGGAAAGTGAATGCTTTACATGGGTAAATAATAGTAGAAAAAAATAATGTAAAATATACATGGGATAAGTTTTAACCATATGCTCCGGCTCGGAGTATTGAACGGATAATAGGAGAATAGAACAGAGTATGAGTTTTACAGAAATGATAATGCTTAAATGGATGAGAGAGAAAATATAATAAGGAATGAATATGTGAGAGGTAATATTGATATAGAGTTGATAATGGATAAGATGAAAGAAAATAAACTGAGATGGTTTGGGCATGTGATGAGGCGAGAGGAAACAAAAGCAGTATGAATGATTATGGAAATTAACGTTGAAAGGAAAAGAAGAAAAAGAAGACTAAAAAAGAGATAGTTGGATACAATTGAGAATGATATGAGAGCTGTTGGTGTGTACGTAGGGATGTGGAAAATTAGGATTTAGGATAAAAGTAGCCAACCTCAAATAGTTGGGAGAAAGGCAAAGGAGAAGAAGACTATTATTTAAACATAAATTGTAAAGTATATGTGTAAATGCTAAACATTGTATATTATATTTTAAGTTTCAAAATATACCTGTTTTGCTCTTATAATATATTAGAATTTGTATATATACATACTTGACAAGTAACCCATCGGTTTTGATATGATGTCTGATATTATATTCATGGTAGAAGTTGAGTAATACATTACGCCATACTTTAAACTTTCGTATGTGGTTGATGGTATGGACTCTACAGCTGATAGTAATTCGGTAGTTGGTAATGATATTGATGGTATTCCGGTGTTTGTTGGCTGTATGTCTAATTGTGTATGTGCATACTATTTATCAAAAATATTTTAAGTTTTAATATTATAAAAATAAATCCAACTTTAATACTTAATTTATTAAATTGTATAAATAAATAATACTAGTACAATTTTTAAATTAAAGACTTACTTGGAAAATAGTAACAGCTAGCAAAAAAATCAAAATTAATTTCATGTTTACTCAGATACTATTTAATCTAAAATGAACTGTACAATGTGAGTAATATTTTATGTATATCTTTCGAAACAGTTTTAATGTTTAAAAACACCCAAAACACTACACTTGTGCATATATATTTTTGAGAACCTACTTGCAAAATGTCACAATTAAAATGTCTACTTAATTTAAAATTATTGCTGCAGTGTGTACATACATATAATTTATGATGTTTATAATTCAATAATTTATATTTTGATTTTAATGAAATGAAATTTTAAATTATAACCATTTAAGACAGTTAAACAAATTTGTTTTATTACAATAAGATTGAATTGAAATGGTATAAAATGGTTCAGTAAGATATTTAGTTAATCTTATGTTTGGTTAAACTGTTAAACATATTCATTTTTACAATTTGAAAGAAAATCATCATTTTTGATAAACTATTTGGAATGAACCTCAATGTTATAAATTAATATATTTTACAACTTTTATTTAATTGTTTTATATATTGTCATAAGTTGGTAAACTTATATAATAAATGTATGTGTTAAACCTAAATGCTATAAAATTTGGAGCTAATTCACAACCAGAAAGTTTGATAACAGAAACAAAAATTTTAAAAAAAATTGCCAATATTTTTAAAATCTTATAAAGCCAATCTTATGTTTAATAATTTATTTTTTTGATTAACATATAGTTTTGTATGTAAAATGGCATAAGATTAAATTCTCATTAAATTGTCCAGCCTTAAAACGAAATTATTTGTTTTGTTAAAACATACAATAGTAAGCTTAAAGAACTATAGTATTATAAATTATTCCTATGTTTTCCTATTATTTTACTAATATTATTAAAAAACCTAAAAAAAAATTATAATAAATCTGCATTCTTTATTAATCTTAGAATTTAAAAGTATCCCAAATTTTATCAAATTATGCACCTAGTATATACTTAATTATAATTAATAATACTTGTTATATCTATATTTTTGTAATAATAATTTAAATTTTAGTTTCTTTTTCATAGTATTTGTTTTCATAACTTCAAATTTTAATATGTATATTAGGATTAATTATTATTAATAAGTATAAGCAATAACGTTTATTTAACTATATCTATAAAATATGTAATTAGTCTTAGTAGATTGTAACTTTTATTGAAATTTGTTTATACAATCGTACTAATAGTTTGTAGGTTATATATATATATATATATATATATATTATATGTAATTGTTATTTATTTTAATGTACTATACTTATATTAATTTTAAGATTGATTCCATAGTAAAATAATGTTACAGGTGTTAGTGGAAATTGGATTGAAATAGCTTATGGAACGAGTTCAGGGACTGTACGAGTGATTGTTCAACATCCAGAAACTGTAGGACATGGGCCTCAACTGTTTCAGACATTCACTGTACACCAAAGTTCAGTCACCAAGGTTTGTTTTGTGATACAATTGATGGTATGGCTGGTCTAAATTATTCTATATTTCTTTATAGGTGACATTATCGGAAAAATTTCTCGTATCCGTATGCAGTGAATATAATCATGTAAGGACGTGGAGTGTGACTAGATTCAGAGGCATGATTTCCACACAACCTGGTTCTACTCCAGTTGCTTCGTTTAAGATACTGTCTCTTGAAGAAGTTGAACCGTGCATTAGCTACTGTGCTGGAAATGATTGTGGTAAATGGTGTATTTTTGTATAATTTACAACTGTATTTAAATCTACTCCTTTAGCTGATATATGCATCATTTTATATTATATTTTTAATTATTACAGGACCCTATGGTGAGCAAGATGACGAGCAAGTATTTGTCCAAAAAGTTATGCCTGAAACTTCAGAATTATTTGTTCGTTTTGCATCCAATGGCAAAAGGTATAACATACTTAAATTATGTGTTATTGCTCAATAAACATTAAAATTAAACTGCCAAGAGAAAATAACTTGGTTCATAACTATGTATATAAAATAAGCATTACCGATATCAATAATTTTATTGAATTAATAAAGTCATAATTTTAGAGTATTAATACATAGCATATTTTATAGAACTATAGGTCCTATGTAATTATTTTGAGTTTTTTTAGTTTATACAATTTTATTCTTAAAAACATTGTATAAATATAATAATTATGTATAGTATGTTATTTCTTCTAGTATTACATTTTAAAAATTGAGAAAAATGAGGTTTATTTAAGAATATAAAAATTCTTATTCCTTTCTAGTTACTACTATTATTAGTTGCTGGGAATCTGAGTTTGCATACATTAATTGTTTTAGATTTTTCATGTTAGCTGTTTAATAAAATTTGTTTTTTTATTTGCTAAACACATATGTTTTATTTGTTTGCAATAATTATAGAGTAAATGTAGGCTTCCAATCACATGTATGTTAATAATTAAAGTGGATCAGAAAATATAAAAGGCATATTGTATCACAATGTTTGTATAGTTCTGTGGTATTCATAACATGCAATTGAGTATCACCAAATATGTCAATTTTTAGATTTTTAGCAGATTCTATTTTGCGTTTTGTGATAGAGATTACTATTTAATTGATTATTTATTAATAAATGATTATGATTTATTATTTATTAATACATTTTTAGATATCAGAGTTCAGATGTTCAGAATTTAATTCCTTAATATTTCCTTGATTTCTATTGAAATCAGTATTTCACATTTTGAATATATTTATTGTGTACAGCACTCCCACTTTTTTTATAGTATTTTTGTTGCATTGAGGAATTAAAATCAGAAAAACAGAAATTTTACTATACCAATTAGGCTTATATTAGTTTGGTTGGTTGATTACAGTTGGACTGTTGTAAACTCAGTAGTAGATAATCAGTGGTTTCTCATTACATCTACATGGGGAGAGGGTCTTCTTTTTTTTATTTAAATTAGATTAATTTATAAGATACTTTTGATAAAGATTTACTACTTAAAAGTTTAAGTTTATTTTCTAATTTTTAACATCATTTAAAATACATTAGGATTATAACAACAAACTGTTTGTTCATTATACATAGATCTATTTACTTTATCGAAATGATTTAACAACTAGTTATTCAAAATTGACCAATGTATCTAAGATTTTTTATTAGTTATTTGTTAATATTAAGAAATGTATTGATATTGTAATCAAATAACGCTATATTTAAAAATACTACTCAAGTTAGATTTGTAGTCTTATGAGGTACTATATATGATTGCAGTATATTTATATATTGCTTAAAAATAAATGCACCTGCCTCAGTCACAACTTCTTTAAGACACTTCATTTTTAATATAATAATAATAATTTATTAGTCATCCAGGTTCCAGGTAATCATCACATTGACAATAAGTTAATATATCATTCTGAATAATCATTCACCACTCAGGATAATCTTTTATTTGTGAATGTTAATTACTAAAAATAACTGAATACTTGTTTTATGTTTGTCTGACTTTAGAGTTTGTATAATTCGAGCTGTGGATTGCACAATAATTACATGTTTTTGTGTACATGAGTGTGAGGGCTCTAGCCGTATGGGATCTCGGCCTCGCCGATTCATACTAACTGGACACTGTAATGGTACTATTCAAATGTGGGACTTGACTACCGCTTTGGACTTGGCCAACAAAGGGTTACGTAAGTATACCTGCCAAAGCTTTTGATTTAATTGCTTATTATTGATTAATAAACAAACTATTTTTGATCAACCAGTTTTTGATTTTCTATTAAATTTGCTTTATCACTATGAGAACTTTTTGAGTTCTTGAAGCTTTACACATGAGCTGTATCACTTTTGTATTATTCTTTTGATCTTGCTTATAATGTCTGTTATTTGTTGAACAGAACCTATTCCAAATGGTGGCCCGACGGCTGAAGAATTATTGCGATTGTTAGACCAATGTGACCTCAGTAACAGTCACTGTTCAACACCCAGCATATCTCCATTTCCTGGGACATTAATCTCTAAAGGGAATACAGCTAGACTAAAAGCATCCAACGTGGCTTTTCTCAATCAATCTCAACAAACGGATGCTTCCACTTCGACGTCTTCATTATAGATAGTTTTTCATATTAATGCTTGTTCTTGGACATGTAAACGTGTATTGACGTGTAATGGAAAGATATTGTATACAATCGTATAGGTAAGTAATATATCACACAAAATCAAATACCTATACATATAATTACTTTTTTTTAGTTAATTTACTCGTACACTGGTTGTACGATTCTAATTGATTATTTTTTTATTGTTGTATTATTATTGTATACTTAAATATTATTGTATACATGTATAATAATTAATAAATAAATATTTGTACCTTAGTTATTATTTTTGAAGTGAACAAAATGTTTCTATGTTTTGAACTTTGAGTTCAAATGTCTCTGAATTGTTGCTTAAGATACAGTAAATTACATCTATGGTTCAATTTTATTTGAAATATTGTATAAAATAAATTCAGCTTAATAACTATATGTTCTGAACAGATTTAACATGCTTAAGTTCTGTTTTATATTTTTATAATCTTTTATTAACACAGAGTACCAATCATGTTATCATAAGTTCAGAGATGTTGAAACTTGTTTACTTATAATGGTCTTGTAAAATATATATAAGAATATTTTATATGGGACCAATAAAGATTATATTTTAAGTAATTTTTGCCATTAAAATTCTAAATTATTGTTATTCTTTGTAATTAAAATCAACTTATTTTTTCTTATGTGCAATGAATTCTAAAATATAATTTAATTAATCAGTTTAATATATTTTTGTGTTTAAATTTAATCTGAAATGTATTTTTATAATATAATATTATTTAATTATATAAACGATAAGTCTGTTATTTTACTATACTGAAACAAGTGTATTGTAGCTTACAATTGCAATTATATAGAAATATAATATACAAATTTACAAGTATACTTTATTAATATGCACATGTCTATTATAAATTATGTTTAGTACTCAGTTTATATTTTTGGTATATAAATCATATGTAAAGCTTGTACTGGTTAATTTGATTATTAATATAAAAAAACCTCATTTTCATTAGCCAACTGTGTTGCACTATATTATTCAATATTTGTAATATGATTTTTGTTTGTTTATTTTGCTAAAACAGCATTGCAGCAACTGTGTTCACTTAATAATATTAACATTCATATTATTTATAGTATATAGTTCATAAATAAACAAAAATCATTATTAGAAATTATAATTACATTTATATTTTTAAAAGAGCAGATCTGTCCTTTAACTGTTGGTTGTCTTTACTCTTTAGTAGTGTTTGTATAAATAAGTATTGACTTGGATTGTTGATATCACACGAAATTTTTAATGCTAATAACTAACACTAAACTAAATTTTTTACTGTGTAAAATGTATTAGGTACATGATACATGTAATTGTTGTAACTTTTAAACACTGACATGCACAATCATAACATAATATGATGTGTGGTCTATTGTTATGTGTATGAACAAATTACAATCTTATATTATGATTAAATTATTGTTATCAAAAAATAATTACTGTTCAAATCTATGTTTATAATGACACCGGAATTATTGTGGCATAATTGTATCATCTACAAATAAAGGTCTCAGTGAAATTTGTATACGTACACCATTGGATATAATTATGAGTTTATGACTAGTGCGTAACGGCAAGGCTGTATTTATAATTTATTATATTAGGTTTCCCTAGGATCAATAATTTTATTTATCACATTCTCTACTGTGCATACCAATTCGTATTTTAATGTTTTATATTATTCAGTGACACATTTTACAAAATAACTAACCATTTTCTATCTAATCCTGAAAACTCTTATTAATTTATTAATTAGGTACCTAACTACCAACCTTGAATATTAAAAATCTTTTCATCTTTGATATTATATATTCATATAATTGAATCGAATCGAAAAACCAATAACAAAATAAAATTGTAAAATAATTTGAAATCATTTACCTTAATTTAAAATGTAAGCTTATCTTGACAAAATATGTGGTGATTATATAAATCTAATAAACAATTTTTGTTAAAAGTTTGAATAAAATTTACAAGACTTGTCTTGCAAATTATATTGAAAATATTGAACACAAAATTACAAACACGTTTTCATAGATACGTGTTATTTTATATTATTTATTTAATATCAGTACCAGCATGATTACTGCAAAGCAATTCTTTATAATAACTGCATGTAAAAAATAAACAAATTTGATTAGTAATTACATGCATTTTTGTATAGGAAATATATTACAGATATAGGTATGAACTTTAATGATTTAAACATATAAAATATATATTTGTTTACGTTTTTAGTTTAAAACTCGTGCAATTTTTATTTGATATTTAGGTAGGTTATACAAAGTTCGGTAAAAATAGTTCTAAAAATCTGAATTTTTCTTGAAATCTTGTTCTTCCTAATTGATAGTCCTAATCGACTAATGTTTTCGCAGCATTCTTGAGCGAATTTCCGATATTGGATCCGGCATCTTTTATGGCTTCAGGAATTGAAGGATGTACATCGAAGAAATCTATACATTAAAAGAAAAAAAATTAGCTGTAGATACTTTTATGTAATGTATAACTTACAGACCCTACCCATTTATCAAAGAATAAATACCTATCCCTTTATTTGAAATAGTTCAATGTGATAATATAAGAAAAATGCAAAGGAATTACATTCATATCAGTTTATTCGTACGTAACGGGTTTGAAGTTCTCAATCTTATTTTGCTATTCTCATAAGATATAAGAAATAATTATACCAACATTACAAATAATACTCATGCAATACCTACCTATGTAGGTATAAATTAATTTTATTTCATGACTTCAGAGGACACTGAAATTTCAAATTCCTTTTTGTTTAAAAGTATCTAGAATTTATTCAACTTTTATTTTATACATAATAAAATTAATTTACTGATTGTGTTTCTTTCTTTTTAAATTCTGAACGGAGTGATGGAATCTATTGATTTTACAATGATGTGTGTTTTTATTTTTTTTTTATTTTTGTGTCTGTCATCACGTTTTAGGGCAGTAAAAATGCTTCGATTTTCTTAAAATGCAACTTTTCTGAGAAAAGTGACTGTAGATGGTACTTGGGCAAGTTAAAAATCCAACTTTTTTAATACTTTTTGAAAGCGTTTAAAAAAACAATAAAAAAATTACGAAAAAACAGGAAATTTTACGCAAATTCACGTTTTTACAAAAAACATTTTTTTAAAATGCTCTAACTCAAAAACGAAAAATCGCAACAACTTGAAATTTTCACCAAATCTTTATATTGGTGTTCTCTATACATGGTTAAGTTTTCAATATATTTTGACTTATTTATAGACAATTTAAATTTTCGATTTTTGTAAAAAAAATTTTTTTAAACATCTATAAAAATTAATTGGCTGGCCAAAAACTCTCAAAACTTTAATACAAGGTTTATAATAAGCTTAACTTATCGTCACTAAAAAATATCAGAGATCGTTTCACTCAAATTTTTTTTATAAGACCATAGAGCTCAAATTTGTATAAAATGTGTCAAAATCACGATAATTTGCAAGTTATGTTGTAGAAAAAAATTCATAAAATTTATTCTGTTCATACTTAAGGTTCAAAATTTTAACACTAGGTTGTCCATCAGCTAATTTTCAAAAATATATAAAAAAAATTTCTTCCGGACTTAAAAGAAAAAAATTATGATTGTTTGAGATTTAAATTTTTACGAAATTGCATTATAATTCAATTTAAATATAAAATACTATATTATTATATACACATTTTAGACAAACATACTAAGTCCGTTCAGAATCGTTATTCGTATACAATGATATCCATCATTGCATTCAAATTTAACAAATCCATTGTAATAATGACCTATCCTATAAACGAGGTGCACTCCACCCCCAACTGTACAGCAAAGCGAGGCCCACCCGTTTTTTTTTTTTAAACATCTATAACATTTATTTGGCTGACCGAAAACTCTTGAAAATTTAATACAATGTTTATTATAAGTTATACTTATCGTAACTAAAAAATATCGGAGATCGTTTCACTCAAATTTTTTTATAAGCCCATAAATTTCAAATTTATATAAAATATGTTAAAATCGCGATGATTTGCAAGTTATTTTGGAGTTGAAAATTTATAAAACTTTTTCTGTTTATACTTAAGGTTCAAAATTTTAACACCATGTTATCCATAAGCTTATCTTCAAAAGTCTTTAAAAAAATTTCTACCGGACTAAAAGGAAAAAATTTTATGACCGTTTGAAATTTAAATTTTTACGAAATTGCATACTATTGCATTATATTTCAATTTAAATATAAAATACTATATTATTATATACCCATTTTAGACCAACATATTAACTCCATTCAGAATCGTTATTCGTATATAATGATACCTATCATTGTATTAAAATTTAACAAATCCATTCTAATAATAACCTATCCTATAAACGAGGTGCACTCCACCCTCAACTGTACAGCAGGACGAGGCCCATCCGGGTTTTTTTTAATTTTAATCTTTTCAAAGTACCTATTTATATATAGCCATATAGGTAATTTAAGACAGTTGAGCATTTAACCATCAATTATGATTGATTGAAAAAAAATTACAAACCTTCTATCTTATCCTTGATTCCCTCGAGGAGATTTTCTATAAAATCGATAAAATTACTGACAGCCGACTTGATATCATCTCCTATTTCCGATTGCGTACTGATCTATATAAATAATTATAACATACACATATATTTATAAATATCATATAAAACATTTCATAATATTGTGTATTTATTTTTAATATTCTTGATGTGTTACTATATAGTATATAATATAAAGTTTACAAATTATAATCACTCTTACGATGCCTAAGTATACGTAACTTACTTGGAAAGTGATGGCGAGAATCAACAAAAAAACTAAAGTGTATTTCATGATTACTATATCGTTAGTCACTCAATCAGTAGTAAATTACAAATAAACTGTAAATTGCATGTACAGCCGAACTATATTTATATAGATTTCGTCTTAATTTCTTTTTCATATTCCAAGACACGTCCATCATGCAACGTTGTAATATTTTTTAATTATCTGAGGGATATTCCAAATACAATACGTCAACAGATTATTAATAATTAATAGGTACATTTTTTTTTGTATCCACTAATATTCATATCTTACCTACGTCAACATATTGCACAGTACATTATGCAACCATGTAAATAATAATGTATACAGCATGCGGGTACTTGAAATGTTTTTTGCTGTAATATTTTTGTTAGATATTTAATAATAATTTTGGAAGGAAAAGTTCTTGAATGCACCACGTGCAATCTTAAGGATACAAATCTAAAATATGGTCATTTGCTTTTTATTACCTAATTGGGTGATTTACTTAAACTTATATACTGACAGATTGCCTAATTCCACTATAAATAGCCAAATATGCCTTAATTCGTGAGCATTTTTTTTTTGTTTTACTCAAATTGTTTACTTTTAACATTATACATTTATACCTACATATAACTGTTATGACTAATGACTACTTACAGTACTCGATCTAAATAAATATAGTGTTCGTTCACGTCTAGTATATCACCCAAATCCTCTAATTTCAGCCCTTAACTCGGACTCAATTAATTCGGAAATCCCCAAAGGAGGCTTAAAAGAAAGATGGTGTCGTGAGCTATTGGTTCTTAATCCTAACTTTAAATGCTTTTTGCTGTAATACCCTAACAGCACTGGAATTACTTGGGATGTTCTCCTTGGGAAATCTGAAGGACTTCCTAAACTACATTGTACAAATTTAATATCTTCCCGTTTGATTCCGGTTTCGGCAATCCTTGCTTATATAATAAAACGCGTAGCCGTCGGTTACGCCTAAAAAATGCCCATCTGGTCATATCGGAGATGCTCGTTTGTATAGTTCCCAGACTCCGTTCTTATTTATTCCGTTAAAATCACAATTATTTATCGATCTTTATGTTCTCTTCGAATCCGCCTTATAAACACGATCTTTAGTAACTGTTAAAACCATTTTTCGAATTTTTTCGATTTAACAATATCACGTTTAAATAACCTATATTTCACATCGATTATTAAAGTATTAGTTAGGCCGGTAGGATAGGTAGGTAAGTTACAATGCGGTAGGTATCGGGTTTGAAACCCGCTACCCTGCACATTTGCCCGAAACTTAATAATCCCATAAGATTGCGTGGCCACTCAAATTTTTTGCATTTTTTTTTCGACGGTTGTATATTTATTTTCCCCTCGTTTTATCGATATGTAACAATACCAGTACAAGAATTTTGATCTTTAAGCAGCATCTGTTACGCAGAATTTTGAGTCCTATTTGAGTTCAGAAGGAACTGCTAAGTACTTCCTTATGGAATTCCCTAGGTGCGGACATTTAAAATACATAAGGGCATAAGGCATAAAAAAGGACTTCCTTTTAATTTCCCTTATGTTCCGTCGGAAGTTCCTTAGGAATTCCTGAAGAGTTTCAGTGCTGTTAGGGTATTTTATTGCTAGACAATAATAATTTCAGAAGGAAATTTGTTGGATTCATCACGTGCAGTTTTCAGGATACAAATTTAAAATATGGTCAATTGCATTTTATTACCTAAATCTGTGATTGATTTAAATTACTATACAGACAGATTGCCTAATTTTATTATATAAATAGACCTTAATTCGAAAGCTTACCTATTATTTGTTTTACTCAAATCGCTTACTTTTAACAACTTAACATTATACCTACATATCATTAATATAACTACCTATAAGCTACAATTGCTACAATACTCAATCTAAATCAATGTTTCCCAACTTTTTCAGTTCTACGCCCCTTTAAAGATTTTCGAAAATCTCACGCCCTCTATTAAAAAAACTTTTTTTATATACTTCACAAATGATTTATACAATAGTCGGTGAGTGGCATCTTAATCAATAGGTACTGCACGATAATGACAACCGGTCATTTTAGATTCTTAACGGAGTGATGGAATCTATTGATTTTACAATGATGTGTTTTTTTAGATTCTGAACGGAGTAATAGAATCTATTGATTTTACAATGTGTTTTTTTTTTTTTGTGCCTGAGGACACGTTTTTTGGTAGTAAAAATGCTTTGATTTTCTTAAACAGCAACTTTTCTGAAAGGAAAGTGAATATAGATGGTACTTGGGCAAGTCAAAAATCCAACTTTTTCAATACTTTTTAAAAAATCAAAAAAAAACGATAAAAAAAATACGAAAAAACGGGATATTTTACGCAAAATCACGTTTTTACAAAATACATTTTTTTAAAATGCTTTAACTCAAAAACCAAAAACCGCAACAACTTGAAATTTTCACCAAATCTTTATATTGGCGTTCTCTATACATGGTTAAGTTTTGACATATTTTGACTTATTTATAGGCAATTTAAATTTTCGATTTTTGTAAAATTTTATTTTTTAAACATCTATAAAATTTATTTGGCTATCCGAAAACTCTTGAAAATTTAATACAAGATTTATAATAAGTTATACTAATTGTAACTAAAAAATATCGGAGATTGTTTCACTCAAATTTTTTTTATAAGCCCATAAAGTTAAAATTTGTATTAAATATGTTAAAATCGCAATAATTTGCAAGTTATTTTATAGTTGAAAATTCATAAAAAATTTTTTGTCAATAGCTAAGGTTTAAAATTTTAACACTAGGTTATCCATAAGCTACTCTTCATAAATCTATTAAAAAAGTTATACCGGACTTAAAGGAAAAAATTTTTATGATTGTTTGAAATTTAAATTTTTACGAAATTGCATACTATTGCATTATATTTCAATTTAAATATAAAATACTACATTATTATATACCCATTTTAGACAAACATATTAATTCCATTCAGAATCGTTATTCGTATATAATGATATCTATCATTGCATTCAAATTTAACAAATCCATTATAATTATGACCTATCCTATAACATGGTGCACTCCGCCCCCAACTGTACAGCAGAGCGAGGCCCATCCTGTTTTTTTAATATTTAATTTTTTCTCTACATTATAAAATTTAACTTTGTGATGACTGCTCGCGCCTCTCCAGCAATGTTTACATGCACCCCATGTTGAAAAATACTAATCTAAATAAATATAGTCCACTTTAATAAAAAAATAAATATAGTAGTACCCATATATATATATATATATATATATATATATACAATATTATTTGACGTTTTGTTTTAAAAAAAAAAAAGTAAATTATAAATTAATACTAATGGGAAATTATATACACATAAATATGTACATATATAGTATATTTTGATGGTGTGGATGTGCAGTTGAACAAATAACATAATATAATATAATTAATTCAAACAACAAAACACTGCAAAGGTATAATATTAAAACATTAAATAGTATCTGTACGTTTCTACATATTCATCATCTTTAGGATATATATTTATACAGGTACGTCTTCGGTTGTAAAAACTAACAATTATTATTATGAATAAATATTTTAGAAACATTTATTGCAATATTTTTTTAAATAAATCATTTAGTATACAAATATATACCTATAGCAATGAAAAAAGTCTAACGGTGTATGTGTACATGCGGATACCCGTTCAAGTTTCAACGTAAAATTTTTGAAGAAATCCTGCTCACCCGAAACTAATTTAAAAACTCTATAATTATTGTAAAACGTACTATACAAGATTTGAACAGTGCGATGGCATATCCAGAACATTTTTAGAGGCAAAGGGTTAAAAAATTTTTATAAAATCTATCAAAGTAATTGTTTCTAATAAATTATTTGCAGCAGTTACAGTAATCACACATTTTACAACTTTTTTGACAACACTGATAATAGAATTCAAAATCAATGTATATTTTAATTTTTAGATTCTGAATGAAACGAGAATTTTCGGTAGGTGTCAATTAGTTTTATGATGAAATTGTTTTTTTTTTTTTTTTATCTGAGTAAATGATTTTGACCAGAAAGATTACTCTAATTACCACACACTCATGGGAGGTTTTATTAAGAAATAGTGTAGCTAGTACCTGTGGCATATTTGCGAGGGGTTCTCGGGCCATAACCCCACCCCCTCCCAGAAAAAAAAAAGAGTCAAAAGTCATAAATGACTTACTCTGTAGGTACCAAGAACATACATTTATAAATAAAACTTAACTAACTTAATAAACTTAACTATTTTTTAGACCCTCTCCACAAAAAAAATTTGAAAATATGCTAAAGTTGGTACTTATAGGGTACCTTGTCATTTTTCAATATTTTTCCGAATAATGTAGAAAACAATGTAAAAATTGCACACAACTCGAATGTTGAACCCGGGCCACTGCCTAGTATTTTATCAGGCACTATTCCGTTACACTAGATTATTTATAATTTATATGAATATTGAAAATTTCATGTCTATAATTAATAGATATAAGATTTTCTTTGTTGCCAATAATTGGAAATAAGTTTTATAAGTGTTAGAAAATTAAATTTTGAAGAAATCGAGACTTTTTTTTAAAAATAGGTATAAGTGTATATAATATATTTTTCATTTTGATATTCTTATAAGTTCGTCTGTGATAGTGAATCCGCATCCATTTATATTGTTAAGTTAAGAAATAAAGGCATAACATATAGTTAAGTGAGTAATTTACAGTGGTGCTCCTCGGAGAGGATGGACTGGCTCACGGACTTTATGTCCTGTAGAATAGAAGACTCTTGTACGTAGGAGGCTCTTTATCATTAAATTTCCTTATATTTTATTATTATTAAAAATATGTACATAATATAAAAAAATTAATGTTTATAATAATAGTCCAAAAGTACCTATGTGTACAACTATATAAGAATTGTATGAAACACTGCACGGAAGTTACCTAGAAATTCATTATTCTTTAGTTTTCTGTATCATCATAATTTATTCATAATACCATTAACATCATACTGATTCTTTTTGGATTTATTGTATTTTTTTCAATTCGTATGAACATTTTATAAAAGAAATCAGTAGATTTTTGAATAAAGGAATTTCAACAACCAATTTTAAAACGCACAGATTATTGAAATTAAATTGAAGAATTTAGGATAAATGGATGATGGTATCTATTATCTGATGACATCTCAAATTTAAATGGAAAATGGAGTAGGAACTTATTTATCTTTTTAAATAATTGTTATTCGTTTACGTAGCGACAACCAATACTACTAACAAAAAAATGTGTGATATTTTATACAGAATGTAGCGAACCTACCAATGCATGATTATTAAGTAACAGAGCCCAACTTAGGAATTTTTGGGCCCGGGTCTAATTTTTTAAGGAGCCCCAAAATTAATTATCGTCTAAATTATTAACTTAAATTATAAATTCTGTTTTTTTTTTATTTTAAATTTATTTTATAAGATTATAAATAAATTATATATATATATATATATATAATCTAGAAGTGATTATTTAATGTTGATTAGTATAAACTATAAATAAAACGTTAAAATCAAAAATATAAATATAAGTAAAAAAGTGTAGATGCAAACGATACAGTTTTTAATTTAAACAAATGTTTACGAATATATATCATATACAAGTCAAAGTGGTAATGCATTTTTCAACATGGTCAATATAAATAAAATATAAGATAAAAATTTACATGATTTAGAATTTATGACAATGATTTTTTTTCTCTACATTTTAGTTCACTAAACTTCTGAATTAGATTTGAAAAATCAAGTGTGTTAGTTATTTCCCTTTCAGCAGATAGACGAACATTAATCATAATGATAAAATGCTTTTGACCCACTTTACCTTAAAACTTAATAGCTTATTTTATCGATTAGATAATAATCTTAAATTGCATTTCGGTACGTGACTTATTTGTTTTGTAAATAGTAAATGTCTAACAAAACTACGAAAGCAATAATATCATAACATGTCACAGTGTCACTTTAATAATTAAATATCATCAGGAGACCGAGGCCCCAAATAATATCGGGGCCCGGGGCTACAGTCCTCCCTCGCCCCCCATAAGTTGGGCTCTATTAAGTAATAATTAATATATGTATATATTTAGATATATATTATTATGGTACATAATATATTATATGGATCATTTTCAATTTTGATTTGAGTAAGTCGTTATAATAGTCATAAGATCATCGTTATAACTACTTGAAATTAAAAAAAATCATTCTTAAACTCAAGTTTAAAATTGTTCTTTATTACTGTAGTAGTATAGTATAACTTACTATTTATTCTTTACTTAAATAAAATGTAATTTATATGAATGAGTAATGATGTCAACTGTTGAAGATTTGAAAATTAAGTTATACATGTTATGTAATTTTGTATTCTGAATACCTAATATCTTTACACAATATCATAGTGTTCCGTGATTTTGAATATGAAAAACAAATTTAGAATATAAATATAGCCTGTAGGTGTATATATATTATAAAACATTTCACTAACTTTACGGTTCATTTGAGATTGATTTGTGATTCAGTAATAAACAATATCGTAACCATCATGAAGTACACTTTAGCATTTATGCTACTAATGGCTATTACATTTCAAGTATGTTGTAAATTTTAAAACCATGAAATTGTACTATTTTAATAATCGTTCATCCTTACCCGATAATCATTCTATGTTAAGCATATTATAATACAATTATGTTTATAATATTTTAATTGAGAAAATGATTTTTTTCTTTGTTAGGTCAAAACGCAATCGGATATTGGAGACAACATAAAATCGGCCGTTAATGATGCCGTTGAGTATACAGAAAATATCATTAATAGTGAGTGATTCAAATAAAAGGAGGAATTTTCATTATTCTAAAAATATCACTTACATAGTATGTAGATCTACACTTAAAGAAAAATATTTAAAATGAAATAACACTATTAAATAACCTTTCATGATTTGTGCGGAAAATGAATAATTATTATTATTTTCAAAATGTAGTCTATAACAATATGTTTAATTTGTGTTTACTGATTGATTTGAATCATAACAATTATGTCGGTAATGCATTGATAAATATTTACAACCAAATTAACTTAAAAAATGTTAAGACAACAAAATTATTAAATGTACGTACCTATTTGTTTTTGATTTATCCCCGACTCCTAAGTTTACCATAATTTTGATAGCTTTTACACTTAGAAATTGCCAGGTTAATGATTAAATATAGTCACAAAACGCATTTATATGTACATTTTACAGTTCAGATTGTTAAAAGAAAATATTAAAATAATATTCAATATTACATTAACATTTTTTCAATGGAATTATTTCATTTATAAAGTAAATTTTAACAGTATGTCAGTACATAATATTATAATTTATTATTCAAATTATCAACAAAATGTAAAAACATTTTCACATGAGTTTATTGAGTAGGTTCTAACGGAAAATAAATTATTTATTATTTATTCCTAACATATAACTATACTCATTGCGGAAAATGAAAATATATTTATCATTAAACAATATATAATAATACAATAGAAAATTTAGGTAATTATATTTATGTACCTATAAAATATATATTTAATAAGAAACATTGTAATTTTTAAGAGATTAATCTTTTGTTTTATAATAAACAGATTTATTCAATGTTCATACTGTTGATAGACCTTCAGTAGCTGAAGTTATAATAGATACCGGTGACTCAGTGAGTGATGCAATAGATAATTCTGTTGATACAATAAAGGATATTTTAACATAAGATTTCTGGACGTAAAATGAAGAATAGCATAAGGACATTTGAAAATAAAACGTGACAATAACGACTTGTATTCATTCACCTTCATCAACTATATAAAAAACCAATGTAATAAAAAAAAAAAAAAAAACTTAAATACTTGTGAGTTTTAAATTATGAATTTTAATAAATAAAGTTTTAATTTTCCAACTATTTATATACCTTTATATATGTATTATATATGTTATCAATTTATCATAAATCTTATATGGTACATATTACATAAAACATTTATATATTGTAGAAATGTGTAGTAATTTTGGTAGGTATTGAACCATCACTTGGAGCAATTTTTTCTCCAAATATTTGATAATCTGTTCCTACATTTATTATTAAAAATTATTTTCAGTCAGTTATTTCTGTTTGATATCAGTTCCATAGTTTTTCCTTCTATCCTTTCGGTAGTCCAGCAATGATACGCACGACCTCTTATAGTGTATATGTAAGAAATAATTGAAAACATTTACCATTTTATTATAACTATCCGTAGTCGCGTTGGCTGTTAGATTCTGATAGAAACGAGGAATGTATTATGTATTGGTTTTTCTATGACGCTTTTTTTTATGACTGCATCGGTACACACGATTTCAATCAGAAGGATTGCTCTGATGACCACAACATGGGAGGGGGGGGGGTTGATTAGAAATTGTGTCAAACAGTGCATTCTGTGCTCTATAAGTGCAAAATATTGAATATTAAATATGACACAATGACACACATATTTAAATAGTTTTAGCGCGTAATTCCATTTACTACACTATTGGTTTATTTTCGTTATAACTTACAAACTATTATATAGGCAATTAAAAAGATGTGTTTGCATTTTTAAGAATCTTCAAAAATTCAACATTTTTTGGCTTGATAATCGGTGATAAATAAGTTCTGTTATCAAAATATGAACATGCATGACATCTAATAACGCCGCATAAAATAATTAGTTAGAATTTTATAAATTACTGATAGTGTATGGACCTTAGGATGGAAGTACAAAAATTGTTTTTCATTCATACCGGATTTAGCCGTGTAAGAAGACGTTTTGGCCAAATAGGATAGTATTCTTATGTGAAATATACGAGAAAAACGAATTCGTGTCTTGTGCAGTTTTTGACTCCTAGACCCAAAAAAACTCGGTACGCCTGCATGTGAATATTAAATGTTTTTATTCCTGCTTTATTTACTTGATAAATGATAATATTATCTTGAAGAGATTATTCTTTCACTAAAAACTATGCAAGCCGATATTCGACACCCTATAAATTTGTTAGTTTTAGTTTTGAAAAATCGTGTTGTGTTTTCTTTTTTACTTTTTAAAAGTTATTTCTGAACTTATTATAGTATTAATAATTATCTTAGATAAAATATTTGTCAAAATTTATCAAAAAATAAATTTATTACTACCGTAGGTACGTATGTATGTATGTTAATTATTATGAAACGTCGTAATAATTAAAACAATTGATAGGAATATGCAGTGAGCATATCACAGTGGCGCCGATCATATAGTTTATCTATGACAAAAGTCATTTTGTTGGTTGGAGTTAAGATATTTTTTTAATTATTATGTTTTACTATTTTGTACTATGAATATCTAAATAATAATAACATTTATAACTGATACTAAATTTAATATTATTTATGTAAAACTTTCGGTTACAGCTTAATCTATATTTATATTCGGATCATAGCAAAAAATGATTGTGTTATGTTAAAAAAAAATTCCTGAGGATTGTGGAGGGACCCTTTGATATTTGATGTTATAGTATATTTTTAACGCTTCGGCACCACTGGGCATACATAGTTTAACGATCGATTTGACAAAATTTTGGTTTCCTAAGACTATAGTGTATTCCACTGTCCAACCAAGTGTACATTAAGCTAGTATAATAATTAAAATATGTATAGGTACTAGGTACATAATAAAAAGTAATACTAAAACGCCCAATTTTCATCATAACCATTGATTACAATTTGTTGGTAGTTGTGTGTGAAAGTAACTTAAAGAATTTTCCATTAATTGTTGGAAAATGTATTTGGGTAGGATAAGGTTGTGTAATAATATGAGCAATGGTCGAAAATACATCGGCCTTTGTCACACCTGTAGTGCTTACACGATTGAACATCATTAATCTAACATATAATCATTTAATAAATAGTTTTGTGTGGTTTTGGAGTCAAGTCATTCCGAAATGTTTATGCTCTGATCACATACTTATGATTTTAAGCACAATATAAGTTATAAGTTATGTGATTGCAATATTGTATGAATGTATAAGTATTATAATTGATTATGCACTCGCTATTTTATATAATATTTTCTAAATTGTAGAACACCAATAGGTACATACGTAAAGTACGTAAAATAGATTCGTAATATAGATAAAATATATATAGGATTTTCATTGTATAAGATATTATAGATAAGTGCTAAATGCTGTAATATTAAAGTACGTATTTATGATAATTCTTGATCGTATAATTTTAATAAAATAAAATTTGTTTACAGTTATTATTTGTGTAATAATATGATATAATGAAACATATTGTTGTAGCTAAAATAATATACATCCAGTGTTTTTTCTTTTTCCATTTCTTTTCTAAAGTTCTATGTTCTGTTTTTGGTCATGCATTCAAATCTTATGACAACTTGACCTTAATTTTGTATGCGGATTTGTCAATGTGATTACTGATAATGTATCCAATTCTTCTTATTCCTTTTGATATTGAAGGCCCATCAAATTTATTGTTGAATAAGCCTATAAATTTTAAAATAAAAATATTCATTATATATATATATATAAATACAATTTTGTCGATGGATATATTAATTCATAAAAATATAGTAAGTATCCAAACATTTATATTTTAAAAGCAGACCAAATAAGTTAATAAAACTACTAAACATTTTTTTGATGATTTTAAAAATTGTATTACTTAGAAAAAGAAGAACCGGAGGGGCCTCGCTCTGTTTTATAGTTGGGGGTGGGTGCACCACGTTTATAGGATGTAGGTCATTACAATGAATTTGTTAAATTTGAATGCAATGATAGGTATCATTGTATACGAATAACGATTCTGAACGGAGATGATATGTTGGTCTAAAATGGGTATATAATAATATAGTATTTTATATTTAAATTGAAATATAATACAATAGTATGCAATTTCGTAAAAATTTAAATTTCAAACGGTCATACATTTTTTTTCTTAAAATCCACTAGAAATTGTTTTATAGCTTTTTGAAGAGTAACTTATGGATATTCCAGTGTTAAAATTTTAACCCTTGAGTATAAACTGAAAAAATTTTATGAATTTTCAACTACAAAATAACTTGCAAATCATCGCGATTTTAACATATTTTATACAAATTTGAAGTATACGGGCTTATAAAAAAAATTTGGGTTAAACGATCTCCGATATTTTTTAGTTACGACAAGTATAACTTAAAATAAACATTGTCTTAAATTTTCAAGAGTTTTCGGACAGCCAAATGAATTTTATTGATACTTCAAAATAAAAACTTACAAAAATTGAAAATTCAAATTGTCTGTAAATAAGTCAAAATATGTCAAAATACTTTGAAAACCTACCCATGTATAGAAAAAGCCAATATAAAGATTTGGTGAAAATTTCAAGTGTTTGCCTTATTTGGTTTTTGAGTTAGAGCAAATTTTAAAAACCGATATCATTTGTCAGTTTAGAATATTCTACATTATATATTATAATTTACATGTTATTTTATGTCAATATTTGCTGTTCGAACGCTTATAAAAAAAATTATGCCTATGGATTTTAATAATTTTTGAATGACAATAAGAACTACTTCTGTAGAATCTTCTATTAAATTTTCAAGTATTTTGTATAAGTAAAATTTTAAATATAAAAAAACGAACATTTCAAATGTCTATAAGTAACTTAAAAACCATCTTCACAGCTGGTAAAAATTTCAAGTTTCTGCGACTTATACTTTTTGAATTATAACAAATTTTTAAAATCGTTTGAGGAAAAATCACTATTTTATACAATTTCGTAAAAATTTAAATTTCAAACGGTCATAAAATTTTTTACAGAAAATCGATTGAAAAAAATCGAAGCATTTTTACTGCTCCAAAACGTGACGACAGACACACAAAAAAAAAAACAGTGTGTGTGTTACCAATACGCGCACGGGAAGTTAAACTTGTTTTAAACGGTACACGTGAGTTCCGGAATTATTTATTATTTTTTTTTTATATTTTTATTCTTTTATTCGACAGATCGATATGGATAATTGTTTGTGTACTAGGGCCACCGAGAGAACGCTACTCCTTTGCGCATCTAAATCGAGAATGGACGCATTTTGGTCGCCGCCCAGTAGCGTTCTCTCGGTGGCCTTAATATTGTTTTTATCCAGAAAATAGGTTTGTGAGTGAATTAATCAATTAATAACAATTAATTAAATATACTAGATGCTAACTGATATTGGGCTCTCAGTATAGATATTGTATAGTATAGTATACACTGCGCGTGTATGATATTATTATTATCATAGTCGTCGTCGTCGAAACCGCATCGGCTGTCACCGACCAACATTATAATTTATAATACGTTATATTATACTCTTCGCCCCGCCGACCGTATGAAATCATCCCGGACGATCATTCCGTTTCTATCAAAATATTTATCTCATTAATATTATTGTTGAGTATCCTTTGTTTAATAATCCAACCAAAAAAACTGTCGCCTAATCACACAACCCATAGCCGTTTACAAAATACAGCTACGACAATCCGCGGCTGCGCACAACGACATGTCCCTGTTCGCGTTCGTACGGCCGCCCGTTCGCTTTTTTTTCCTCACTACCCTGCGTAAAGAAGTGTAACTTAAAACAATAACTTAAAAAAAAACACACATCATTGTAAAACCAATAGATTCCATCACTCCGTTCAGAAATTATTGTGAAAAAATGTGTTTTATCTTAAGAAAACCATTTCTATATAAATAAATTACGTGAGTTAAGTAAGAAAATTAGTTTGTAATGATGATTTCCCCCTTCTTCTGAATCATAATATTATGTTTAAAAATCTAAACTTTTGGAATTTCAAAAGATATTTATTTATTTTGAAAAAAAAAAATGTTAACTTAAATGTTCATTTTATATTACCCTCAACTTAGGTCTTAGAGAATGTTAGCTGGTAATTGATAGCATAATTTATATTTATTTATATTTATTATTATAACAATTAATTTATCTGGGATGGGATCCAAAAAAGTATGACAAAATCAACTAATATAATTGTTTCATCGATCAACTTTTTTCAATATTTTGTTTATGATATATTGTTTTATGAGGTGTATTTAAAATGATAAATGCTTATATATGCTAATATCTAAGTATAAGATTTTAAAACAAATTGTTTATACGAACGATACAACGTGTCCTTTATGGAACTTAAGATATTTTCAGTAAAATCAACTGCTTTACTGACGGCCGATTTTATGTCATCTCCGATTTCCGATTGGTGTGTGACCTATTTGAAAAATCAAATAACAAAGGTATTTTAACATGACGTAGTGGTTACGTAACTTATAACAAATAAACAATATCGCATAATTTTGAAACTTACTTGGAAAGTAATAGCGATGAGCAAAAACAACGCAAAAACGTACTTCATGGTTACTATTAGATATTAATGTTTGTCACTAAATCAGAAGTTAATCTTAAATGAACCGTCAAGTGCATGTAACATTTTACTATATATATTATATCGCTACATTTTAAATTTATTTTTCGTATTTAAAGACACGTACGCCAAATAATTATAATATTTAGCATTTTGTATGATTGATATATGCATATACATAAGTACAAATTACTTTGGTAACGTCCAAACGTTGATGACAAAATGTATCACGATTATTAATAATAAATATTTATTATATCTACTATTTAGGTTGGATTAGTTTTTCATTGAAAATTATTATTTTACATTTCTCCTCATATACAGATCGAAAATTAGAAATAAAATGTACTGCAAGCAATGCCGAATTTAGGGGGAGGGATGACGGTTCTGTGTTGCTCCTATCGGCAATTTTATAAGGGTGACAAATTTTAAAACTGTCTCAACGTATATTATATTATATAACAATGTATATAACATTACTTATGGGTTGGAGGGAACCGCTCAGTTTTGAAGAAAAATTATAATTACGGCCTCGACTGTAAGCAGTGCTTTGCGAACTTTGCAAACATCGGAGCGATGATATTTTTAATGTTTGTGCCCTTTTTACAGTTTCTAAAAACCGGTTTATAAGCAAGTGTATTAAAAACTAGCACTATTTCCCCTCCACTCCCTAGATATTTGTTGGAATTTAATGAAACAACACGAATATAAAAAAGGCCCTATCCATTCAAGAACAGTGGTGGACATAAAAGTTATTAAAAGAGGGAATTATTTTAGTAGCTGTTTCTCAAATTTACCCGGGATAAAAAACGGTTTTTTAAAAAAAAAAAATTTTAATTATACATTTTCAGGTTCGATAGAATCTAGTAGTACGAATGTCATTGTTTTTGTAAGAGATAATGTTTTTAAGTTGTTATCAAAACGTAGAGTAGGTATACATTTCCCCCATAATCTTAATGGCTGGCTAATATCAAGATTTAAACAATTTTTGAATTATTTTTCACCTTTGCGCACTTACGAATACCTATAAACCGCTTTAATTGTACAACATGGCCGCATTGGACAAAAAGTCAGTAAAATTTGTATAAAAGGCAACCAATAATATTCAATATTCATCATTAGTCATTACTAAAACACATCATTTTTTATACGTGTTGTGGTATTTGATGACCACCTATATTATACAATATTTGAAGACTGTATTTTCCCTTATTATATTGTAATACTGTATATATTTCTCATTCATTAACGACGTATGCATTCGAACTTCAAAGGCACCTTGAATGATATTAACAACCTCATCAAAGTATGCCGGTTCAAAGAACTCCTAATACATCTATTTCGTCATAACAATGAAAATTATCTACCTACTGGAACTAAATTGAAATTAACCAAATTATTTTACCTATATTTGAATATTGTGCATATGTGTATAATGAATGTTTATACTACATATTTTATACATACTGATACTTTTATCCATAGTTTTTATACGATGACTATTTATTTGCTTATTTGTTTATTGTTTATTTAAAAAAAAAAAACCATACGAATTTATGATGTCAACGTATTATCTGTACTCTGCAGTAGGTAACTAGTAATACCGTTTGATCTGAATCATAACATAACACCGGTTGTCGCATGGTCACTGCATACTCCACCATAAAATGTGTTACTTATTAGCTTATCATCCAATGTATAACCATTGATTATGGAATATTTCTATTCTATAATCAATGGTATAACTATAATTGAAAAAAAAAACATGTGAACTCAGTAGGATGTCGCTATGTATAGTGTGTACGCTGTAAGCACTACGCCGTGAGAAGGACTCTCTTTCGTCCCATAAAATGTTGCTGCCTTAGGCCTAGACTTGACCAATCTAGACAATGAAGGACTACCGATTCATATACGAGTGATTTCCAACTTCAACAGGACGCCGCAAGTTGGCATATCAATAGCCTTTAACCAATCAGCATTTATTTATTTATTTTTCAGTTATTATTACCATATTTTTAAGACAAAAGAATAACCATGAATGAATGAAACACATTGTTTAATCACTCAAGCCATAGTTTCTTTCATTCTCTTTATGCAGCAATAAACGACTATATATTATAGGTTATTGGTGTACATTGTCAACAAATAATATTGCTGTCGTAACGCAATCTTGTAGTAATTTGTTGTTTTAATTCGAATTCATACTAATATTGGTAAATAATACATTTCGTTATTTAAACTTTAAACTTTACAACTTAAATGCAATTTTTGTGTAGATCTATTAACTCAGTCATAATACTATATCGTCTATATCATACATAGATGGCCAGGTTCATTATTTAACCTTTGATTTTAAGTAGGTATACCTACTTATAACGGTCTTAACGTGATTTTAATTATACGCCTTGACACGGTTCCATGCTATAGACGTGGGAGAGTCATAGGTGTATATAAAATCACTTTTTAAAATAGAATAATAATTACCATTATTTAAATGATTTATTTAAAAATTTCCGTATAGTATTTGTTATTTTAATCAGTCTTATTATTTGTCAAGCTAAAAACTGAATAAACAAGTTACGAACCAATACATATTTATAAATAGTGAAATTTTATTATCTTATCTACTCATTCATATCACATATATACGTTATTTTGTAGGCTTAAAAAATATAAATAAATTATGAACTTTGTCGAGTTTTAATTTTTTTTTTTTTTTTTTTATCCCTAACATTTTATGATTTGCACGTACCTACCTACGTATACACATGACATTGGAACATAAAGAAAAATAAGTTAAATATACCAAAATATCTGTAGTAGAAATTATATACTTGTATATTGTAGTATAATATACAATTAAATATATTGACTAAATGTGGTTAACTCTTTGAGGACTGGTTAAAAGTTCAAATGTTATTCATTGAAATTTGACCGCACTTTAATAGTTTATTCATTGATAAATAACTATTAATTTCTTTTAAAATACGATATAAGCATTTCGACTACTGAATAATAGTAAACATTAAATCATGTTGTTTTAAAACGTTTCTGAATAATAATTAGCAATTGAATTTTTTTTTTGTGATACTGCCAGAAAACGTGTTAGACAAAACAGTCTAGGAAAAAAATCAAATATTTGATTTTAAAAACGTTTATTTTAGTTTGTGTATAGTTTATGTAAAGGTATAGACGTATTTTTTATTGTTAGCAACTCCGTTAGCATTTATGGGTAGCCGGATAGGTATAAAAGTATATAGGTAGACATTTGAAACATTAATTATTGTAGGTACCTATATATTATATATATATTATTATATATATAGGTACGTATATAACAATAATACATATATAACATTATATATATATATATATATATATAACCTAATAACATATAAACGAGTAGAATGAGTTCAATGAGTACATAATATATAGCATATGATTTATAATTATGCAAAGAGTTTTTGATTAAAACTTTTTGTACGTGTATTAAACTTTTAATATTTAGACAATGTTGATTTGATACCTACTCGATATAAATATATAATAATATAACACGTGATAACGCCTACATGTTAGATTACACGTTTAACTGTTTAAGTATCAAATATTCAAATTATATAAAAGCATTTTAGATTTTAAATTAAGATCAAATTTAATATGTCGATAAAACTTCCAGAAAATACATTCTACCGGGAGTAACGTGTGCATACCTATTTGTGTTTACTTTAAAGTGAGGGAAATAAATCACAGATTTACATTTATTTCTTAATAATAGTAATTTAAAGAAAGGTTCTGTTCCTTGAATCATTACGGCTAATATATCTAGTAAATTGGAAACCAGATCTAAACGATGTACTTTATATGTGTACATATGAATATTTATTTATCATTAAAATATAAATTAAATAAATTATATATGAAATCACTATTGTTAAAGAAAACAACCTACTAATGCAATAATAATCTTGCAATGAATCAAATTTTAATGTAGGTACATAAAACAATTATTAGTTATTAAGTTAACTATTAAGTTGAATCGTCCACATTCTTAGTACTAATAATAGGTACTAAATAATCACCTCGCCTATGCATGATTTGGGGCATTTGGGCAAAATTTATATAGACAAATTATTACTTACCAGACATCAACTGGACGAGTTCCCATGAATCATTTTTATGAAATATATAATTAATTTTAAATAATAATATGAAATTTTAAAGTTCGATGTTGAAGTATATATAATTTTTCTCCCATACTTAGAAATTTTAAAATTAAAGATATTTCTTTTACACATTTTATGTATTTATTTCTTTAGGGCTATGTAGTCTAGTTAGTAATTAGTACATGTACAATCATTCATTAATAATTATTGATTATAAATAATATTTATTGTCCATGGTATAATGCATATAGTATATGCTTTATTATGCTGTACATTTTTTTTTTCTAGAACGGCTTTATTATATAGATTTTGTTTTATATTATTTTCAAATTTGCTGAGTTTGTACCTACATTCTTTTTTTTTTACTGATATCAGTATACTAATATGAAACATTATTAAATTTGAATAAAACAACGCTATATATTTAAAAAGCATTTTTTTCTATTTTCTCAGTTGATTTTTCGACCTAACGATACTCAAAAACTCAGATACATTTGGCCATTTGGAATAAGTCACTTTAATTAATGAAGCTCAAAATTTGAACGAGTATATAGAAATTTATAATTTTTCGAAATTTTTTTAGTTTTTATTTCTTTTGAGTAAGATTGTCGAGAAAAATTGAAAAAGTTTGACCAATTTTCAACTATTGAACCGATTATAATTAGGTACCTATAGTTAAAAATGTCTTATCAACAAGTATTGACAGCAATTTTCGTTGACATTGCAATGACCATTTATAATTAAATCTAATTACATTTGAAATAACACAATACCTACCCGCGTCCCGCAGTAGGCTAGAATTGTTAGTTATACCATTGATTATAGAATATACTCTAAATATTCTATAATCAATGGTTATACTTAGCAGTCTTGAAATCAAAGGAGTAGTTGATTATCTCAAGTTGTATAATCTAAAAAGGGGTGACCGTATAATTGAACAACGTCGTTAACTTTTAGTACGGAAAGATTGGACAAAAAATACACTTGCAGGTATATACTGGAAGTGGAACAGAAGCAATCATTTATACTTAATTCAAATGCTTATTGATCCCCGTAATTTGAAGTAATAAAAGATAAATAATAAAGATAATGTTTATGTAAATCATTTATATACTGATCAAACACTATCGTCGTTGTACAATATTTTATATTATTGCTTATTTACTTATGGTGCTTGGTAAATGTTAAATGTTAATAGGAATATCTAAAGCAAGGATGTCACAAGCATTGTTGAGCAATTGCCGATTAGGCACGATATACGGTAGAACCTCGATTACTCAAATCTATCTGGGACAAAAAAAAATGCAAGTTATCGAATTTTTTTTTATACAACAGACTTTATTTAAAATTTTATTTGTCTATTTATTGATTCCATGTATATGTATATTATATAATATTTGTATTTTGTATGTATGTATATCTATGTACCTATTACTTATAATAAATATATAAAAAGTATTCTATAGTAAAATAAAGAAATAATAAAGAAATTAATACATAATATTATTAAAGTAGCACTATTTTTGGAAGAAATCAGATATTTTTTTATTGTTTGTTAGTGTTTGATAAAGCCTTATCGTTAAATTGTTCAATTAAGTTAAGAACGAAAAAAATCTCGTCTGACATTTATGGTAGTTTACGAGTACATGATAATAATACATCATACATAGTTATCATGAATGGTAACCGTGTCTTTTAAGTAAATTTAAAGAATGATCAAATTAATAGGTTTTTGATTACGATTACGATTTTCGTTATTACATGTATATACATACTTACATAATAATAATATATTTATATTGTACTTCAGTAATTTTCGGTAATGTATATGTATGACGAACAATTCGAGTTATAAGCCAAAATTCAATTTAGATGACTTCGAATTAGGGAAATTCGAATTATTGAGAAAATGTATCATACATATCATATATAAGTATTGAAATGTAGGGACTATGGCATTCCTTCAAGTTATCGAAAATTCGACTTATAGGTGTTCGAATTATCGAGGTTCTACTGTAATATTGCTAAAAATAGCTCAAGAGGGGTCAAGTCAGCAAACAGTCAATCAGAATAAACTCGTACTAATTTGTATTTTTTATTCATAATAGAAATAATGAAAACAAAATTGTGCAGTTTGAGATATTTTATAATTTGTTGTATATTTGATACCCATTGGTACAGCGGCAGATACCGAAATGGCAAAATTAATTCATACTCATTTATGAATCACTAGCCAATAGGTACATTAACAATAAAGTAACAATAGAAACTAAGTATATTATTGTGTATAGGCATTACCTATATAGATATTGATAGAAATAAATTTACATATATAGGTATGTAATACAAGTAACGTTTAAATTATATAGTTTATTTTTGAACATCCATAGCAAGACAAATGTAATGTAAATTGAATTCACTTTGTTTTACAAGTATTATTTAATATTTTCATCGTGAAATAATTTTTGAAGTTGTAAACATTAAAATTATAGGTACTGCCGTTAAATTTCGTTGGAAATTTACAAAGCACTCTTAATTGTTTGAGCACCGTTTTCTATTGCGTTGCCAATACTGTATCCTGCATCCTTCAATGCATCACTTATGGAACTCGGCTCAAAATCGAGCTTATCTATAAATTGAACAAAAAATGTATGATGGCATTTATTAATAATTTAAATGTATATAGAGACAAAGATTACTTAAAAATTAAACACATTAATTTTACATTTAATAGGAGCACTGCAATTAACTAAAATATAATTATCACTTATGTTAAGATTTTAAAGAATTTCCAGTAAAAATATTACGTGGCTAAAATATCATTGTTCTAAGACCTTATAGTGCTACTGAAGTATACGTCTATTTAATAATATATAATACTAAGGAATGCATACAATTTACAAAATATTTAGTTTCATATAAATGTTATAGCATTATTTGATCAATATGTTTTCTGAAATTAGAAAAAAAAAGAAAAAATTTGAAATAATTGTTTCTTTTTTATATTTAAAATTTTAAAAACTATTTTTATGCTTTAAGGATTAGTTTTATTAGGTAATTAAAAATGCTATTAAAATACTAACCCGCGATTTTATGCTTTAAACTACTAAGGAAGTTTTCTATATAATCAACCATATCATTGACGGCCGATTTAATGTCGTCTCCAATTCTCGATTGAGTTGAGATCTAGAAAACATTAAATCAAACATTTCGTACTATAGTATATTTAATATTTATAATTGTTATATAACACTTCATATAAATCTAAAAATTTAAGAAATATTGAATGAGTTAAGAATTATTATAGGTAATAATTTCCAAGTAAATAGGAACCATGTATAATTTTTAAGTAGCTATAATACAACTTACTTGGATAGTAATAGCGATTACCAACAAAAATGCTAAGAAGTATTTCATGGTATTGATTTATTAAATTGTTTGTTTCTGAAGCAGAAGTTAATCACAAATGAACTGTAAAGTGCGAGTACAATTTTACAGTATTTATACATTATACGTTTATTTGTAATTTATTGCTCATATTCAAAGACACGTAGGTACATTACATTTGCGTCACACTATTTATTATAATTTATAATATTGTGTTGATACGCATTAGGTATTCTGAATATAAAATATCATAAAGATTAATAACTGTAGACGGGAACTAATTCAAATTTCAAATTAAGTTGAAACATCAACATTTTTAGGAAAATTTATTTATATATTTCAACAGCTAAAGTTATTCTTATTAGACAACATTATTCATTTTTTTTTTTTATAGTAATTTACATTTTTTTTTCTTTCGTGTTATATTGTATTGATGAGATTAACCTTTGTGATGAATTTGACGATTTTTAAAGTAGATTCTTCGTTTAGGGCTTCTTTAATGTTGCGTGGGTCTGTGGGAGGTTGATAAGTGTGCGGGTTGGTTCGTATATTGGACAGCTTTCGAAAATATGTTTAATGGTGGACGGTGGTACGGGTTTGACATGTGTTACATCTTACACATACAGGGTTGGACTTTATTGATGTTTTAGGAAAATAAACTCTATAAAATAGCCATCTTCAAATTTTTCTTGAATAAGACCATAAAAAGCTATTTTTTGCAAATGTTAATCAAAACATGAAAATGTAGTTAAGATATTTATATTATTTATACTCCTTACACCTGAGAATTATTCAAAAAACAGAATTTGATTATTTGAAAATATATCACAATAATGAGTATATTTTAGTAAGACACGTTATGTGTGTAGCCTTTTTTAATAATTATATTATAATTTAATAATATAATTATCAACTTTAATAAATGAAGTACTTTGATTTCTAATACAATTTTGGCAACCGGTGGGAACTATTATATTTTAAGGATGCGCGGTCACAGTTTGTCACCCTATTTATTTTTTATTTTTTCTCATTAGTTTCTCTAGAATTTTCTACAACTGTTAGATTGCTTTTAGTACAATATTTTAAATTTATATATTTTTCGATAGAATGCATTTTTAGTATCTTATATTTTCATCACTTTGTTATAGTTTATTATTATAATTTTAATTATTAATATACAACTAATAAGCTTAAAAATGTCTAGTTTGTTTATTCTTGTCCATATTTTATACGTTATACCTACATATAAGTATGTGAAAGAATTAGAAATTTTAGAAATTTATCTTTTACTTATATATATATTATTTATTGAAATTTTAAAGGATAAAGGAAGCTAAAATAATTTTGTTTATTTACTAAAGTTTTCAACTTTACTTGCTTTGTACTTTTGACGTTGCAATTGTATGAAAATATCTATATTATAAGTTGTTCAAGAACAATACAATCAATATAGACAGTAAAAAAACAGCTTGTTTTGTCAAATCAAGTTATCAGCTCTATGCAACCCCAAAACAAAACTTAGGTCTCAGACGAAGTTTTATGTTGATACTTTCAGTGAGTGTCTAAACTGTATTTTAGGCAACATAGTTTTAATGCTATATTTTAAGTATAATGATGAAAACATGAACAAGAGAGTAATCACATATTAATTATTATATACTACTCTATTAGGTACTATACATATTACTTATTAGGTATTATATAATAAGTAGGACAGAAGACTTGTGGCTCAAAAAGCACTAAATATACAAGAATTTATGCACTTGACATCTTTTTTTTTTTTGCGATTTAAAAGTATTAATAAAATAAATTGCAATACAACAAATTAATATTATTGTATTATGGAGATCCCTAAGCGCTTCTAGAAAATGCATGTGCATAATATGTAAAATGAAACTTTATTACTAGTTTTGTGAAAGCATGAAACGTATTTATTTTGTACTCTGCTATTTTTGTGTTTGTGCAAAACAAATATGCAAACGCTTACGCTACAAATCCTCCGCCTTAATAATAAGTTATTAGAGTTCCAAAAACTTCTCTTAATAACTATCCAAATATTATAAGTTAAGCCAGACCTTAGTTGTAATACCTATTAATATTGTTGCTCGTTATTATTTTATAAATTTCAATTTATTATTTTATTGTAATTTTAAATCAGTCATTTACTAGAGAACTAGACCACTTTCAAATTGAAGAGAACCAAATGGCTATCTAATAGCTGCCTAAGTAATTGGTACCTACTATTTCCAAAAACTGATTGTGAATTATTTATACCTGACGACAGACGAGTGATGGGTATTTTAATATTAAGCAACTAGATATTGTTTTATTTATTAATTGAGAAAGCAATCACGTGGGTACATGAAAAATATTTAGCCATTTTATACTTAGCAAACTCACAAATATAATGATATTTATGAAAAACACAATAAATATGTAATGTTTATAAAAATTACCATTATTTAGATTTAACTAATTATTTCCTTACAACGTTTTGTACTAATTATCTTATTGACTAAACTAGGATACACTTATTAGGTATTACTTATTAGCATAATAAACATAAATACCATCGTTTGCATTCAATAATAAACTTATATTATTCATTTTCTATGACATACGAGTTTCAGGCGAGTTTATAATCAAGCACTAGCGAGATCATATGATAAAATACGCATTTTCTGCGTCGACTGTGGACAAAAACTAATATTTATTGAAAATTGTTAAATAATGTATTGATTTAAAAATGAATTATTGTTGAATGAACTTTATTGAATACTTTATAAAATCTTAATGTAATTATATATGATTAAAAATATAATATATGTAAATGTCTATGTATCAGTTTTATACGTTTTTATTTCCATTGTGCTATCTGTTGGTATGTGTAGGTAGTGAGTGGGTTACATTTCAGTAAAAGAACAATTAATTTTGTGTGTTCAATATATATCTCTAAGAAAAATAACACTAGGTATAAGTCCACGTGATTTATTAGACTAAATCACTGATGTTTTGTGCGTTTAATATATTGTTTTTGTTGTATACTTTTTGTTTTGTTCTTAGTAGCTATAGTACCTTTATTCGTGTTCCTAGTAGTGTTCTGTGTTTTGTTATGTTGACTAATTTTAAGATAGTTTTTCAATAAGCCACACGTAACGAATCGTTACAATCTGGCCCTATTATTTGTAAAATTTTGGACTGCACATTTCATTTTATTCTAGCTACCATCTTGGAAAAATGAATATATATATATATTATATGTATATAATAATTTAACAATGCAATTTAAAAAACAACAAAATACGAGTTATCTTTTAATAAAAATCATAAAAATTAAATATCTTAATATAATAATAAAAACCTTAACTTAACTTTTTAATAATTAAAATCTTACCAATGCATATTTTTTTATGAAATATATAGTTAAAACGAAACTTTATTGCTGAACAATGACGGTTCATCACCCTTTAATTTGGCTTCAGCGAAAACACCTTCGAACCATTCCTGTTGTTTACCCAGTGGATGAACTTTTGAATGCCTTTTTTTACTATTTAACCATTTCAATCGAATCGACCGAATTCAGTTACAACAGGCATGTTCATTGTTATATACAATGAATATTTGATAGTTTCTGGAGATAAAGAAGATCTCAAGTTTTCAATACGTTATAATATGATATGTAAAATACGTTCAACATCAGTTGAATGTGGCTTGGCAGCTATAATTCGTGCCACAGCAGTACTTAAAGATATCCAACATTCATTACTTAACAACAATTTCAATATATCTTTAGATATATTTTTATTTTTTAATTTCTGAATACATGATGCTTCTCTGTAAGATGTTACAAATTCAACTAATTTAAAATCTGAACACATTAATCCATGACATTTACTTAATTCTTCATCTGTAGCATAAACGCCATAAACACATAGATTAGAGTATTAGGCCACCAATCATGCATCGTTATCATTTTATCAAAAAAATAATAATAACTGGTATCAATGTTTGAACATTTATAAAAATTAATCATAATTAAATAAAAATTTAATTTAAAAAAATTCAGGAAATACTTATATTTCCTAGTAGCTGGTATATTATTTATTTTTGTTTTGTAGATCGTAGTGCACATTATGTGTCGTGATGCACATAAAAATAGGGCCTTAAGTTACAATATTTTTTATAAAAAACAGGTATTTATGAATGTAGGTAGTATTTGAATTCTGCGGCAGTCAGAATATTAAATTATACAATAAAAATGATTTAAATGGTATACATTTAGGTTTACAGTTAATGTATTTATTATTATATCTATATTATACCACTTCCTTTGTATAAAGTGTAATTAATTTTTATTTTTTATAAATAATTTTTTGAAGATCAAGTTTTTCAAGTGTTTTTAATATTCAATTTTATCAAATATTATATCTCCAAGAATTTTAACTGTATCTAGTTTTCCATTCCAATAAGTTTTTACCATTATATTTATCTTAATAAGTACATATCATTTTTAATAGTCTTTTACCACCCAAAATGTTAGATTTTAAAGAAAGTGCTCTAATTGTGCAATAATAAGTAATAACTATCATAATTCGCTTAGAAAATATTTGCATTTTTTGCATACAATAGTCAACAGTTTAAAATCTAGATAGGTTGGTTGACAGTAAAAGAGAATTAGTTATAACTTATCACTTTTTTTGAAATACTAATTTATAATGTTAAAAAACATTAAAAAAGAAATCTTAACTTAAATATGATTAAACAACTGTTATTTTATACTAATATAACTAATGTACTTGTTCTTAATTTAAATTTTTATATTATAATTTTAAAATTAATTATTTATGCATAATTTCTTTACTCTTATTGGGTTACAATATCAAAGTAGGTGGAAGATAAAGTTGATTATCTCACAACAATATAGTCTTACATATAATAGTTATTGGTTAGATTAGTTGCAAATATTTTATTATTATTACTTATGGACCTTAAAGTCTAAAGGAAAGCAGATAAAAAATAAAAATATTTTTAAGCGATATAGATAGGTAAAATATTCAACAAGATCTGTGTTTAAATTGTATATTGATTACTATATATAAGTCTATTCAATTATTAATGTTTATAACTACAATAATAATCATGTTATTATGTAGAAATAAATAAATGAAATATTTCATAAAATCCATAAGTGACCAATATGACTGTTGAAATCTTAATTCCAAATAACACGCAACATCAAGTACATTGCATATTAAAATTTGTAATTTTCAATAACTTCTACTCAGTAGCCACGTTAAATTCAAATTCATAAAGTATTTATTAACCTATTCTACATAGTATGAATAATTTAACATCAAATTGTTAACAGTACACTTTCAAATTTGTAATCCTGCTAATAAGTATTGAAATGAGACATTGTTGTTCATCTTGCTGATTATTTTGCTTTGCCTTGAGCTGCAACAGCTGCTATTGCCTTTTTAACTGTTTCCTCATCACCCAAAAACTTCATTGAGACTACTGGTTTAAAGTTTTCATCCAATTCATATTCGAATGGTATACCAGTAGGCAAGTTGAGGCTCATAATTTGGTCTTCTGACAAATCTGAAAATAAGAATTTATAGTATTAGTTTTAAGGATTTGTTAAGGTATACATTAAGGAGTAAATTCCAATCAGTTAGTAATAATATGAAATATTTTAGTATGTCTTAATGTTTTATAGCAAATTAGTTTCAAATTATGAGTGAAGTCAATAATGTAGTGGTTTAAAAATGTTAAATTTTATTATTATAATTTTTCTAAATCCAATAAAAAAGATTTGTTTACATTCAAAGAAATTATAAGTACTTGTAAACTAAATTACTTTCATATCTTTATAGAAATAGAACAATTAAGTGTACTATATTTTACTTATCAATATTTTTTTAAATAAAAGCAACATAAAAATATTTTATTAATAATATTACTTACTATCTAAATGCTTAACTATGCCTCTCAGACTGTTTCCATGGGCAGCTATCAAAATGTGTTTTCCTTCTTTTAATTGAGGAATAATCACATCATTCCAGTAAGGCAATGTTCGTTGAATTGTTAGTTTTAAAGATTCAAACATTGGAAACTCATCCTTGGAAGGCTCATCTTTGTAACGACTATCATTTACAATTTGATCATAATAAGCATGATCTTTATCCATAGGAGGTGGAGGAGTGTCAAAACTACGTCTCCATATTTGTACCTAAAACATATTAGATTTAATAGTGATATATGAAATAAGAGTTTAACAAGAAATAATGTTATGTTTATGACTATTACTTGTTCTTCACCATATTTGGCAGCAGTCTCAGCTTTGTTAAGTCCAGTGAGACCTCCATAGTGTCTTTCGTTTAAACGCCAAGTTTTTGATATTGAAATATCTTCTTGGCCAAGCTCTTTCAATATTGCACCCAGAGTGTTTTGCGCCCTCTTCAATACAGAGGTATGAGCCACATCGAATTTGTAATTGCCTTGCTTCAAAGCTTTACCTGCATTTGCTGCCTCTTCTTCACCTATAGTAATTAAAGATATTTTTACATAGCAATTAATCTAAAATTAAAAAAAGTGAATATCAAAACGTATCACAATAAATAACAAATCAAATCGTTAAAACATGTTTTTCTTAACAATAAGTGAAAATTACAAACCTTTGGAACTCAATGAAGCATCATACCATCCGCAAAATAAGTTTTTTTGGTTCCATTCACTTTCGCCATGTCTGACCATCACAACCTTGTACTTGGCCATAGCTTGATGAAGAATATTTGAAAATTTAGAAATATTGATGATAATTTATAAATCGCTGAAACCCTGAAGGTGAAGTGAGAAGTTTTTAACCTTGCGGAGTTGAGTATGCGATGTCAAAATTCAATAAGGACGACCAGATACGTCGGTACTCACTATATAGTCAGTACTGACAAACACTGATAACCGAAAAGCCAAGTGTTACCAAACTTTAAAATCTAAATACTTTTTTCTAATACTTTGAAATGTCTATTGTCATAAATCACGGGCGTGTCATGACTCATGATCAATAATCATATAACAAGAAATTCACTGGCACAAAGAGTGGATCAAAGGAAAAAAAACCTTAAAATATGCTTTGCAGAATATTATCTTGGGTGCCAACTGGTGTTCAATACTCTGATTCTAAAATCAATAATGTTATAGTAATGCACAAATTACAATCGACCAGTAAAAAGTGATTTACAATATTATACTTAAATTGACCATACAACTCTGCACACGGCTTTTGCAGTAGTCTACCGAGTAAAATCATATATTTATATGTAAGAGAATTCGATCTCGGTCGATATTCAATAATTATTGAGTAATGAGAACCACTATATAAATTTAATTTCCCGGCTTGTTTGGTTATGTTGTATTTGTATTATCAAACATCGTTTATCAATTTTTCATCTCTTGTGGGATCGATCCAAGAAAGTGATAAGAAAAATAGTATTTAATATTATGTTTAGTGTTAACGTATGTACGTTACAAAATATAGTAAAATACTAATTAACGTGTTTATAAAATAATAATACAATAAAATAGAATATAAATTGTAACGTAATAATAATACAATTTCTTTCCCAAAAGTAATTTAATTTTCACATTGAAGTGTCATTTGTAACTGTAATTTTATAATTATTTGATAAAGATTTTGAATTTTGAATAGAGAACTTCATCGAACGTTTTCGATGGACGAACTAATGGATTTTACAAAATTTGTGAAAGTTAAGTGTGATTGGCCATCTAACGTCGATGGGATGGACATCAATGATTGTGTTGTGGCGTGTCTCCAACAGTCTGAACATGAGACTCCCGAAATGTAATAATTTTCTACAGATTTATTTATAACTTTATTTCATTACACAATTTTGTAATAAGAATTATTATTTTAGCGATATATTAGGTTTAATAGAAGAATCAAATTGCTGTTGTGTAAATTTCACAAGACCAGATAACCAAAATGATTTATTTATAAATATTAGTTGTGATTCAAACTATTTAATTAACAACATTTTCGTCTGTTCAGAGGTAAGAGTGTTGTCATACTTCTTTGAAAATTGCATTCTAATTATATAAAATTTTCAGGCAAAAATTATTGAACTGTTTGGTAAAACTGGAGAGTATGTATCCACACATCTTGCTTTTTCTTCTCAAGATTTCAGTGAATTTCCTATGAACTCTCATTCAATACACGTCAAAAGTACAGAATGCAGTTTAAAATTTGAACAGCGAAAGAATTCTGACTTTGTTTGGGTTTATGGTATGCTAATTTATTTGACTGAAGCTAAAGAACACTCTGAGACATCTCTAGGACCTATTAATATGGAGAATGTTCAACATTTATTGAACCCTGAATCATTAGCCACTAATGCTTCAAAATTGTTTTCTACCCTAAGTTTAAGAGAGTCAAAATTGAACAGTAATGATTTTTGTAATGCTATTGTAAAGAACTTTGAAAGTTCTAAACTAATTGATAGTAGAAATAGTGACCAATTTATGTCAAACAGTTTTCAACAATTTGAAAAAAAAGTTGAAGACAAACTTAATGATATGGCACTTCAGTTAAATTCATTTGGACAGAATATTGAATTGTTGAATAAAAAATTTGATTTGTTATTAAGTACACTTCATGAAAAAAACATGTCATTATAATATAATTTATTTACCTTATTTTCTAACGCCTAATGCAATTCTATTAACACTTATATTGGTTATGTATACTTTTATTTTATGTTCAAGTAAAAAAAAAAAAATTTGTAAATAAATGAACTATATTGGTTGTACATTTTAAATTACTTTATGATTAATTTGTTTTAGTGAAGTAGTCAACATTATATTACTTATAAATTTAATCAAATTATTACGTTATCCTTATCTAAAAAACAAAAAAACCCGCATAGATTCCAGTTTTTGTATCATATTCATATATTAAAATAAAGAGATGATTTTATATATTTATACTGTTAAACTATGTGAAATAATAAATTCAAATGTGTATATTATGTATATAATGTAGTATTTTCTATTTTCTGGTAATTATATAAATTAGTAATGTAAACAAAATTCACCCTATAAATGTACAACATAGCAAATCTGCGTTCAGCAAAACCGATTTTGTAGTATTAAAGTAAATGATAGACCTTTTTTCAAACTAAAAGGGAAGAATATTATCTGTGCAATGATATACATTTTTAAAATTATTTTATTTAGTAAGTGGTGATTGTGTAGAATATTATAATTTAAAAAACTTATACTTCGCTACAAAAATAAAATATCACTGAAAACTGTACTATGAGTTCTGGATAAGAAGGAAATCTTTTTCAAAAGGAAAATATTTAAACAGGATATTTAGTCTAGTTGTGTGGGACAGAATATTTTTTTGGCTCAATTCTAATTTAATTTTATAGTTTCTATTACACAGTTTTCGTCTTAACTTTATTAACTGTAAGTCTGTAATAGATAACAGTTAACTTATATTACTTTAGCTTATAGATCTATGAAAAGGACATTCCCAAGCATCTTTAGGCCCTTCAAGTATGCTTCAAAATTATTCTACCTTATGCCCAGTCAGTTATGTAGTAATAAATTCTGAACTCTATTCTAAAAAACGTTGAAAAATGCAAATTACTTGATAATAGTAATGTAAACCAATTGATGTCAAAAAACAAACAGTTTTTGTCAATTTGAAAGAAAAAGTCAAATAGAAGTGCACTCCAGTTCAATAAATTAGAGTATAAATTGAAATTAGAATTAACACATTTGTCAAATTAAAAGTACACTTTAGGAAAAGATATGTTATGTTTCGATAACACATATATATATATTATATTTATTATTTTTTGACAAAATATAATTTCAGATACAGTATCTAAGACCACAGATTTTATTCATATAATATATATTCTTGAATACAGACCAATTTGTAGTAATAAAATTATCGTAACATACAATTTGGTAAATATAATAAAAAAACAATTTGATAATTTTAGAATCTTTATTAAATTGATGAATTACCTTAATATTACATCTAAATTACTTAAAATACTTAAAAGTAACGGTTCTAAGTGTTTTTATTTTGTATTATTCTAAATTTAATTTTATGCATTTACATTTAAATAATTTTGTACTATTCATAAGAAAAGAAAGAGATAAATAATAGAAAAAACTAAACTGTCAATACATATTAAGTTATATATTTTTGTTATAAAATGGTAAATATGTAAGAAAATTTATAAAACACGTCAAATTTTAATAACAAAATCTTAATAATTCAAAACTATACAAAGATATGAAATGAAATTAATTATTTTACTGTGGTATATAGTTAATAATGTTTAAATCCACTCAATATTAGATTAGCGAAGTATGTTTAAGAGGAAAAATATGTATATATCTAATTATTCATATATGTTAAGTAAAAAAATTGGTACAAACAAAAACTCTTATAAATTAAAATATGAATAAAGCTTTAAACATTTAATCATTTGATACTTTAGGTAAAATAAATTAGAAATTGTTATATTTATAAAATTAACAATTTGCAATTTATTGAAAAGTAACTATACAGCCTATTTTATTAAAAAAATGATCCTAAGATGGTTATTGCTCAGGTATAACCATAAATGGATCATCTTATTAATATTCAGTTTTATTTTTCTTAAACTTCACTGGATCAGGAGATGAAACAGTTTCCAATTGTTCTCGCTTTACTTGAATAGAATATTCAGATGATCCATTTGTAGGTGGAGGTGTTGATGGTCGAGAGTCGGAGGCCTGAGAATTTGAGTCCAAGCTGGTCATTGATCCAAGTCTACATTTTAAAATAAAATTTAAATTGAATTAAGTAAAACCATTTTAGAGTATAATAAAGAATTCTTAACAGGGGCTAAATCTGCTCTTAATTGCATAAATAGAAAGCATTTTATACACTACAAACTTTAAAATGCCTAAAATGAAATAGAGTCAAAATTGAACTATTTATAAAACTCGGACAAAGTTGTAAATGAAGATCACTGTGCTTATAGTCCATATAAATTATTAAATTGGACCATATATTTGTTGATAATGTTAAAATTTGAGGTAGGCTTTGGAGAAGTAAGTGAGGGAGAAACAATATAATTTAAATTACTTTGGAAAATTATATAAACATATAAAATAAAAACCTTTTACAGTTCCACACTGTAAGTTTATAGAGGGTAGTGATAATTCAAATTCTAATTTGTGTTCTACTTATATTTATATCAGGGGAGATCATTTTAGTTTTTATTGAATATAATTAGATATATAAGATTTGTTAAAAGATATGATTAATTGTAATTGCAAAGTAATAACACTTAATTCACCATTATGTAACTCGTGAAGTTATTAGGAATAATTATTTATGATCTTGTCTTAACATAATAATCCATACTACAACAATACTTAACCCAAAATAAAGATTATTATAATTTTGAATTTATACGAGATTAAAGGACTTCTAAATTACTTACGAGCATAAATTTGAGCTAGAACCGGTAGTTAGAGCATCATCATCATTACATTTATTATCAGGATCCCAACAATGTAATTTAACTCTCCAATTTTTAACTAAACCATCCCATGCTCTACGAGTGAATTTCAAATTTTTTGGAGGCGTTTTAGGATGTTGTTTTGTACGTTTATGTCTAGAAAATAATAACAATGATAATAAGTTTCTTTGGTATACAATAAAAAAAACCACATACTTGGGTACACTTTCCAGATATAATTCATATCCAATAGTATTTTTACCAAAATCTATTTGTTTTTGTCGTCTTGCTATAACTAAAGGATCAGTCTCACGTTCAAGTTTTAATCTATAAATAAAAATAAAACTTTAAAATCACATGGTACCTATATATGAGTAATAATATTTATTGAAGACTAAGATATATTTCAAAATAATCTAAATGTAATGTAATGAAGAACTTTTAATATAGATTCACTTATAACTGAAAATTTAGATTAAAAAATAAATAAAACAAATGTGGATACAATTAAGGCAGGTCAAAAAATTTATACTACATTTCTATTTTCTGAATTTACCAAGATAAAAGATGAAATTTCAACCTAGTAATAAATTCAGGATCAGTTTTATCTTATTCATAACTAATATTTATATAATACTTACAGAGGGTAATTAGGTGCCTACCCTGATTATTCTGCAAGGTGCAAATTTAATATAAAAGGCCAAAATAGTAGGTCAAGTTGAAATTAGTTATTCGCAAGAGCATATTTAGTATACACAAGAACTTAATAAATTACATATATCTAATACATTAGTCATACACAAAACAAAGTAAAAATTAACTAAGTCACTATTTTTTATGTTCAATCTTTAACTTTGCCATCATCTCATTTTCTGTTAGATGGTAAAATGGTATAGATATTAAAAAAATAAATAAAATAGTACTAGAATAATCCATTGAAATACAGTTGGTTTTAAATTAGATACCTACAAATTTTCTATAAAATATAAATCTAAAATTTATACTTTTAAAAACTACCAAATTTACAAATCATAAAATGTTTTAATAAACCGTAAACCAAAAGTTAGTATAATATAATAGCGTTTACCCACATTGACAAATTTTTTTTTTTGTCTGGTATCATATATTTAAAATAGAATTAACATGTAATTTATAAAACAAAATTAAATGGGGTACATGGAAAATTCATCAATGTGGTGTATCTCAGTTAACATTTTTAACGGCTAATTTTTCCAAACCCAGGTGCATATGATTTCTTATCATATGATGAATTATAATTATCATGTTAAAAAAAAAATATGCATACTTGGGACTCTGTTTGGAATCATGTATATTTTTATGTTCTGTTGATTTTTTATGAAATTTATTAACTCGCTCAGGAGTTTTAAGATCAGAAGCTGTAGACTCTGACTCTGAAGTTAATCTTCTCTTAGCGTGAAGTATACCTTGGGTTTCTTTATTAAGTTTTTCTATCTCAGATTTAACTTGTACAATCTTTGATTTAATTTCCCCAGTATCTTCCGTTGGCTCTTCTTTTATAAATGGACTGCAGATGGTGTCTTCGTCAATAATTACATTTGATGGATGTTGAACATCTTGTTTGATGGGTGTCACCATGTGTACATTGTTCATAAAAGAAGTTAAACTGATATCATCTTGAGGCGTATTTTTGACAATTTCTTTATTGGTGGGTTGGAATACAAGATCGTACAATTCATCGTCTTCCTTCTCTTTTGCAGAGACTTCTTTGTTCTTCAATGGCGAATCAGTATCCAACTGCGACGACTGTGAACTTTCACAAAGGTCAGCCCAGCTCTTACCGGCTATGTCAGTGGTTATTGATTTTAAGTCTCGATTCACGTCAGTCATTTTGTCTATGTCTAACTAATAATGATTATATAATAGAAAACAAAAGGAACGTAAATCAACTTATTTGATTCACGCGTGATCACTCGGTACAACCGCACCGAATGTAGCTACGAACCGAATTAGTACCCGAATTTGAGGAGTATTGGTTTATAACTGATATCGAACGGAATACAGCTATTGGTATTTGGTGGCTTAGTGAACGAACTGTGACAATAACGTTTATTCGAAATCATTAATCACCAAAGAAACACTAGCGAGTGACGTGCATTCCAGTAGTATGCATTCACACGACGACGGAATGGAATTTTGGAACGACAACACTCGACATGAGTAACAACGACCATCAAGTTTTAATTTGAACTAATGCAGTATGCACCATAGACAAGAATACTAATGCACTAATGCAGTAAAAGCAATGTGAATAAGAATCTAATGTCTATGTATATACATTATAACATATTATACATAAATACTGCAGATATTCTTGTGATAAAGCTAAAGCATATACAATTATTGAGTGGCGACTGACGAGTGTTTTGTGTAGCGATGTAAACAAAATTCGCGGGAAAATCGGTATTGAGCCAAAACAGTTGTACCACTTTAATTTACATTTTTGGAAATAAATCCATAAGATCAAAACTCATCATCGCGATTGAAAAACGCGATTCAGCCCAGTGAATTGGGCAAAAAAAAAATAATTTTGGTCATCGTTGCTGGTTCCTTCGTCCGTTTTCGTTTGAAATTCTCTGCGGCCTCCACGACGTTTGATAACTTTACGCCCGGTGCACCCGTCAGCACTGTACTCCAAAACCAAACAATTCGGCCATATTTTTTTATCGACTTTTTGTTGTTGTTTCTTGCGGCGCTCACCGGGTGCGACAAAAATCTTTAAAGTTTTCGCGAAAGTTCGTTAGTTTTCGATCGCTTTTCGTCCGATTGTCCGTCACTCAACGTTACAATGTTGGCCTTGGGTCCGAAGAAGGACGGCAGTCCGAACGTGAAGTTTTTCGAATCACCAGAGACGCTTAACATGTTTGAGGGCGTTAAGACGTGGCTTATGAAAAATCATAAAAAGGTACGACCACGATCGTTTCACTGATGTCGTGTTTGTGACATGCACGAAAAACTCTTTTGAATCATACTAATCGTTGTTGTGACCATCTTCTACTACTATATCCCAACTATTTGGAATCTAGCTTATACTAACTTGTGATATTTTCATTTAGTACCTTCAAGCCGATCCGCCAACCAACAAGACACTCGCCGCTCTGGTGTTGCAATTGATTCAATTTCAGGAGGATAATTTAGGCAAAAATGTCAGTAAACCCCCACTCACTCGCCTGCCTGTAAGTTATTCAATTGTAACAACACTCATTTTCCTTGATCACCATTGAACAATGTTAATGTTATCTTCATACAACTTCAGTCATTTTAAATTAACTGGTGTTTATCGTATGCCGTAGATGCGTTGTTTTATGGACTTCAAACCAGGCGGTGCTCTATGCCATTTGCTGGCTACTGTGTACAAGTTTAAGGTGGAACAGGGGTGGCGAAGATTCGATTTCCAGGTCAGTAAGGTATGATTTGGCGAGACGAGCCTTCATTTCACCTCACCACTAACCACTAATCGGACGTGCACGCCTGACCTGTTGTTAAAATCCCACGCTGTCAATTTGTGTTGCTATAGCTCGTCTCCAATTTATTATTATTGGTATTCTAATATGTACAAAATTTGTTCATGTTGCCCGTGTTGTGTGCTTGTTCTGTGGCGACCACAAAGTTAATTACATGCCAAGCACGCACTTAATGCACCTATCTATCCTTATTCTTTTAAGTCATCATCCTAATCCTAATCCTTTGCAATAAATCTACATCAATGGATTATACAAGTAACATAATTGATTCAAGTATTTATTCAGTGTCAATTATATAATTGAGTAGTTCATCATTATGATTGAAAGCTTATGAGTATATATATTGGGTCTTATTAATTTTGGATTATTGGAACGTTGATCATAAATATTTATATCATAAATTATATTTTATTGTTAATTTCAGTAATCATTATTTAAAATACAATTTTGAATTTTTTATTTTAATGTAACTCATTAGTGTTGAAAATATGTGTAATTTATCAATAATTCTTTAATCTGGTAGATCAGTTCCGTTTTAATAATTTATTATGGTCCCAATGTTCTATTGGATGTACTATTTAAGGTCCAATAATTGTTACTCCTTTAGGTTATTAATTTTTATTTATGAACTTCTACTTTTTTGCTATTGTAATATTAACATTTTACTTTGGATTTCTATTAATTTAAATTGAACCCTAATATATACATTTATTTTAATCTTTATAATATATTGATAATTCATATATGAATATTTTTTTTAGTTACTCTAGAATCAATTTTAATGAATTTTAAATATTAATATCTGTTGACAAGAACTATTAAATTAACTGCATTATTCAATGTTTTATCCAATTATTTGATAATGCAAGATAAGCATTAGGTTTAAATTTACAATATTTTAATGTTTCATGCAATTTTAATTGCATATATTTTTAAAGATAAATGAGGGAGATGCATTTTTATATAATGTATACTAAATGTAAATATTTTAAGCTATATGCCTGGAAAGCAAATGGCTTTTTACGCATGATTCTGCTATCAAGGCATGTAAGTGGTGAATAACACTTCCTAATATAGGTCTATCTTTATTTTATAACAGCAATTTGGGCTATTAAAATACAATAAGTTAATGGAGTTGCATACATTTTTAATAAAATTATGGTTAATGGTTATTTTTTGAAAATGATGTACAATTTTTATGATTTAATTATATAAAAATTAGAATAACATTATCTTATATTTAATTTATTTTCATTATTTATTCATATATATATATATATATATATATATAATTAAATATAATTTTATAATTGAATAATTGAATATCACTTTTATTTAACAAAATTAATTCTTAATTACAAGTTTATCTAATTTCTTTATTTAATTAATATGTCAATTCAACCAAAATCATAAATAATAGTATTCATAATTTTGTTTCTAGCTGAAATTGATATACTAGATACAATTTCAAAACAATATCAAAACCTTTATACAAAACCCTGTATCAACGATAAATATAAAAATAACCATTTGCCTTGTGTATTTGTAAAAACTAATAAGTTATTTAATTTTATAATTGATCATAACTTTTTGATGTTAAATATTTTTATTTACCATAAAACTTAAGTTATTTTTAATATAAATTGATCAATTATAATAGGCTTTAGTACTATGCACCACTTGCAAGCAATATACATTTATTGTATTTGATAAGTTCTAAGTCTATGATATATATAATTGGGGCTAAAAACTGCTTATGTATTTCAAATTATAAATATTTTGGTGTAAATAGATATAGTTTAACAACATTTGTGTGCTTGTTCATTTGAACTAATATATTTCTTCTATACTAATTCAGTTACTAAGAATATTAGGGGAAACATTTGAATAATAATGTACAGAACATTCAAGGTGTTATGTAAAGTATTTAAATGTTGATTAATAAATGTTTTAAAAAAATAGTATTCATATCTTTTATCTTGGTGATTTTAACCATTTCATTTGTATTACTTTAGTTCAGACATATTGTATTTGATGTTGGAAACTGAGGTCATTACAAAGTACCTTGAAGTACTGTACGTTTATATTACATCAAAATAATTTCACAAATGGGTATACCTCAATACTTTTTTTCTTAGTTTTATGAGGAATTCTTGTACCAATGTTATATGTAATAATAATTCAAATTTTTATTCTAATATATGTTTATTCCAAGTAATATATTATTTTTTCATAAAATAAATGTCAAATCAGTAATAATTATACAATTTTGAATTTTGTTTAAATTAGAGTTATTATTTTAGTATCTTTCATTAAAATTACAATATACTTTGGTATGTTTAACAATTTTTATTCATATTTTATGAAGAAAAGAAATTCTTAATACTTGATCATGAAATATTTTTTGGTTTATTTACAGAGTCCTTCTCGAATGGACAGAAGCATTGAAATGTTTATGAATGTTGAAAAAGCTTTAATTCATGCCAAATGTTTATCCATGCCAGTAATTCTAATACACCCTGATGTTGATAAAACTGTACAAAACCGTATAAAAGATATTATTAAAAGGCACCAAGGAACACTTACAGGTAATTAAATATAAATACTCAGTATAAAGAGAATTTAATTGTTAAAATTGTATGTTATTTTATATTTTAGAAAACGAACAAGAAGCTACTCATATATTGTTTCCAGTCGTCGACCCATTAGATGAAGAGTATGCTCGACCGGTATATAAAAATAAAGAACGCTGGATACAAATGCATTGGTATTATTTCCCCGATTCTCATGATTCGTGGGTTAGTACTGAAGTACCAGTTGAACCTCCTGAAATATTATATGGCAATCACCAACCTACTCCATGGAGGGTAATAAAATTTTTATGTATTAAAATATTATCCTAAGGTATTATTTACTGATAGCTATACAAATGTATACATATTTCATTTTTGGAGTGAATTGAGGAATACTCACCATAATGGTTTTTTTTTTTTTTTGGTGTTATATATTATGAATTTATGCCATATTATAAAGAATAATATGATAATGATGGATAATCATTGTTATCAAAGTTATATAAATATGTATACATTCTTCTTAACATATCTTTTTTAGAAATTTGGTTCTTCTATTATAATTTTTTATTGAGAGCGATGGACAATAGTTCTTGACTTAGTTTTATGTTTAAAAAACCCTACAGCAATATCTTTTACCCAATCTAAGAGTTTTGCCATTTTATTATTGTTATATTTTGCTCTGACAATATCTTATGAGACTTAACAAATTCTGTTAATGAGCTGAAATTAACTTATTTTTGCTTTTAAATTGTTTATTTATAGTATGTTTGTAATTCAAATGAATAATATATCTAAGCATTTTGTAGTATCAGTATTATTCATTTTTTGGATTAATAATTTTACTTAATATAGTAAAATCCTGTTCTTGAAAATGATAAAAAAAATTTTACTCTTGGACATTTTCAACAGAGGTCCTTTTTTCCCTCATGTGGATTTTAGTGAGGTAGTTCTCTTGGTATGGTCATCCTTCCCAGAATGCAAAACCGCCTATAATTGGCTTAAAACCATTGACTGTGTGTTGAGACAGTCATCCTATTCCGCTTGTCTTCAAACTCCGATATTTCTGTTTTTAATTCGTCGAGTGTAGTGCATTAGAACAAAAGCCAAGTTGTATGCATCATTTTATAGTTACAAATTTCTGAGGTTCTACATTATATTTTTAAACATAGTCAGAAATTTTTCCATTGTATATAAATATTAGTATATTCCCCTCTATTCTGTCAAATGGATATTTCCTCAAGATATATTTTTCTTGTGCTATAAGAAGATATTGATTGAGTCGTTAAAAACTAATAAATTTGAACACATAGTTATCATGTTGTGTTTATGTATTATATAGGTATATATTAAAAACCTGTTTATCTAAAATATTGTTGATATGTGTTCAATAATGATTTTTATTAGGTGCCTTATACAAAGTCTACAGTTCTACCCTCTACAGCTTATTCCATTTTTGAAATACTGTAATTTTTACATTTTAATAAGTTTTTATTTAATCCATTATTTTATTGTTTAGGTCACTGCATCTTGGGTCCTAGATTTAGATACATATAATGAATGGATGAATGAAGAAGATTATGAAGTTGATGAAACTGGCAAAAAGAAAATTCATAAAGTACAATATTAAAATATTTAGCATTTAATTGTACTTTATTAACTAATACACTTATTTTAGTTGCGCCTTTCGGTTGAAGATTTTATGAGTAATGATCCTTCAGTAGGCAAGAAAAAACCAAAACGTAAACGAACTCCATCACCACCTCTAAAACCTAATAAACGTAAAAGGTAATAGAATCATTTAACAATGTAAATATTTTTTTTATTTAACTTCATTATTTTCTTTAAAGTGGACGTGGTGGTTCTGTGATGAGTGTTAAGAAAAATAAAGTTGATGATGACAGTGATGATCTCACTAGAGATCTTGAAGACCCAATATCTGAACCAAATATTTCTGAAGTAAATCTGAATTTATCTCAAGTAAAAACAGGTAAGTCTTATGCAGTTACACTTGATAATTATTTACTAATTTAATTTTACATGTTAGGATCATCTTCATCCAAAAAAGATAGTGAATCTCAGCCAATAAGAAGTGGTACACTTATGGATTTAGATGAAGATTTAGATAAAAGTGAAGATAATAAAAACTATGATAATAACGCACAAGATGGTACAAGTTGTCCTGCATCCGGGGTATCTAGTACTGGAGGTGCATTATCTATAATTAAAGAAGAAGGACCAGAAGATAATGCTACTGAACAAATGCACCATATTGTCATACCAAGTTATGCTGCTTGGTTTGATTATAATTCTATTCATACTGTAGAGAAACGAGCCTTACCTGAGTTTTTTAATAGTATGTTGTAAAATTTTAATATATATCTCTAGTATTTTAATCTAGCAAAAAGTATTTAATTTTTAAAATAATGCATTTTTCAGATAAAAACAAATCCAAAACTCCTGAAATATATTTAGCATACCGTAATTTTATGATAGACACTTATAGACTTAATCCAACTGAATATATGACTAGTACAGCAGCTAGACGTAATTTAGCTGGTGATGTTTGTGCAATTATGAGAGTACATGCTTTCCTAGAACAATGGGGTCTTATCAACTATCAGGTATGTTATTTAATTGACTTATATTATATTTATTTATTTGAAAATATTGGTACATTATGTATTTACTGATTCAAATTATCAATTTAGGTTGATGCAGATAGTAGGCCAACTGCAATGGGTCCTCCACCTACTTCTCATTTTCATATTCTATCTGATACACCTTCTGGCTTGCAACCTGTAAATCCTCCTAGGACTCAGCAGCCTTCAGCTGCTAAAACACTTTTGGATTTAGAGAAAAAACCAGTGATAACCGATAAAGATACTACTCATCATCCAGAACCACTATCTAGTTTTGGGCTTAAATTAGATCAGTAGGTTAAAATTTCTTGTATAAACATAATGTGTTTTTAATGACCAATACTTTTTTAGATATGCTAAAAAACCAGGCTTGTTACGTAATAAAACAGCTGCTGGAATGACTAGAGATTGGACGGAACAAGAAACTTTATTATTACTTGAAGGATTAGAAATGTATAAAGATGATTGGAATAAAGTTTGTGAACATGTTGGCACTAGAACTCAAGATGAATGTATTTTACACTTTCTTCGTTTACCAATAGAAGATCCTTACCTTGAAGATTTTGAAACTGGTAAAAATATAAATTCCGTGTTATATAATGATATTCAATTGTAGGCTAAGGCTAATAAAATAATAATGATAAAATTTAAAATAATTATATAATTGATAAACTACTATTATTAAATTTATACTTATTTATTAGCAGGTGCTTTAGGTCCTTTGTCTTACCAACCAATTCCATTTAGTAAATCTGGAAATCCTATTATGTCTACTGTTGCTTTCTTAGCATCTGTTGTGGATCCTAGAGTTGCTGCTGCTGCAGCTAAAGCTGCCATGGAAGAATTTGCTGCAATTAGAGTAATATTCTATTATTTTATTATTTTCATAAAAATATTAAAATTCAATTTAAATAATTCTAGGATGAAGTACCTTCAGCTTTGATGGATGCTCATGTTAAAAACATTGAAGCAGCAACTACTGATGGAAAGTATGATCCAGCTGTTGGACTTTTACAGGTAATATTATGATATAATTTTATAGCTTTTCAAAAAACAGCTTTGGCAATACAAACATTATTTTTTTTTTTTTTTAGAGTGGCATTGCGGGTACTTATCCTGAAAAAGAAGAAGAAAACGAGAAAGAAAAAAAAGAACCAGAAGATGTCAAAGATTCAACATCGAATGCAGATAATGACAAACCTATTCGAACTGAAAAAGAAGGAATTCCAGAAAAAGATAAAGAACAACCTATGGATGTTGATAAAAAACCTTGTGATGAAAATACAGCTAGTACTCAATCAACTACTGCTAATCGTACCTCTGAAGAAGAACCAGAGCGAATAGTTAAGGTAATTACTGATAAAGATTAAATTAAATTTATTTACTAATTTTTTTTTTTTGTAAATTTTTTAAGGACTCTGAAGTACAAGCTGCTGCTGCAGCAGCTTTAGCCGCAGCTGCTGTTAAAGCAAAACATTTAGCAGCTGTTGAAGAACGGAAAATAAAGTCACTGGTTGCATTATTAGTTGAGACTCAAATGAAAAAACTAGAGATAAAACTTAGGCATTTTGAAGAATTAGAAACAACCATGGAAAGGGAACGTGAAGGCTTGGAATATCAGAGACAGCAGTTGATACAAGAGCGACAACAATTTCACTTGGAACAATTAAAAGCTGCTGAGTTTAGAGCTCGTCAACAAGCTCATCATAGACTACAAGCAGCTGGTGTACCTCCTCCAGTGACCAACCCGGAAAATGTAGCTCCTGCATCCCCAGCACCACCTATGGCTACATAAAATATGCATTTCCAGAATTACAAAGCCTTATAATGTAAGTCAAATTTAGAATATAGTTTCATTATACTTTAAATATACTCATAATTATATATTTTAGTTTATAATTATTTATTATATTTATATTTCTTATTTTATAAAACTGTTAATCTTATAAAATTACAAATTAAGGACCCGTAAAAATAAAAAACAAATTACCAACGTTCAATCATTCCTAATTTTTTAGAATTATATCTTTGTTGGTGCTATTTTATATCATGTATAAATTATATAACAACAATTTTATTAAAATCATTATTAAAAAGTAATGATTTCAATATGAATCAAGGTAAAACATCACAAATATTGCTCAGAGTTTATGCTTGAATTATAATCTAACCAGCTTTTACTTATGTATATACTTCGGTAAGTGTTCTCATGGGCAAGTACAGTATTGTACAATATAACTATATTAATACACTTGTTGTGTCATGATGAATATTATAAAGAAAGATTTACTAAAAGTACATTACTAGCATGAATTAAATAATTTAAATAAAATAATAGTTTACTAAATGATATATAAGATATATTTAGTAATATACACCAATAGCTCAAAACACAAATAGAACCCTAGAATTCACATATTATATTTTTCAAATTGTTAGATTCTCTGGCTCTACTTGATTAACTGGATTATATTATATCTATTATAAATTTATAACCAAAGATTGTGCAATGTTATGGAATTTTATACGTAGGACAATTATGTAATTGATATTGAGGAATATGAATGTTTAATAATTGTAATAGTTCCTGGTAAGATACAACATCATTTACCAATCTAAACAAATAATTTATTTGCATACCTTCGTTCATTAACAAGGAAATCTAAATTAAGAGTAGTCTGAATTAAAGAATGAAATATTAATTTGGGTGGGTAAACATTGGAATGCATCTGTCTCTTATGTGCAATTAAACATAAAAATCTTTATTGAACCTAACCTTTTCCATCAACCCTATTTGTGAAGGATTTCCTAATAACTAAACAGTACTCCAATATTATTCTAACTAAAGAAGTATATGATGTTTGATAACGGTTTGATTTTCAGTTTTATTTTAATTAGAAATAAATTGACCTCTATTTGTTACAATAATTTATATTTTCTTTTTTAGAATTATGTTATGATAAGAGTTAAGTCAATACAAAAAATGTACTACATAATATCTATAAATTTTTAATTATATATTAATTTTGTTTACAGGTAAATTATTGAATATGGCCTATTTTAATTCTGGATTAGTAGCCGAATAATTATAATCGGTTGATTTTTGTAAGTACTTTCGTATTCACTTGTAAATATTTTATTATTTATAGAATCTTATCTTAACAATCGATTTAATTAATATGAATTAAACATATTCTATATAATTGATAGAAATATATTGTATAAATATTGGCTATATAGAACGACGAGAAAAAAATGTTTATTTATCTTCATATTTTTATGTTACAATATTCGTTTTTCTTATGTTATATAAAAATAAATTATTGATATGTATTAATACTTTTTTGTGTTCTCAAACTACTTTTTATGATTATATGTACAATTGTTTGATTTAATACAATTAAAATATAAGTAATTTTTATATTAGAAATATTGTATGTACAAGTTATACACTTTTCATTATTGTATTTTGAAAAGATAAACAAGACTATAAATTAAACGTGTTTTAAAATTACATTATTATTACTGGTATTAATAGTGTAATAGTATTTACAAATGATACCTAAACTTATTTCATTATATATTTTTCATATTTTTATGATAAATATGTGTATATAAAGCATAATATAAGTAAGAATCTATTAGATATACATTTACAAAGAGATGTGGAAACTTAGAAGCCTAGAGTGATTTTAATTATTAATATAATATATATACAATATATATTAAAATATTTAATAAATAAATTTATTATGTATTATATTTATAAGTGTGTATTTTGAACTAGAAAAATTGATTGAATCATAAAAACATAGGAAATCATATTTGGAAAAAAATATTAAAAAAATATAAATTTAAAATTATTTTCAATAAATATATTTGTGTATTTTACTTCAGAGTGTATAATAACTTTGTACTTTATAATTGTTAAGCTTTTAAAGCAATTAAAAAATAAAAAAATAATATAAAATGAATAGTTTATTTGAAAATATATTACAATTTAATGTTTATAATAGTATAAACATATGTAATACTTAATACACGTTTTATAAAAGTTAATTACATTATGAATAAAAAAACAAAAATTATACAAATCAATAAAATTGAATAAAGTAAAATACATTTCAAGGCATTAATAATTAATATTATTGTTTGATTATAATTAAGCTTTTTCATATAATCATATAAGCCTTACTTATACCTGGAAGAGTTTACCATCACCTTTTTATTATGCCACATAGAATAGTGATAACATAATTTAATAAACAGTTGACATAGCTATCATTTTCTAAAGTATAACTATTACTATTAAGCAATGTTCATTCAGTTATAATTTTATAAACTTATGTATTATAATGTTATACATATGTTCTTTTATAACTCGTAAGCTATATAGTAGTCGAAGGTTATTATTTAATATTGTGGATACTGTAATAACTAAATAATGGAGTCTGGCATGTGTCGAATAGAAGATGGCTGAGATGAGACAACCAAATGATATCTTGAACATATGTTTGAAAAAATTAAAGGAAAGAAATTGGTTTAACCATTTTGTACAGCAATTCTGCATTATTATACATACATTAACATTATAAAACTATGGCATATTATAGTACATTGACCCTAAATAGTAATATACATTGTGTTTATCCACCATTCTGTAATGTGATTACAGGGTGTATCACAATTATTTGACATTTTATTTACATTATTAGAAGTTATTATTTATACTAGATCATTTTTACTTAAAATGAATATCATATTTTTTTAATTTTTTTTTTATTGTATCCTTATAAATATTGTTTTTCTAAACATAGTTAACATGACGATTTAAAATGTGCATTGCAGGCTGGGTCAAGTGCAATATGAGATTTTATACACATCATATAAATATGCATACTATAATGTTATACACATTGCAAACAACACAACCTAATTTGCAACATTTTTTTTTCCTTATTCAAAAAACTAGTGTTAACCTTGATGATCTTTATTCATTCATGTTCCGTGCCAGTAGCGAAGATCTCGTAAGAATTTTAGCAATTTTGCCAATTGGCCGGGACATGTGCAATATTAGTCGAAATACCATTGTACAATAGTTACACAAGTCATCGACCAACTGGTAAACGCTTTAATATTTTCAAAAACCACGTGTCTGTAAAAGAAAAAAAAGAAAGCATAAACATATTAACAAATTTCATTGACAGTATTTAATGAAGAAGAAAAAAAGATTTTCTTCGTACGTTCGACTGCATCGTAAAGTCATTCAAGGATAGCTAGGAGACGGTCGTAAACCTGTTCATATAGTAGGTATACATAATTGGAACACAACATATTATTCACCTGTATAATTAGATATTATTAAGTGTTCAATAATTATAATCGTGGAATATAGTGTAATTCTTATGAATACCTATAAATAGTAGTTCTGGATGACATGTACTTGTAACGGGATCTGGCAACGTGTTAAATGGTTTTTTTCCCACGTCTGTGTTGGAACAACTGCCTAGAGTGATATTTTGGTAGAGGAGTTCGGAGTATATTATTAATTATTTTAAATTTAGAAATTACAGTATTTTACAGTGTATTATTAATTATTATAGATTGTGCTCTTTTTGCGAAATAGATTTCCCTATTCGTAGCGAGCCACGGATAAAGATAGAATCCCATCTTAGTCCTATGGACTGTTTATAATGTTTATATGTCGTCTCGATATCAATAGTTTAGCTATCGGCTTATCGCCAAATAACAAATTACTTGCAGTCGAAATAGTCTAGTTATTTATTTATGTTGACTGTTGAAAATATCGGGTTTGTTGCAGAGTAATTTGACGAGAAGAAAATAAAACAAAATTGATTCAGAACGAGTTTATTTATCCGTATACGATTTTGCGTACCTAAGATAATTATCAGCGGTCGAACGGTATAATTTTTTATTTCAAACATAATATATAACAACTATAAACGATCAAATATGTATTCTGCTCTTTATAAAACGTGAATACAATATATACATATATACCGGGTGATTGATGAAACATCTGTCTTGTTTTCGACCGCCCGACCAAATGTTAAATTTAAAAATACTGCTTCAGTGAACTTATTGTTCACTGAAGTAGTATTTTTCGATGTGCTTTCATTCCGTTTTATAATTTATATTATGTAGCATGTGCAGTGTGCATACTTATATCTGTACGGGCAATACAAAATTAACTTTTCATTGCAATGCCAGTGCCGCACTCTTTAAACGCGTTCTATTACGGATTATTTTAATTATGATTATTTAAGATTTTATAAAAAAAAACCACGTTCGAGTAAAGTTTTGGTATTATTATTCATGAGCGTCCCTAGACTTTTTATGGGAAGGGAGGGGGCAAAATGATTTTACAAAATGAAGATTTTTTCATAAATTTTATAGTAAATTTTTTTTATAGATAATGCTTGGAAAGTCAAATTAAAAATTCTAGAGAGGAGAAGGCAAGTGCTTCGTCTTTCTCCCCCCTGGAGACGTCCATATTATTATTATATTATATTACTACTATGAATTAGTTAATTATTAACTGTCTGAACTATAATTTTTGGGCTCGTGTCCAAAATGCTGATTAATGATAATTTTATCAATTAAGATTAATAAAAGAGAAATAAGATGAAACTCATTCAGATGCGACATTCAAATACAATTAAAATTTTGTTGTAATAACGAATTAACCAACTGTTAATATAATTGTGAAAGACACAATAACATTATGAAAATAAATGAACATATTTGGACCGGTGCGTATGGATTTATTGATTTTAATGAGATGGGAGTACCTACACTTGACAGGCCGTCAATAGTCGCAGGAAAGGATCATATTATTGGGTGTGCCAATATCTTTGTTGGGTTTTTTTTCCAATAGTCTATTGTCTCTGTCGAGAAAGAAACTAATTTTCGTTGTATTAATTCATACTTTATTGTGTAAAACTGAAGTCCCGAGTACAGTGTTTAATATTAATAAGAGCAAACCAGTTTGGAGTATATCACGAATACCGGTCTCTCGGGCGAACGACTCGGCAAAGTCTAGAAACCAATCGAATGGAAGTGATTATTGTCGACAAGAAAATCTACCGGACGTCGAAAAGTCTATTCTGGAAATGTGTACAAAATTAATAGTACGGCTTATTTTGTGCAAACCGTCAAGTGTTGATTTTATCCCGGCGATTACCTAATGCTGCGCGTAATGGTCGAAAACAACGAGTTTTGAGCTAATAAAATGATGGTTATATTATAATAGCGATAATCATCGATTTGTATTTCGTCTACCTCTGCGAAAAGGACCCTTATCAGTTATCGTATGTATCGTTCAATCAACGGATTCGGAGATCCAGCGGGTGATTGGTCGAATAGTCATATAGAATATATTTTTTTCTTTTACCTACCGGCGAAACGCTCGACAGAAGACCGCCGAAGACTCGTTTGTTTTTTGACCGACGATAAAAAAGCGAAAATGATACACTTCAAAGACCTACGAGAGGCCTACACGACCGGGACACGATTATTTTACCATTCAATACACACCGCTCGTGCACTCGCAACACAACAGTTCATGTATATCGTTGCGGCTCAAATAGACGAAAAAAAAAAATAATAATAATAATATTCAAAAACGAATTATATACAATATTAAATATCGTGTTACACCGGTGTTGGCCGGCCGCCGTGTCCGGTCCGAAACAACTGGAGAACGAACGGTGTGCGTGATGTGTGTTATCCGGCCGCGGCGGCGCGCACTCACTAATAAGAAGAAGCGCGCGTACGCAAGTAATATAAGTCTGCAGAGCGTGCACGTCTCTTTTTCACGTATAACGTGGACTCTGCGCGTAACGCGTTTTGTACGTATATAAAATAATAATATGCGAGTAGGTATAATAAACGCGCGCGGCCGGCGAGTCTGTGTGCTGAACTTTGCCAATCATCCGAAGAATCTTGTTCCGAACGGTAAAAACCGCTCCTACCGTCGTCGTCGTCGTCATCGTCAACAGACCCCGGCAGTGCGCGCTTACAGATAGGTATTACTGTCCACCGGGGCAAGCGTTTCCATGTCCGTCCGTCGGTGTTTTATTTATTTATCGAGTTTTTTTTTCCCTGCTCATTCGCGGTCCAATTATTGACGACAATAAGTTGAGTTCCCCCCCCCCCGGTCTGGTGAACGTTTGCATCGAAAACGTTTCGCTGCAGGCGCGATTTGGAATTCTTCCTTGCAACATTCGCACGCGCGCGTATATATAATAACATCGCGTCATCCATCATCACAGTAGCGTATCCTGGGGGGCCGCATAATATAGGCTTTTCCCCCCCCCCATTGACCGTATTTGTAATTTTTTTTTTTCTGACGCATACTAAAATATGACTAAATTATGTGCCGACTTAATGACTGACGAAAAATATAACCTAAATAAATTAAAAACAACATAAATAAATGATTTATTTTATTTTAAATACAATTTGAATCCCCCCCCAAAAAAAAAAAAAAAATTCTACAGGATACTCCACTGCATCATCATGTTATTATCATATCGCGCACGAGTGCAGCGGTCGGTGAGTCAGCACTGCTTCAGCCTCGCGAAACGTATACGATACTTTGGTACTATAATATATCGGTACTGCACCGAACATGGCCGACATGGAACTTTCGCGCTATACACAACAATGACATCGGTGAAAATGTATTTATATATTATAGTAGAATACGGTTTTCGGGTCCCCTTCAGCAGCAGACGCATTGTGCGGGCTGCTGGCTGCTCCACGTATATAATATACGCGAACACATTACATACGTATATATCGTCATATAGCGTGTACCGTCATCGTTTACAATGAAAACGCACGCGCGCGCCCGCGCGGAAAGCATTGAAATGTGCTATTATTGTTGTGCGTTTGTACGAGGAGCAAACGTGCGCGCGCGGACAATTCCAACCGGACGGCGGAAACGCGCGCCTCGTTGGCCAGGTGAAAAAGAACATCTGATCGCCGAGGACTCGTGTCCCGGTCGCGCGCCCGCCATCCAACACATCTGCCGACCGTCGTTTTTGGTCATTATCCGTGTGGGCGAGTGGCGGGGTGTGTACGACGATATCACGCGATCTAAATCTATATACATCATAGGTACACACACACACACACTGCACGAGGATTTAAACGTATATAGGTACATTCGACATGTGATAATAATATGCATAGGTCCAGAGGGGACATTCAATTAAATAATAATAATAATAATAAGTCGTGTTTTTCACGTATGCAGTCGGAATGTACATGATATAATATAATTATATAAAACTGCGCGTGTCCGACGAAAATAATCATAGAAAATGTGTATGTACACTCGTATGCGACGTAATAATAATATAATAATTATTATCGTGTACCAATGTACTGCACGTGCCAGGAGTACGTATAAATGTATAATGTATAATACATGGCGACTGCAGCGATGTTGGTCTCCTGTGAACAACAGGATTCTATTGCGGCGAAAATTAACTACCCGAGAGACGACCGCGGTCCAACGCGCGGAATCGGACGGAAAAAACAATATTCTTATTTCTTATATATTTGAATACTAATTGTCGAGCGAAAATCGCGCGTAACGGTAATCGTGTACCGCGTTGTTCCGATCCTATTATTTGACTGGTAAACTATTCGCGGTTCGTTGCGCGCCGTCGCCGGGAGGAAAAAACAAATAATGCTTCCGTGTACATCGAGGATATTTTGTATGATCGCGCAGGCGTTTAGTCAATGCAATTAGTATACGATTAATAGCAATTAATAAGTAATCGCTGATAATGTTGCAGAATGCAGATTATGCATTATAGTCGTATCATACTGCACTGCACAGATAAGAGGAGCGACGTAAGAACACGCACCACTGCTGCGCATACTGTAACGAGAACTTGGAGGAGGGTCAATTAATCAATTTCCCGCCGTACGCCACACATAAGACTGAAAATAGACGCAGAGTGATGTACGTACGAAAATACAATGGTATGGAAAACTAAACACTATGCCGATGTCCCCGATGGTTTCCAAACAAGGCCGATATATATAAATACAGTAGTTGGCAATGGTAGACGACAGAAGCCAAGAAATGAAACAATAAGACAAATTTAATTCTAAAAATTATCTACTGAATACTAAACAGGTAAATTCATACGCGTGCGCGCGTACACACACACATGCACTGTAAAATACCTATACATATTATACGACAGTATAGTCAGTAATTACTAATTATGCATTATGAACGATAATCGTTTATGAGATTGTGAGTAAAATATGCTCGCGTGCCCTAGAACGGAAGTAATATTAATACACTAGTGTCTTTACTAGAACCGCAGTGCAATCGTTAACCGTACTTCTCCAAACAATGAAGTAAAAATGCGATATATTTGAATAATTTTTGATGGATCACTACTCTGCAGAGCATAATTATAAGTATATATGTAAACATAAGTTATTGGTAAAACTAATATAGGAAAATAATATTTACATAATAGCGGGGTTAAGTGACTTACAAATCAACGATACAATTACACGAGCGTTCTAGAATTATTACGACGAAAATGTAAATAAATTATAAGTTGGAAGAAATTCCTACATAATTAGATGTGTTTACTTTAATAGAGTTTTGTGTTTTGAATTGTAAACGTATGGTTTTAGAAAAAAAACGTGTACCAATAAATTGTAAATGTTTTTAAAAAATAAAAATAAAATGACTAGGACAGACGGCTTATGGTAGAAAGTAGAAACAACGTTGTATTCAAAATGTATTATTATAATAATAGAAATGATTTCTAATCGGTAGGTAATCGCTTAATTTCCTGTACACGGTAAGCCCCGCCAACGTCAAACATTTACCGAGTGTAATTCAATTCTTCGACTCTTCATTTCGATGTAACAAACCAACAATAATTTTATGCGAGTAGTTTATTTTTTGATTATCAAGTAATTATTATCACAAATGTAATTTGTATTACAAAAGAAATTGCTTTTGAATGACCTCATGTCTTAATATTTTAAGCTAACGACGACAATCTTGTACTCTGAGAACCGAACGCAATGCAGCGTAATAATGCGTACATACAATAATGTGTATTATTGTTAGAAACTCTTGAAGTAGGTATGCTTTATAACATTAAATTGCGGGCCTATGCATATTAAATGAAACAATGTTTTATTTATAAACTACTGATAGTATTCAATTTTTGAAATTTACAGCGTACCTATAATATATCTTTCAAGTCACGCGAATTATATTCAAGGCGGTCGTGCGAATAACCTACATAAATATTACATATTATGTGCTCCTCGCCGACGGACACTGTATAGGTTACTAATATAATTACGAGGAGAGGTGGGTGGAGGGGGACAATATCACTGAAACTGTGTTATGAAGTTGTTTTTGACTCAGACACCGTATATATATATATATATATATATATATACATGTAGTAAATATATGAATGTACTCGACGGCGTTCGATCGGATCCAGTGTGTAGCACGCGAAAAACAGGTTTATTACAGGTTTATCAGGCGTGACAATATATTGTGTTAGTTGTGTAGTACGACGATCATCGTCTTTGCTTCCATTTATTTCCTGTCGGCCTGTAATTTAATTAAGATCGGTCCATACTAGAAGCGAAGCTGTCCGCCGTTTGGCACCGATTGACCCAAGACCGTAATTTCATTTCATGCCATTATGTGATCTTAACAACAGGTTCTCGTCTCGTCCGTGGCCGTCATCGTACATCGCAGGCAACCGATGCTCTTTTGTCGGACAGTTTCCGATTTGTTTCTATATAACACTATAATATATGCCAGCGTATATTATATACTTACTCTGTACGCAGAAACAGAACACAGTGTCTCGGGTTACATATAAAACAAAGTATACACGTGCAGATGATGTTGGAGGAGAGGCGAATTGCCTAGCTATACGTGACATTGTATTTAAAATCGATATTTTCAAATCCTTCACATGTATTGTTAGGCCATGTTACATTTTAAACCGACGACGTCTCGGCCGTTAAAATCAACAAAATGTCGATAAAAATTATATAAATATATCGAACAAGTTGTGTGTTAAAATAAAATAAAACTAACTTAACCTAAGTATATTTTTTCAAAACCTATTAGTAGTTTAATTTAAAGTTGTCTCCGAAAGCTACGCAGAAATAGTGCTCCATAAAGCCAATATTATTCTCATGATATTGGTTCAAATTAAATATTTGATTATTCAACATCGTAATTCCCGAGTAAATATTTTTTTTTATTCAAGCTACTATTTATACTTTATAGTTTTATTAATCTGGATCACTGACATTTACAAATGCGTATATATGATATACAGTCACGGAACGTATATTATCACTTCTGTTATATATTAAATATATGTCGTATAGCATTTTGTAATAATTAAAAAATTGTAATTTTTATTCGTTTCATAACGCACTTCCTATATTTACACATTACACTTATGCATAAAACGCCGCAGAGGATGTTCGAAATAGAAACTGGTTTTGTGCTGCAGTATACATTCATATATATATATAATATATATTACAAACACGCCCTTATATTGCGGGTTACCGGCCAAAACGGGTCCAAAGGAGGAAAAAAATTATAAACCAAAACGGATGAGGGAATAATATTTATGGAGAGCACGCACGAATATATATATATATATGATGTGTTATGTGTGTGTGACTATACGAAGTATATCCGAGAATCGTCCCGCGGTGTTTCGGCATAAGGTTTTCTTGTTATCCGACACGGCCTCCTCCCATGCTTAGGTGCACGGAGAGAGGAGAAGAGGATATAATACCTATATGTAGTGTACAATAAAGGCTGCTCCACAAAAGAGACATTAACAGCATGTCTCCGTCGTATCGCTCAGGTATATATACATACACGTACCTATATATATATATATATATATATATATTTATATATATATTATATGTATAAGGTCTAGAGTATAGTAAAGTGCGCTGTATATAGCGGACGAGAAACCGTCAGTGTGAGTGCCCACATTCTCATTTTCGGTTCACGAAACAAGACCATTGCACAATGGAAATGGTTTTTTTATGGAAAAAAATCCCCCTCGAGTAGGTTTTTCAAGACTTGCTCAGGGCACGTATACGCATGTAACGCCAGCCCGGTAAACAAGAGCAGCTGCCGCCGAGATTCGGTTGTGCGTCGCACGGCGTTTCCCCTCGTCGTGTACGCTGCGCAATAAAATCCAACGGGGCTGGCCCGCGATTACAAAATGATATACAATATTATATACTATATTATGTATATTATATGTATAGCAATTTGTAATTCCGATTAAACAAGTCTCCAACGATTATTGTAATTTATGCGCCTGCGGTTCTCATACGTACCCCATATAATATATACATTATATTATCATATATAGACCGCGGTATATTATTTTTCATTTGTGCGGTGCACTGCAGTTTTCGTGTTCAAATATTTTCACAGGGCTTCTGTGCGCGTTTCTTCGATTAGCGAACGTCTTTATCCACACACACACACAATGTAGTGTTTATCACTCTAGCGCGTGCGCGGGCCCTCTTTCACCCACACAGACGTCGGCTTTTATATTTTGAAGTTGGTCACACGATCTCGTACATACACAAAAATATTTTGCCGTCCAACATAATATAACACATTATAACAACATTACATGGCCGATTAATATTATTTTTTTTCCCGAACAAAAAATGTAATGAAGTATATATAGGATATTTGTCGGCTACGTTTTTGTACATGGCGCGCGAATGCCAAGGAAGTAAGATTATTAAAAAAAAAACCGTCCACCATGCATAATTTAATCAGTCATCCAAGTAACGCACACGGACCGCGTTGTTTTTTCTTAAGAAGTAAGCGGTTTTTTCAACACATATTAAACGTGTCAAAACAATTTCATAATGCCCGAGAAGAGCTTTATTATAATATGTGTACACATACACTATTATATACACTAGCATGTGTATGTATATAATACTGCAGAAGGCCCATATACTATTGATACAAAAATCGATATACGATAGAAATATATGTTCTATTCACTTTTCAATACGCACAAAGAAAAATATTAAAACCCGACGATTTCTAAAATCAAATTTAAAGATTATATATTCAGTAATTCATGTTTATATGGAAAACTCACCTCATAATCCGTTCAGTGTATTGCGGCAAATTATAATAAGTGCGTATATTGTATGCGACAATAATACGAGTGAGTACCTATTTACGCAGGGATTTCGTTCAGGATTTTCACGTGTGTATATAAATACGACGTAGATTACGCGATGTTTTTGTATACGCGCGCGACGAATTGATCAAAAGCTGTTTACATTGGCCATAGAGTCGTTTCCCCTTTTCCGATTTGCATATCCTCCGAAGAAACGCCACGTTCATTTGAATTATGACGAAATTTCACGTGTTGCTGCGAAACGCACGCATATACAGAAGAGGGTTGTGCACAGTCGTTATGTACGTTGCTCAGCGATAGTAATAATAATAATAATAATAACACACCTCACCCCTCGTCATTCCGGCACACTGACAATGTGCACGGGTAACAACCGCTATTGCGCACATATAATATAATAATATGTTTTAAAAACGTTTTCCTGCTGTATAATGCAGCGGTTATATCACACACATAGAACGTGCGTAATAATGTACGCAAATTAAACTGTCGATAAACGTAATTTAAAATTGCACGAGGAAGTTGGTCTCGCGGACGTATATTTAATGAAATCGCTAAGAAATTCGAAACTAGTTCACATTATATTACACAAACACGCATACACCCATACAAATATAGTATCTATATAAACAATTAATAATACTTTTTCGTAAAACCGTACGCCCAAGTCTCCCGCAGTTTAAGTTTAAGTAGGATTCGCAAAAACATGTTTTCACGTCGAAACGCCGCGTTTCCTTGCGGTAAACCACATGATGATGACCTCGCCGTGAAATAAGTAAACAAATCGGTCGGAATTCTGCAACTGCATTTATTTGATACCCTGCACCCCGTCATCGTTTAAGCATATACAAACTATATATAAATATATATAATGTAATATTGATATTTTTACATCGAAACGCCATGCGACCGCGTCACCCGCCTGCAGCAAACAGCGTAATATTATTATATATATGATGACCGTGTGAATTAATAAGCAAAACAAAACGATGGGGAACTATCTATGGAACGACATATCATATAAAAATGTATTATCCAATACACCCCCGTCATCGTTTACATAATAATTACTATCACAAACTATATAATAAAATAATACATATATATTAATAACACGAACAATTTCGATGCGAATATTATATATTAATAATAATAATGATATTATCTTACCGTATAGGTAATATACGAGTTCTTGTACGCGAATGTTATTTATCATAATAATAATAATAATAATAATAATAATACGTACGGTAGGTATTGTAGACATCACGCGAGATGCGAAAACTGCGCCGCCGGGTGGACATATAGTGCATCCGAAAATAAAAACACCCTCGTGCGACGGGACCGCGATCGCGGCGGGTTAAGTAAAAACTGATCGCCGGGCAGCCGAAAAACTGCGACGCGCCGGTGCGCAGTATACAATCGCACGCACGCACACCGCCCATAACCTGGGACAACAGCTCACCGGTTAGGATGCTTGGCGGGTCCCTCCTCGGTGCAGCAGGGCTAGCGAGGGTAGTATTATTATTATTATTATTATTATTATTATTATTTTGTGTATTTATATGTTGTACCGGAATATTGAGCGGCGGAGCGCGCGTACATATTATTGCACATCACGCAGTGAACGCGAGAGAGCGAGAACGCACGCGCACACACCGACCAAAATAAAACGCGTTCACACGGGGCGGCGCTACCCCCTCGCGACCCACCCAGCGCGCCGTCGTCGTACCGCCGCGGTGTAGAAGAACCAAGATATATGTGTTTCGTACATTATAATGTAGGTTCCGCACCGGCGGCGGCGGCGGTGGTGACGCGCACACGTGAAATGCGTGCAACCCTCCAGCAGCACCGCACGTACACGCCCTAGCACACAATAATACACCACAATATATATATATATATATATGTATATACGCCGCCTACCCTCGCGCAGGGGACACCCCTACCTTTATGTGATGCGCATTTTATTATATTATGTGTTATGTTTATAACGTATACGTATAATATGTGCGTGCGCGGACTGTACGGAGCGTCGCATCACTATATATGCTGCTATGTGCGGCGAGTGCGATTTTCGTATAACGGAAACGCGTGTAACATACAATATTACGTAATATATGTATATGCCTACACGACAGTCGTCGTCGCCACCGCCGCCCAAATGCCCAATGATTTTCTCGAAAATTTATTCATATTAACAAAACGGTGGTCATATAATATATATTATACTGTCGACATACGACGAATTTTGGTTCAACTCGCCCGCGCTTACGTAAACATGGCCGATGCTTTTCTCCGTTTCACGCACAGATCATCACACACAATATAATTTGCGGGTATACCTATATTATCATTAAATCGTACATCAGATACTTACATAATGGATAACATTTTGGAGAGAAGTAATATGGGCTGCACTTGCGTATCACGATAAGTTGCCAGCATACCGTTTCTGTTTGTTTTATCATGACGTATTATATACGAATCGGGGCTGTGCGTGTGTAACCGCACGTGATTGCACTCGTTCTATCTTTTTACCCGAGAAAGACGCAACACGATTGCTGCGCTTCATAAAAATATAAAACTGGTGTTCCCCCATTTTCCTTCCCGTTACTTGTATACTTAGGAATGACAACAAAATCAAATTATCGGCTTGGTTAAAAATAGTTTCAAGTTCAAAACTGATAAATATATACACAAAAACAAAATGCATTTTTTAAAATATTAATTTTGTTATTAAATTACAGTTTTGGCACAAAATTTGGTCCCATTATACTTTCAAATATTCTAGTATAAATATTCCATTGCGTTCAAACTTTTTCCAAGTTAACATTAAAAATTTCAATTTTCCTTCTTGTTTCTTTCGAGATTTTTTTTGTATACGTATTAATATTTTTAAGCAGTGAATTAGACAAATTGTTTGCTGGTAAAAAAGTAAAACGGGGTGCAATCGTGTGCACTGTTGCTGTGCGACTTGTACGCTTGCGTTACTCTTATATAGTTTTCACGCGTGTTCAGGTTGACCACGAGAGATACGAGACTGCTCCCTCACTTCCTAGTCCTTGTAGTGCGTATAAAATGGAACCGAAATTATTATTTTGAAGTTCATAATATTTACCTTTTTCGTATTCTCCCGCGTTCAAGTCCACGGAATAATCTGCAGCAGTATACACCAGGACACGAAAGATGATAAACGCTGTAGAATCTATATAATAAAAGTTAAAAATAATTAAAATTCATAGTTATACTATTGGTATACTTGACGTAAAATTTAATTCTTATAAACTTTATATATATTTTTAAAATATTTGAACCATTTGAAGAAATAGCAGAAGAGGGCAATTTTAGGCTTAGTAAAATCTACAGAGGAAAAGTGGCCCTTTGCAATCTCTCATCCCTCCCCTACCTATTACACAATTGCACCACTGCCAACTGCCGGTATGTTAATTATATAACATCACAATTGTGTGGGTGACAACGCGCACGGGTACCATGTGAGTAGGGAAGATGAATGATTGCTGTACCGCTTTGTCACCGTAATGCGTATATATTATTTATTAATAATAATTGTCAACAGATATTTTCCAACAGATTATTATTGTAAATAAAAATTCAAAACAACATTTAATTTCGTGATTCGCAGCGCGCAATCATATTTATTTGATATTTCTAATAATAATATTAATAACAACTTAGTATACCTACTATATACCATTCATTTACCAGATTATATTGATATTCATACAATCTGCGGTTATATATTATATGAACGAAATATGTTGTATAGTATAATATTGTCATGAATACTCACGACGCGTTTCGGAACGCTATAATGTGTGGCAAAAATAATAATAATAATATGAGGCAAGATAAACAAGCCGATGTGCACACACGTACGTGGCACGGAGGAGAGGCGCACAATGGAACCCACTGCCGGAAAGCATCTGCTTTCAGACGGTTTTCAATGTTGTTCGATTTCTGTCCCCAAAAACTATACAAACACGAAACATAATATTATATAGGCTTAAATAAAATATACCGCCACATCTCCGCGCGTTTCAAATCCATCCGACAACATGGTGAAAACGAAAAAAAAAAAGTTTGAACCGCACCTGGACCATCATCATGCAAAGAATCGCCGTCATTCGTCATAATCGATCAAAAAACGCGCGACGAAAAATACGCTGACAATATTTTTATACGCACAAGAGGCAAGCGTATATAACAAATCGGTTTTTTTCCTTTCTATCGCCGCTAAAACGATGTTGCTAAATATACATGTATAAGATGGTTTTATTATGTGCGGCACGTTTGTAGTTTTCCGACTATGGTGCATAATTATTAATTATACTCTAATGGTATGAGTATAAAATATATTCCACACAATGTGCTCCCTCTGTAGATGTTATTATTACTATATTCACAGCGGTAAAAAATTTCGTTGGGGAGAAGTGTCATTTTTTCTGCGAGTTTCTTCTTGATCGTTTCGAAACCCTCGCGGATGGTGGACCATTAAAACGACATTATCAATAAAGGTCCATTTCGAAAATTGAAAAACAGGGTCTGACTACGTGACATTGAATACTGCGCAAAGGCTTTGGGGGTGAATATATATTTGCACAACTCTTCCTTTTATTGTTATTATTTATATCAACCGACGACGCACCACGCGCGTTATGCATTGCAAAATTCGTCAACAAAAAAAATAATGAAATAAAAAACGAATACACCGTTGGTGAAGGGGGAAAACTCGATTCGTCATTTTGATTACAAACGCATTCAAAGCACATCGTGTAATAAATTTTCTTTATTAAAACCTAGCGCAAAAAGTATTATATTACACACAGACACCCAGTAAGTTACTCGCAGTGAAATTATTTATACGAATCAGTATGGTATGTATGTGTACGCGCATATGACATACGCGATGTATTATATTATACTTATGTATAACCTAGAAAAACGTTAGTTTGAGCGAGAAACACTGAAACGTTTAAACACAACTTTTGCGCGTAGTTATAAGTCTATAATGTATTATTATTATTATCTCATCCTCTGAGGAAAATGACTGAACATACGACGTCTTAATACGACGATGATGACGGGACTTTAAAAAATTGTATATTCAAATCGAAAATATACAAATACGATAATATTTAACAACACAATTTAACACATAGTACATTATTATTGCTACAGCCTTTTAGGTACATACGGATTGCTCAAATAAATTATTATTGGTTATAATAATATATTATTCTATACCTAATGTCCTAATATGTATGTTTATGTGCGTAAATATAATGTATTCGATTACCGTTAGCTATCAATGTGTATGGAATTATCAGGATTAATTAAGATAACATTTAACGTTACGCTGTAATCGGACAGTTTTCCTAAACTGAACTGTTTCACGTTAATTAGACAATTGTAATTCTTTCAGTAATAATTATTAGTAACGAATAATTAATGTATACATACATATATAATATACTAAAAACTATTATTCACTTGCAGTTTTTACTCGTCGACAGTACCTATCTTCTAGAATGTGTCGTTTACAGCCAACAATTATTTCCGAATAAATTTTCGCTCGTGCGTAATTTTATTTTTAAACTAGAATATAAAATAGAGTATCCATTTATAATATATTTTACTATATACAATTAAAATAGTACAATTTTTAAATATTTTGTATTCCACGAGTTTCAACAATGATTCTTTAACTTTTGTATCAGCAGAATTAATTAATTTGTTGATGACTGTGACCTACAAAAGCAAATATGTGATCATCAGACGTCATAATGAATAGTTTCATACATATTACATATTTATTAATTATAATATTATGTAAACCATTTACGTGGTAAGCCTAACCTAACTACATTTTAATATGCTTAAAAAATTATTATATGTTCATTAAAGTATTATATAGGTAGGTACGCTGATAATAATATTTGTATTTGCCTATTATCACAGATGCATAATTATTGTATTCCTTGTTCGTTTTTAAGAGTATATTTTCGAAAATATTGAATGAAAATAGAACATTACAGGGATGTGTAAAAAAAACTCTTCCTTCGGACCCGCAACCATCTGTCGTCGAGTTGTTGGCCAACCGTAGCTGATTATGAAACTCCTATACATCTGCTCCTTTTTATTATTATCGGCCTCCTGTTCATTGCATACAAGCTTAGTTCGTTCTTACAACACACAAACACGCTCCCCCTTGGTAGGAAGCGATTTTTTTATTTATTTATTATTAAAGTCCTTATACAAAATTATTGCTCAACTATTTTATAATCAACGATCTGAAGTTACAAATACAATATAACAACTTTTGAACCCTAAAAACAAGAAGTTAAGAAAAATATGTGTGTGTATATGTTAACCATGCTGTCGCGGTCGTGATAATACACAACAATATTCGAACGGTGAAATCGTTGAAATGTAATTCTAACCATTATTCTTTTCACTAAAATGCATTATTCAACTATTGTATATATAAGTTAAGGCAAACAATTTTTTTTTTTTTTTGTTTACGCTATATTATTTATTTATAACCTCAACTAATTGTACACCAATACAAAAAATGTATTCAATTAAGCATATTATACTTGATGTTTGATGTTATAATTATTTTATCACAAGACTTAAAATTTAAATCAATTAAAACCGATTGTCTAGGCTATTCATTTGAGTATCACACAATCACACATATTAATAGCATTGTTATCAGTGTTTCATTTAGAAAATTATTACTGTATAATAAATGTATACATATATATTCATAAATGCGTGTATCGTGTACTTTAGTATAAACAATACAATATTATACTACATGAATTGTAGTTAAAATTATTATAATGATGCAGGTACTTATGATACATATATTTAGTTGTAACATTTTTAACTATAGGTACGAACAATCATTCAATAATAATTATTACTCATTAACATTACCCATACAGTATAACATTAATTGATTAATGTAAATTATTATATTTTTATAAAAAAAATACTGAGATGAGTGATAAGGAATAATTCGCTCAAATGTTCAATGTTTAAAGGAACAAAACATTTGCAATTTTAGATTGTAAAATATGATTTTATAAATTACGTATGCCTATTCTGCGTATATGATGATGATATGTAAATGAGTAAATCACGTTTTCGTGAAGTATAGACACATTTTCGGTACAAAAACAACATGAGTAATAAAAAGTACGAATTTAAAAGCGCCGAGAAGTGGTGCCAACGACCTGCAATGATTACGCAATGTTTTTCGTATCAAATTCGACGCTTTTCCGAATACAATTTATTATTCAAATGCAATACAACACGCCGATTAATACGGATATATCAGCTACTACTATTATGTTATCTCCTGTTGCATAATTCAGCTAGAAAAAAATGCATGCGAAAAATAACGGCGATCCAACGATCGGTTTATTTTGCAATTCTCATTCTATAAAATATGTCAACGACTTGAACATAATATAGTTTATAAACAAACAAGATATACGCTCGTCGGTGTATGTAGATATGAGAATTTGGGGTAACGCCACCATAAAACCATTGTTATATAGATTTCTGTATACATTAAAAAAAAAAAAAAAATGTAAACGTCAAATACTATACGTGAAAAAAAGAGACTAGGAAGAATTTTCTTTATCAAACGGTTGTATATACTATATAGGCGGTTAAAAAATTAGAAAGAAAATACAACCATTTAGCTGGTTTTACGACGATATTTTAAAATGTTTACGACTCAGGATAATTTACGACCTTTGTTAAACCAATGTGTCTCGTTGACATTATCGAATGTCCGAATAGAGCGATTTGTAAAATTTCTGGAACTTACGACGTCAATGACCTCTACGACGAGTGTCATTAAACTCGTGTGTGTGTGCCATGGCGTTATCTTAAAAAAAAAAACAGAATCATAAACGACCTTTCTAGCTTTTAAAAATTAAATTTTTCAGTGAAAAATGTTCCATGTTAGTGTTTTTTATTTACATCCACCATCCACGTGTACTTCAAACAATTCGCGCTCATAACCTAATAGAAAATGTAAGGCTATCCGTTCCGGGTGCTTACGCTTGAATTTCATGGATGACTAATTATAAACAGTAACAGAGTAACTTAAATATTTGTTATTGCTGTGACTAAAAGAGCAGGCAATTTTTTTGTCAAAAATATTTAAATTGAAAACTTTTTCTCCTTATATACATACTATATTTATACCAACTACCGAACACATGTTATACCTGAGGTCCGAAGAAATATTATATTGTATTGATATCCATTGAACGAGAAACCAGAGCAATACATCTGAAGGTCTTTTTTTTTCTTTCTTTTTGGTTTTTTTTTTATTTCTAAGACGTGGGGATAGCTCAGGAATTTTGGACCCGGATTTCTGAATAAAGGCGAGCTACCTGCTGGTACTCACCCTTCGGATGTTTCACAAACGAAGTGAAATCGTCGTATAATATATAAGGAATCCAAAATGCACCGAAATACAGAGTGTTGGCATTAAAGTTAAACATTATATACTTCGACTGGTCAACATATTAAAACACCAATACGAAAAATAGAAAAAATGCAAAATTTATTTCAAATACTTACAACAGTAAAAAGTAAACACTTCGGTTCATAGTTTTAGACACTTAATTTACACGACCATAATTCATAAGCATAACGACAAAAATTTTGTAAGAATCTAAGTATAAATTATAAATAACACACTATCAAAAAGTATGGAATGAGATTAGTAATATAAACACTGTTATTGGCTTAAAATAACTGTAAAATAATAGAAATAAATATTAAAAAATATGTCATAAATATATACATTATAATTATAAATAAAATTCGAAACATTATAAGTTCAACAGTTTAATCTAAATAACTAATTTATAAACTACTCTTTTTTTAAGTAAATTAATTAAGAGAGTTAAAATCAATTTTTAAATTTTCGACTTACGTCCACTGATAAATAATCTCATTTAAATTTTATTTAAATTTTTTCATGCCTTTTGATTCAGAGATTAGTTACGAACACTTTTTTAAATTATCATTTATGTTAGAAGATTTTACTGTTATTAAACATATTACTATGTTAAATAAAATAACAAGAAAGATTATATAAAAAATTATTAACTAAGAGTTATGCAATTATTAATTCTTCAAACAATATATTTTAGGTTTAATTTATGAAAATAGATTAAAAACAACTTTTTTTGGACTAATGTTAGTTATTATTCTATTATTTGATATTTAATCAATATTTAATGATAAATTATTAAGATACATTTAATTTATAATTATCCTAGTTTAAATTTTAAAACGTATTAGGGTAAATCACATACTTAATCAGTATCTAATTATACTACTCATAAAAAATAACTGAATTTTGTTTTTTAATGAAGTGCTTAAGGTAAAAATTCGAATTCTTCTAACGCCTACAGACATAAATAAAAAACAATTCGTTTCTTTATAACACAATTTACAGCTACATACTATTATTTATTTCAATTTGATTGTCTAATTATAATTTGAAATAATATCAGTGTAATATTAATATTTCATTTCTAGACTGTATACAGGAAATGAAAACATTTTCTGATTGTTCGTGTTCTTGTTCGTTAGACAGTAAATTAATTTAGGAGACATAAAAGGAAACCAATACTTTTGTATACGTCAAACATGATATCCAATAGCTAACAGGTAAGGATGTTATTTATTGATTGCTGTGGCCTGTGATTTATGTTACTACCTAAGGTTCAAAAGAACGACACATACTCGTAAAATATGTTTACAACAGGTCACAAAATGAAAAATATAAACATTTTACGAATAATATCAGTCCAGATAAAAGGTTCGTTTTGTATTATACAAAATTACCTGTAATAGATGGTAGTGGTATATATATATACCTATATAAAAATTGAAAAGTACTGAAAAATTCTAGGTTGCTATTGATTTTGTTATAGGTTGAAACAGAAATCGTTGAAGTAAAATACTAAACGCTAGATTCTTATTAACGTTGAAATGCCCGCATTGTGTTAACTGTATACGATTATTAATGAATTAAGTCAAAATCGATGGTATTATACTTTTTTCCTGATTTTGTTGGGAAGGAAAATGGGTCACCAAATATAGCAGTTAACATTTCTCGGCGACAGCCGGTAGACGTGATCCGGCAATTGAGTTTGTATAGAATGGGCGAGGTTTCCTGTGCGCACTGGGCTCGCCTTGTAGCTTCCTTTAAATCCTTTGTTTTTGTCATCGTCCATTGGATACACAATTTGATATATGTACATTATAAATGTCCATAAAAAAAAATTAGATATTAAACGTCTTGAGCCTCCCAAGGTATACTACACTACACACACAACACTGCAACACATTTCCATAGTATATTCTGATATACAGGGTGTTTGAGGTTATACAGTTATAAGAAATAAATCGGTATTAATGAGTAGACAAGTGGAATGACAAGAGGATTGTGTCTGCCGCTTCCATTGGCGTGTATAGACAAATCATAATATTTTCTAATGGTCACAAAGACACACATTAAGGCCCTTATATATACATAATATAATATATGTACACGCAACTTGACAAGTAGGCTAATGAACCCCATGGAAATATTTCTACTTGGATTGTATGCGGCTCATCTATGTTAAGAATGATCGTTCGCGTTGTGAATATATATAAATGTATAGTATTTTATAGTACTATAATTTATAATTATAATAAGAATATGTATATTTATAAACATACACACTTTTATATTATAGGAATACAACTGAATGATATTGGACGATAATCCAGAAGCGGGCAATTGATAAATAAGGGCATTATTAATGCGGCGATACACAGAGAAAACGAATATGGATTCATATATTACGAAGTACCTACACGATATGTTTTATGCAGTCGGATATAATGAGAATTTTACTATGCACCATGCAGATGTGCTACTGTGCCAGTAAAGTTTTGTCACGTCCAAACGTTGTTCAATACCAAATACGAGAACAGGCCGAAACGTTTTGATATTGACATTTTTGTTTATTTCAACCCAATTTCAACATTTAAGGGAGGGAAATTTATGTGAACATAATATCGCATTACGCGATATTAACGATTTTTTCTCAACAGAGATGTGGGGCGGAAATGTTTGAATGAAAACCTGGGATTAATCTTTGGTTGCGAGAAAAATACGTTATCTAAAGGCGATGTACACAAAAGGTAGGTACTACACATAATGTATGAATGCTATATACAAGGGCAGATGTGTCGTGTGACCAGTTCGGTGCGAACACCTGGTTCGTTATCGGGAGACGTCTGAGCATACGATTCAAGTATTATATTATATACATGGGATAAGAATAATTAAAAACAATTATTATAAAATGTATACGTAATATTACGTGCTCGGGTTCTCTGGACGGAGATAAAAAATGTCACTTGAGAAGGATAACTCAAAAGTTTTCATCGAACAATGGAAATTACTAAAAATAACCGCCACTGTCGAATAAAAAATAACTGGATCTCTTCTACATGAATGAATATTTTGGCCTCTGGCATTGAAATATTACAATATCATAAAAGATTAACTATAAAGAAAATTCGTTTTAAAAAGCAAAACGTCTAATACCAGTGAGTAACCTAACCCAAACTTAAATGTAATCCATTACACATTTAACGACTTAAATAAATTACATTTACTCGTATACATACACGTTGACACACTACATAAACACATTATATTATTTAAGGATGATGAAATCGAATATAAAATAATTTTGTATATATAGATGTGCGCAGTAATGCAATAACGCATATATCTAATAGTCAAAAATTTTGGACCATGCATTTTGAGTATTCCAAAATGACAATAATGTCAATCTTGTAATTAAATGTCTTCTTTAGAATAATGTCATATAATACTGCTAATCAAGTTAACTTTAAATCTTGCAATAATAATAATAATAATGCATAAAAACAAAGTTTAAAAAAGATTATACGAATGTACGATAAATGAATCAAAAAAAGACTATTTATTATTAAGTAATCGCGCGTCATTCGACGTTCTGCGCGTAGCACGCGACGTAATTTGGCACCAAGTTTTCTACCAACATCGAATAATAATAATTATAATAACAGTACAATGGGTTTGATTTGATTGCTGTACCGTGTAATATTTATAACCCACACGGTGGTACTTAATTAAGATTATAATAATAATAAATTATTATTTTTTAGCGTTAATTACGATCCGTGTCTAAGCACATTATTGTCAACAATAAATCTCGGTGTGTGTTGCATTATAAAATGTATAAATAATTATAATAGACACGCGTTAAAACGTCTTTCATATAATATAGTTTCCATTTAAATGCACACAGTATGAGCAAGCAGTAATACGCTTATATAAAAAAAAATACGGACTTGAAAATAAGGACTAAAATAAAGGAAAAGCTCGAAATTCGTAAATACAGCGAAGTCTTGGAACCACAACTTAGAAAAATAGTAAAGCTCATCAGCTTCCTTCAGCGGAAATGTACATCCATAATATAGGTAACAACTGTATCTGCAGGACAACCCGAGTTCATATCTTCCCTTTTATATTCGCCAGTTATCGTTTGCGACAATTGTTACTTCGCAGTCGCGTTGATATCAAGCGGATATTTGAATGGCAAAATAAATAAAATAATACATATATAAATATCCGTAATAAATTTACAGACAAATCTTACCTGGATCGAGTAGATGCAGAGCATACGTATAATATTATTGTATTGGCGTGCGCGAAATCCGTAGGGGACACGTGTGGTGTGACTCCTCAACTATGCTGTTGGATTATTTGAGATTTCCAAATGGATATAATAATATATTGGATCACTGCAGAAGGACGTCACACACACACACGCATACATACACCAGCACATGTGCTAGGAAGAAAAAAAATTCCCGAGATGGGATGGAAAAAATAAAATAAAAATAAGATTCATGTAATATATATAGTACATATCGGCCGACTAATGGAATGAGACTGTCGTGTTCAACTAGTCCGGCGTGTAAATAAAGAACCTTTTCGTGCTGCCCGTTTTAATTTCCAGGCAACGTTGTGCTACGCTTTAGTCATAGGTACGTGGTGGTGGGGCAAGGTTATTATGGTATCCGAAACGCCGCCCGTCGGTTCCTGTGGCAGCATCTACCGCATAAACCGCACACTACGCACGTGGTTATACGACGCCGGTTCGTGGTGCCCAGTGCCCACTCATCGTCGTCGTCGTTCACTCGTTAACAGCCGTTCGTATGCACGGTCATCCCAAAAGCTATAATAATATACTGATCCAATGGCGTAGATAGAAACAATTTCAGAAACAATTATTGTTTTCATTGTGGGCTGATTTTCCTACAAACACATTGGTCATATAAACAATTATGTTGTACCCATACAATAAATGGAGAATACCTGATTTTCCATTACCAAATATTACTGCTTATAAATGTGGCCAAAAAAAAAAAAAAAATGATAAGTTTCAGAGTTTAGATATGATAGCACACTTTTAAATTTGTAAATACTGAAGTCTACAAAAAGTTATATATTGTATTTTAGAACCTAATATACTGTTAAGACTCCAGATTTGTATTTTATTGTAAGGGGTTAGAATCTTAAAAGGACGCCACTCCCGCATGTGTTGTCTTCGTCTTACAAACGTATACAACAACACATTTGCGTTCAGTAATTCAAGCAGTATATTACCTATTGTTGTTAGCTTTATTATTAAAATATATTTACCTATTATTCAATTATTCGAATTCAAAGTGAAGAACATAATAGTTTCTTCTCGTTGGTTTTTAACGATATTTTAATTAATAAGTAAACTAGAAGCTTTTTAAAATTGTAATATTTCATACGATCATAACTCGCTTACAAATTAAATATTAATATATCATAAAAGACCGACGAGAAGACACAGATAGTATTCGATAATAGGTAAGTTTACTCTAACATTAAATCTAACAACACTACATTTGAACTACTAAACGCATATTTATGCTTTAAATCAGGATTATTTATGACGTGTAAAAATTAAAAATCGTACTTGAAAGACTTAAAATGTTTTCACCTGAAATTTTACTAAGGGCCATGTCTCTGTATTTGTCCTTTCCATTTATATACCTACGCCACTTTAATGACCCGTGCACGGCCCACAGATGTTTAAAATCATAATAAATACATAATATTATTTTAATACATTTATAATATAAAATATTCATAGGTAATATGTAAATATTATGTATTTATACATATAACATATTATTATATATGATTACGATTACACATATTTTCACCAGTATTTTTGATTTTTTTCCCACTATAAATGTAATAATATTTGCTTACGTTAACAAGCAGCGATTATAATACAGATGACGGCAATACACATATTTACTTACTTTGATATAGTATAATTGTATAATATCACATTTGAAAACAACAATCTTATATAGTTCATACATTATATGATGTATATTTTATATAATAATATTATTTTTTATTATAAGAAATGTAGATTGTGGGTTGTATTGGTTATATAAATGTACAAACTACAAAGACGTCTAAAATCAATATTTAAATAAATAGACGTAGAGTAGAGTACGCCTAGAACAATATTAGAGTAAATGAAGGAAAGCAGGCATTTCAAGTTTTTGATGTGGACATTGAAAAATTTGAAACTACAAGTGTAAAACCCTATATTTGAGAAATAAATTATAATACTAGGATATTACTGGTGTTCCGGAAAAGTATATAGGTATAGCCGGCATAGGGTGTAAAAGGGAATAAGTTATTAAGTGTTTTTATACTAAGTATTAGTAATAATAATTATATACAAAATCCATTAAATTTATTAATGTTAATTTTATATTTATATCCTATTATAAGTTAAGTTGATTTTAATATTTTAACTAAAATATTTAATGTAAAATATAATTTATCCAAATTAACTATTTACTCGTACACATGCTTGAGTTTGAGTTTATATAACTATTATTTTTAAGGTAAATTTTGATTAGTTACTATTATTACCATATACTATATAATTATTTCAAATTAAATTACTTAGATGCTATATAATTCATCAACGACGACTGACGATCATTGAATAATTGCAATGAAATGAGATACATAATTATATAAGTTATACCATTATATGTTTGGGAATGTTATATGTTTGCTTACATTTAAAAATGAAATAAGTCAATGTAGGTATACTATACAGTCATACAGAATGTTTCATTTAATTCGAAGTATAATAGTTATTATTAATAACCCAAATTGTTTAATAGATTATTTATGTTGTACTATTGTTTAAAAAATAGACCTACAATGCTATTATTCGCAGGAAGTGAATTAACATGCTTAACAATCATGATATAGATTAGCCATTAGTTATAGAATATGTACAAGACCAAAATTGTTTGTTTACTATTTAATCAATAGCTTAAATAAATACACATTCCGATATAAATATATAATATATAGCAAACTAAAAGAATTTAAATGTTTTTAATATTTTATACTGTAATCTGTCAGAAAGTTGAATAAGAGTAGACATTTTTATATTTTGAGTTTTAAATTATAATTTTTGGATATTCTAATAGGAGATACAGAAGTTTTGAAGTATACTTACGCTAATAATGTTTATATGTATCCATATTTATTACAAATCTTTAACTTTATTTACTTAAAGAAGCATAAAGAACTGAGCCACTGAGAAGTAAGGGACATCTATATGCCGACTGACATTAATTAAAATGTAACGACTAATGTTATTTAAAGATTATATTTTAATTGTTATCATATAATTTCGAAAAAATCTGTTTTATTTAGGATTATCAGGAACAATAGAGGCTTCTTGCTCAAGGTATGAACTTTTAGAGTCCCTATTAAAAAGTACCCAGAGATTCCCATATGCATACCCTATGCGCATTTGTATGATTAGGTATTTTATTACTCTATGGGTGCAACCAAAAATACCGTGATTAGGAGATCTGTGGGACTCTGCATGCCCTTTCAGATATACATTGTTATAGTATTTGAAATAATGTTTTACAATATTGAACCAGATGTTTTTGTTGCAGAATGCTTTCTAGAGCAAATACAAGTATAATAATAAGTAAGTAATATTTCTTAATTGTTATTTTACCAATAACTGTAAGAAGCAAAGAAAAATTGGTAACAATTTTATTGTTAAAAACAATTTGAAATAATTTTATTCTTGATACGCATGCAGTAATACCGTAACGGCACTGATAACCAGTTACCAATTAGTACTAACATTTACTTTTCATTGGTAAACAATTGTTATAAATTCGTATAATTTTCCATTGTAACAAAATTATTATTTTCAGCCTAAAATAATTATTATAAAAAACTTGTTTTATTGATTAATTATTATAATATTTTACTGACGAAATATAACACCCACAATATTTATTATTTGACCATTTATTGGCCAGACAGAATTCTGAAATTAAAATTACATTTAGCTATTTTAATAATAAACCATTAAACAGCAAAAGATAATCTGATTTATGTTCACTTGTATTTTTGAGTAACAGGTTGATATAACAAGTTCAATTCAAATTACCCTCGTAAAATGGACTAAATCATTTTCGTATGGATGTCTATGTTAGGTTAGTTTACGTTTACTGCAAGTGCTATGTGTAACTGAAGAATATAGAATACTGTTTATTAGTTTAAATCAAATTAAAAATAAACCAAATATAAACTCATTGCACTTCGATATCAAAAAAGTAAATAAATAGATTTATTGATAAAAATGTTTTAACATTACATAAAAATACAATTTTTAGGTTCCAAACATTTCCATCAAAACATTTTAATGTTAAAATTAGTGATAGAAAAGTTTTTTTTGGGAACATGCGTTCAGGTCATATCAAATTTTCATTGTTTATTGAGTATAATTTTGGTTTATCTATATGACTAATAAAACGATTGAAATTAAAAATTTTTACTTCAAATGTCAGGTTGTCATATCATATGTAAATATATACATTAAAATCAGTTAACGATAAAGGATAAATGTAAATTAAAAAAAAAAAAAAATTATTATTAGAACGAAGGAATGTGCCAAATAGCCAAAATGTTTTTTTAACTATACATTTACGTTATACACGACTGTAGATACCTATACGCGACTGTATTAGATTTTGCCTTAATGCTGTATGTTGTATGTAGGTTATTCTTTAAAAATCTAAAAAATTATTAGAATAAACAGAAGAATATTAAACTAATATGAATAGTTTGGGTTTAGTATTTTTTATTTTACCAACTGACAACTATCGACTTTATATCAAATGAAATAGTAATGGAACTGCGTGTGTCTATATTATGCAAGTAGGTGTTTTATTTAATTTGTGTAAATATTTGCTTTAATATCGAATTAAACATAATTAAAAATTAATATTGAAATAATATAATAGCTATATTTTACAAAAATTAAACACATTTGATTATATTGAAAAATAATTAGGTAGATATGAAATAAGCAGATTAGGACTAGCCGGGATGTCACATGAACTAAAGCCATCGCCTAATTTAACAGTACAATAATTACGTGTCTAGTGTATCACGAATATACGATGTAGCTCTAGTTTTGGTTTTGTTGTTTTCAACAAAAAATTAACAACACACATGATTCATACTATACATGTAATATGTTACTATATAGTTTACATAAAATAATAATAATTTAGGTAGAGTGGGTACTAGAAAGTAGAAGAGTTTCAATCGTGAATCGAGTAATAATTAAAAATACTTACATTAAGATCCAAAAAATATAATCATATTAAAATAATATCTGAACAAAAAGATTTTAATTTAATTGAATGTTATATTAGTAAAAGTTAATGCATATGTTAATATATTATGTCGAGTTTCGAAAGAAAATAATGTATATACACATACTTTTTTATGGTATTTAAATAGGATTAGAAAACGGCGAACGCAACACATTTTGTACAATATTTTCATAATCAACAATTATTAATTACACATAATTTTATATTCATGCTACACGTGTACAGTGGATTATTTACATAATGTTCGCATTTACATCAATACAAACGTATAGGTGTGGGTATAAATGTATACCTACATTTATATATTATATAGAAACACACGTCATCCATATTGGACATAAATTCCATTCATTTGGTAGAAAAAAGCAAGGGATTTTTTTCTAAAATATCTGCATAGGTAGTATATAATAATTTCTAAACCGTAAAATCGAAATAAATCTTCTCGTATTTTTGGCTTTTTGCCAACCCTCAGTATACCTATTATAACCTATTCATAATCATGGGTTTGTCGTACATATAATATACAACGACATAACTCTCTGAACTACCCAGTAATTATAAAAATTATAACTCAACGTGGAGACATAATTCCCCTTTTCTGGCCTCTAACGTAGTCATCTCACTGCGGTGACTGGTCACACCTAATGTGCACTTTATAAATACAAAATAATAACGATACATAAAACGTTTGTGCACCGATATGCGGTAAGTCCCACGCGTACGCGTAGCTTCGGGGGAAACGTAAAGTTATATTTTTTTTTTTATAGTGCACGCCAGTGGCGGATTTTCAACATTTTCTTACGGAGGGTCCTGAATAATTATAATATGTGTTTCTAACACATAATTTATATTAAAAATTTCAAATAAATAAAATTATATAACGCGATATAAAATGTATCACAATCACAAATAACAAATGAATACCTAAACGTCAAATTATTAATATTATTATATTCAAAATTAAATATACGTGATGTGCCCACGCCACGTGGTGTTCGGGCTGAGTCCAGAGAACAATATGGTCATTGATAGAAAAGAGATTAAATCATCATTGTGCATATTATTTTGTACGTATTGGAATTATTCATAACATCATAACGGCACCATCGTTCGCCGACTCGGCCAAGAAATAGGTTCACCGGTGTGTTGCGTTGGTGCCACTGTTGACGGTTCGAATCAGCGCGAACATCGCGGCGAAGTGTGCAGTGTGGTCGTCCGACGGATTTTCGCGGATACGTGAAAAGACTGATAGGGCCGACGGTACGGAGTGCGACCGGGGGGGTGCGCGTACTATCTCTCTATATCTGGTATCCTCCTCGTCATTCAAAATTAAATAGGTAGGTATTTACTTCTCGTATTCTCTTGTCGGTCGAAATTTGCATACAATATACCTAGCCGCCACTGATCACTGTCCACTGCTGCCGTCGTCACCGTCCGTGGGAACAATCACCGTCCGTGGTATAATATTATCGTGCTATGACGTTGCTCGTGCGCTGACGGCCCGTAATCCGTACCATTATTGAGGACGAATTTTCTCGCCGTCTGCTGCAGGTGTCGCACCCAGCCGGATTCCGCACGGTTCTAAATCGGATGCCGTATGATCGGGGAAACCCTCTTATCATCAACATGTGAAAAACCGAAAACCGGCCCTTTTTTCTTTCCCTCGCCGACGTCGTGACAACAACAGTCGTCGAATAATCACAGGTACATCTCGTGTTTCATCGGATCCCCCAACGGTTTGGTGAATCATTCGCCAGATAATCTTATCATCATCACGTCCGTTGTATCGCCGTCCCGCGTACCGCCAATATTCCTGATTTTACTACGGCTACCATTGTCCATGTGTTGCAGGGAAAATGACGGAATCGTTGGACAGTGGCACCGCCAACACCATGTCGTCGTTGGACGACAACACGACCAACTCGCTGTCTATAATGGACATGCCCGTGTTTGTTGACTACCTGAAGAAAACGGTTTCCACCATATTCCACGGTGACAAATCGGCTTCCTTGTCCATGTTAGACTTAGCGTTTGAAGAGTCTACCAATTTAGAGTGTATCAAAAAATTTTTATCAGATCCGAACACTGCAACCATTTTTGTTCAGAAAAGTGTCCTTAAAGGTTACATTTTTAAACATTATTAATTAATTGGTTTCAGTTGAAATTAATGTTTCATTATTCTTAGACGAGGAAACTGAAAATGGCGGTGAAGGAGATGATGATAAAGACATACCATTATTTTATTTATCCAATGAAGTAATTTTTACTAATCAAAAAATGACTAGGTCTGTAGAACATTGATTTCTAACTTGGGATACATATTCAATTATTATTTTTTATATAATTTTTCTGTATAGTTTGTCTTTCATGAAGAGAGCAACTGTTATAGAAGCAGATAAACCAATTCCAAGTCAACTACGAATTGTTCAATTTAATGATGGTTCACCATATGAAACATTGCATGCATTAGTTAGTAAAGCTATCACTCCATATTTCAAAAGTTATGTTAAGGAATCGGGGAGAGCTGACAGGTTGTTGTTTTAAAATATATAATACTGTTTATTTACATTTAGTTAGTGTTATCTCAATTTTTAAACTGGATTTTTTTATAAATTTGTGTGTATTAGGGATGGAGATAAAATGGCTCCATCAGTAGAAAAAACTATGGTAGAATTAGAAATGGGTTTACTTCATTTACAACAAAACATTGATATTCCTGAAGTGACATTAACAATTAATCCTACTGTATTAGCCATAATTAGTAAATGTGCTGAAGAAAATCGTAAACCTAAAGTATCGGATTTTGGCGCTCTTGTTGAAGATTCCAAATTCCTTAATCAGCTTCAAGCTGGTGTTAATCGTTGGATCAAAGAAATTCAGAAGGTTTATTCATAGTCAAATAAAATAATTTAATTTATAATTACATTCAATTTTATTCTTTATTCTAGGTGACTAATTTAGATAGAGATCCATTAAATGGAACAGCTTTACAAGAAATTAGTTTTTGGTTAAATAAAGAAAGAGCTCTTCATCGTATACAAGAAAAACGTGAAAGCTTGGAAGTGGGCCTTACATTGGAGATTTTAAAACATGGCAAACGTTTTCATGCCACAGTCAGTTTTGATAGTGATACTGGTCTTAAGACTGCTTTAGCAACTGTTAATGATTATAATACTTTAATGAAAGATTTTCCTATTAATGATCTTCTGGCTGCTACGGATTTAAATCGTATCCGTATTGCTATTGAACACATTTTTATACATTTACGTAAAATAAGGAGCACAAAGTATCCATTACCTAAACTGTTAAAATTAGTTGAAGCTATTTCTAGAGATTTACTATCAAAGCTATTAAAAGTAAGAATAGATAAATATGATTGTAGTAAACAATAATATTTATTTTAACAAATGTATTTTACAAATTTTTAGGTATTGGGTACAAGGTTTCTAATGCATATTCCATATGATGAATTTGAAAAAGTTATGTTACAGTGTTTCAATGTTTTTACTGCATATGATGATGAATTTGATAAACTTCAAGTTATCTTGAGGTAAATACTTTTTAATTTTATAAATAATTTAATTTCTGTTAATAATTTATATTTTAATTTAAATAAAATTAGGGATGTAGTTAAAAGAAAACGAGATGAGACATTTAAGGTAGTTTGGCGTATACAACCTGATCATAAAAGGTTGCAAACCAGACTTGAACATATGAGAAAATTCAGACAACAACATGAACAATTACAAGCAGTTATAATGAGAGTGTTAAGGCCTACAGCCCAACAATCACAAGCTCGTGAAGATCAAGACCAAGGCCCAGTTTCTTTATCGCCTGCTCCAGATACAAGTGCTATAGAAGTAATTAACAATATATTAAAAAAAATAGTTTTTCATTTACCTAAATAATTTGTAATAATTGTCATAAAAAAAAAAAAAAAAATGTATAAAACTTTAAATAATTTGTCAGGAAGTGAATTCAGCTTATGAAAACATAAAAGTAGTAGACTGTCTGGACATAAGTCGTGAGGGAGTTGAAGCTTGGGAAGCAGCTGTAGCACGATACGAAGAAAGAATTGATAGGGTTGAAGCAAGAATTACTGCACATCTTAGAGATCAATTAGGAACAGCTCGTAATGCTAACGAGATGTTTCGAATATTTTCTCGATTTAATGCTCTTTTTGTTAGACCACACATACGTGGAGCCATACGTGAATATCAAACTCAACTTATTAATAAAGTTAAAGAAGATATTGAAGCTCTTCATGATAAATTCAAAGTAAATTAGTTTTTAAATGTTGTAGTGATGTGCTTAATTTATACTTTTCTAAATTGATTTTTATAGACTCAGTATCCTCAGAGCAAAGCTTATTATTTAAGCCATCAACAAGATATACCACCAATAGCTGGTTCTATTTTATGGGCCAAATTAATTGATAGCCAATTGTCTGCGTATCTTCGACGAGTTGAAGATGTTTTGGGTATGATACAGTAGACGCCTATAAACAAAATTATTAGCAAAATTTTATATTTCGGTTAATTAGGAAAAGGATGGGAAGATCATTTGGAAGGTCAAAAACTAAAAGCTGATGGTGATAGTTTTCGTCTAAAATTAAATACCAAAGATATTTTTGATGATTGGGCTCGAGGTGTTCAACAAAGAAATATGGGTGTATCAGGAAGAATTTTTACTATTGAAAGTACCAGATCTCGAACTGGTCGTGGAAATGTATTAAAACTCAGGGTAAGTGTCTTTTTCAAACAGTGATGTATTTATGATTAATATTATTCAAATTCTAATAATTAGGTCAATTTTTTACCTGAGATTATTACATTGTCTAAAGAAGTGAGACATTTAAAAAATCTTGGATTTCGTGTTCCTTTAGCAATTGTTAACAAGGCTCATCAAGCTAATCAATTATACCCATTTGCTATATCTTTGCGTGAAAGTGTTCGTACATATGAATGCACTTTAGATAAGGTAATATTTTAATTTATTTATATTTATATTTATATTTTTTAAACATTATTATGTGTTACATATTTTAATATATGTATTATTTTAATCAGCTTATCAATAGGAGTTCTTATTTAAAGGTATTTTTTTAAATTTATTTTTTATTCAGATTTTTAGTAAACATTACCTATATTTTTTATACAGATTGAAGACAAAACTAGTATTGTGCCATTAATAGCTGGCTTGCATAAGGATACTCAAGTACTTATTGCTGAAGGTGTTCAAATGGTGTGGGAAAGTTATAAACTTGATCAATATGTACAAAAATATGCAGAACAAATACTCGCTTTTCAAGAAAAAGTTGAAGATCTTTTAGTAGTCGAAGAACAGCTTGACCTAGATGTTAAATCTTTAGAAACATGTGCATATTCTGCTAGTACTTTGGCAGATATTCTTTCAAAAATACAGAGAGCTGTGGATGATTTATCACTGCGACAATATTCAAACTTACATATTTGGGTGACACGTCTTGATCAACAGGTCAGTAACTATTGTTTTGAACTTAATTGTTAAATATATAGTTAAAGTTAAGACTATTTTAATCAAAGTTATAATTTATTATGATTTTATTTTAATAGATTGAAAAAAGTTTATCCTCAAGACTTCAAGCTGGTATACAAGCGTGGACTGAAGCATTAGAAGGAAAAAAGAAAGATTTGAGTATGGATACTGATGCTCCACCTCAACCAACTAATAAGCTTGGTGGTGATCCTCAAATTAAAGTGCAGATACTTGAAGTCAGAATAACTAATCAAACTATTTACCTATATCCAAATCTGTGTGAAGCACGTGTTCAACTCATGCAACAGTTCTTTGCATGGCAAGCTGTTGTAACATCACAGATCAGATTACAAAGTTCTAGATACCAAGTTGGTCTAGATCAACCTACATCACAGACATATCAAGATCTTTTAGCCAATTTACCATCTGGTGAAACAGTCTTAACAGCTGCATTTGAAACTATGGAAAGAAAAATTAATGAGGTAATTAATAATTTAGAACATCATCTCAATATATTAATACATTTTTTTCTAAAATATATACATTTTTAGGCTGAAAAATACATGTCCGAGTGGTTGATTTACCAATCTTTATGGGATTTACAAGCAGACAATTTATATAACCAAATGGGAGAAGATATTAATACTTGGATGACATATTTAAATGATATTCAGTATGTTATAAAAAAAACCCAATCAATAATAAATCTGAAATAATTTATTATTTTTATTTTATAGAAAATCTCGTAAAACATTTGATACTACTGAAACACGAAAAGATCTTGGACCCTTTATTATTGAGTATGGAAAAGTACAAAGTAAAGTTGCTTTGAAGTATGATTCTTGGCATAAAGAAATTTTAAATAAATTTGGAGGTTTACTTGGCAATAGTATGACACAGTTTCATGTTCAAGTTGCTAAAGTTAGTATATATATAATTTAAAAATAATTTAACAAAATACATTATTATAATAAAATAACAATTTTAGTCACGAAATGATATGGAAAAACAATCCATCGAAGCTGCAAGTACATCTGATGCTGTATCATTTATAACTTATGTGCAAAGTTTAAAACGCAGTATGAGAGTGTGGGAAAAACAAGTTGATCTTTATAAAAAAGGTCAGAAAATTCTGGAAAGACAACGTTTTCAATTTCCTACTAATTGGCTGGATTTGGATAATGTTGAAGGAGAGTGGAGTGCGTTTAATGAAATCATTAAACGTAAAGACAAATCAATTCAAACTCAAGTAATAACCCTAGATTATTTATTATTAATTATTTGTATATTCATTTTTTTTTCTACATTAAATTGTTTAGGTTCAAAGTCTTCAAATGAAGATAATAGCTGAAAATAAGGCTGTAGAAACTAGAACAAATGACTTCCTCTTAGAATGGGAACAGGGTAAACCAGTAGCAGGAAATACACAACCTGATGATGCTTTATCTCAACTTCAAGTATTTGAAAATAAATTTACTCGGATTAAAGAAGAAAGAGATAATGTAGCTAAAGCTAAAGAAGCATTAGAACTTAAAGATCCAGCAGGTAAAGTATAAACATTTGTACAATTCATTATTTTTTTACCAAATAGTTTTTAACTATATTCTTTGTTTATTTTAGGTAGTGCATTATCAAGTGCTGAAGATCGTATGATAGTAGTTTTTGAAGAAATGCAAGATCTTAAAGGTGTGTGGTCTGAACTATCAAAAATATGGGTACAGATTGATGAAATCCGAGAAAAACCTTGGCTCTCAGTTCAGCCTAGAAAACTTCGTCAACAATTAGATAGTTTGACCAATCAATTAAAAGAATTACCTGCTCGTTTTAGGCAATATTCTTCCTATGAATATGTTAAAAAACTTTTACAAAGTTATGTTAAGGTGAGTTTAACAATTATCGTTCGTTTATTCAATTTATATTTGTAATCATTCAATATAACAAAAAATAAATTAAAAAGGCAGTTTCTAAACATTAGTTAATTGTATGTTATAATTAATAAATTATATTGGAAGGCCAGAAAATATTTTTTAATTCTTTTTTTCATATTAATTGAATAAAATCTGGTACATATTAGTGGTTACTAAATTTTAAATTAATTAATATTTTTATGGTACCTTATATAATTAAATTATAGGTTTTTGAGTGTAATTTTTTCTTTTTAGGTAAACATGACTGTGATAGAATTGAAATCTGATGCATTAAAAGATCGTCATTGGAAGCAGTTGATGAGAAAACTTAGAGTGAATTGGACATTTTCTGATATAACTTTAGGACAAATTTGGGATGTAGATTTACAAGCAAATGAAGCTGTTGTTAAAGATATTATTATGACAGCACAAGGAGAAATGGCTTTAGAAGAATTTTTAAAACAAGTAAGTGCTGAGTTTTTGGTTTTTTTTTTTATGAAATACTGTAACTTAAATAATTTTTTTTACAATTGTTCTAATTACTTTTCTAAATTGTTCATTATTTGGTTTTGTAGGTTCGAGACACTTGGCAGTCATATTCTTTAGATCTAATAAATTATCAAAATAAGTGTCGTCTTATAAGAGGATGGGATGAACTTTTTAATACAGTTAAAGAACATATAAATTCTGTAGCAGCTATGAAATTATCACCTTATTACAAAGTAAGTAATATTTGTTTTAAAGCACTTAAAAAAATTATTTTTATTTTATTTATTTTATTTTTTCCACGGTCATATGTCCAATTCACAATATATTTGTATAAATAACAATAATATAATATAATAAAAAATAAATTGACTAATATATAGAATAATAATAATGCTAATAACAATAATACTACTTACGTTTTTTTTTTTTTTAATTATTAACTATCTCCAAAAGACATTAAAATGAGGTATTGTTTTATTTATATGATATGTTTCTAGGTTTTTGAAGAAGAAGCTTTAACATGGGAAGAAAAACTTAATCGAATTAATACTCTTTTTGATGTCTGGATTGATGTTCAACGTCGTTGGGTGTATTTAGAAGGCATTTTCTCAGGAAGTGCTGATATTAAGACTCTGTTACCAGTTGAAACTTCACGATTTCATAATATTAGGTATTATTTTATTATTGTTATTTTATTTATAAATTATAGATTTTGTATAGTCGTATCATATATGAATTGCATTTTAATCTTAATTTACAGTTCTGACTTTTTGGGACTTATGAAAAAAGTTTCTAAGTCAAGAATGGTTATTGATGTTCTTAATATTCAAGGAGTACAGCGATCTCTTGAAAGATTAGCTGATTTATTAGGGAAAATACAAAAAGCTCTTGGGGAATATTTGGAAAGAGAAAGAATGTCTTTCCCAAGATTTTATTTTGTTGGTGATGAAGATCTTTTAGAAATTATTGGAAATAGTAAAAATATTTCAAGATTGCAAAAACATTTCAAAAAAATGTTTGCTGGTGTAGCTGCTATAATCTTGGATGAAACATCAACAAATATTCTTGGTGTAGCATCTCGCGAAGGAGAAGAAGTTATATTCACTAATCCTATATCCACAACTGATCATCCTAAAATCAATGAATGGCTTACATTGGTTGAGAAAGAAATGCGCTTTACATTAGCTTCGCGTTTGGGTGAAGCTGTGACTAATATCAAACAATTCAAACAAGAAACCATTGATCATGATGCTTTTATGAATTGGTGTGATAACTATCAAGCTCAAATTGTAGTTTTATCTGCTCAAATTTTGTGGAGTGAAGATATAGAGACGGCTCTGCACCAAATTCAAGTTCAGTGTGAAAATGAAAATGACTCTGCACCCAAGTTGACTCCATTAGAGAATGTATTAGCTCAAGTTGAAACATCGTTAAACTTTTTAGCCGATTCTGTTTTACAAGAACAACCACCATTAAGAAGAAAGAAACTTGAGTATTTAGTATGTTTATATTACATCATGGCTAACATGAAATAAGCTTTTATTTTTATTTTATTTTTTTAGATTAATGAATATGTCCATAAACGTATGATCACTAGAAGGTTGATTTCTAGAAAAGTATCTAGTCCTCGTTCATTTGAATGGCTTTGCGAAATGCGCTTTTATTTAGATTCTAATCAGACTGATGTCTTGAAACAACTTACAATACAAATGGCTAATGCTAATTTTTACTATGGATTTGAATACCTTGGTGTACAAGATAGATTAGTTCAAACTCCATTAACTGATCGTTGTTATTTAACTATGACTCAAGCATTAGAAGCTAGACTAGGAGGATCTCCATTTGGTAAGTTAAATTGTTTTTTATTTTATTTTAATAATTTCAACTCAATATATTATGTTTAGGACCTGCTGGTACTGGTAAGACTGAGTCTGTCAAAGCCCTTGGTCATCAGTTAGGACGTTTTGTTTTGGTATTCAACTGCGATGAAACATTTGATTTCCAAGCTATGGGACGTATATTTGTTGGTCTTTGTCAAGTGGGAGCATGGGGATGTTTTGATGAATTTAATAGATTAGAAGAAAGAATGTTATCAGCTGTTTCTCAACAAATACAAACTATTCAAGAAGCACTTAAGTCTCAAATGGATTCTAAGAAAACTAGTAAGGACATTGATAAATTAAAAAGATAAAAGTTAGATATAATTTAATTTATTATTATTTGTATGGCGCCTTTTAGACTTAGTTATACCATGAATAGTTCTAATCAATTAAAAATTTCATTTTTATACTTGTTTTTGTTTGTTTAAAGTTTTCATTCTTCTAGAAAAAAATATTGTATTTTTTTTTTTATCAAGCCAGTATAACTAAGTGTTTTAATTTATATTTTGTAGATATCACTGTAGAACTTGTTGGAAAACAAGTCCGAGTATCTACAGACATGGCAATATTTATAACTATGAATCCTGGTTATGCTGGCCGTTCTAATTTACCAGACAATCTTAAAAAGTTATTCAGATCATTAGCCATGACTAAACCTGATCGACAACTAATAGCTGAAGTTATGTTATTTTCTCAAGGTTTTCGTACAGCTGAAAAACTTGCTTGCAAAATTGTTCCATTTTTCAAGTAAATAAACTTTTTTTATCAAAAAAGTCAAGATAACTAATTTTTGATACATTTTAGATTATGTGATGAACAACTTTCTAACCAATCTCATTATGATTTTGGATTAAGAGCATTAAAATCTGTTTTGGTATCTGCCGGAAATGTTAAAAGAGATCGTATTCAACATATTATTGGTATCAGTGCTACAACTGAAAGACATAGTTTGAATGAAGCTGAAATAGCAGAAAATTTACCTGAACAAGAAGTAAGCTTTCCATTTATATTAAGTAATATTTTATAAAAGATTAAATTTTATTGCCTTTATAGATATTGATTCAATCTGTATGTGAAACAATGGTACCGAAACTTGTTGCTGAAGATATCCCACTTTTATTTTCATTATTAAATGATGTATTCCCACAAGTTCAGTATAAACGTGCTCAAATGACAGGTAAATAATTATCTTAATTACTAAAAAGTAACATTAATAATTTTAATAATATAAATGTTTTAGGATTGAAAGAACAGATTAGAAAGGTGTGTCAAGAAGAATATTATGTTTGCGGAGAGGATGATGAGCTTGGAGGGCCTTGGATGGAAAAGGTAATAAACTTATTGTGTAATAATTTTCTGTGTACACTATTTTTTTTTTATTGAATAAATGTTATTTACATGCTTACATAGTGTTATATGGGGGAAACTTGGATACAAAAGGTATTTCTTAAAATACATTGATTTCATTATAGATGTATTTTTGTTTATCTTTGGCTATATGTATGAATAAAATATAATTTTTTCTTAGGTTCTACAATTATATCAAATTTGTGAATTAAATCATGGTTTAATGATGGTTGGTCCAAGCGGATCAGGTAAATCTAGTGCATGGAAGGTATTATTAAAAGCTCTTGAAAGAATGGATGGAATGGAAGGTCAAGCTCATGTAATTGATCCAAAAGCTATTTCTAAAGAAGCTTTATATGGTGCTTTAGACCCTAACACCAGGGAATGGACTGACGGTCTATTTACTCATATATTAAGGTATGTATAATATAAAATGGATTTTTAATATAAATACATTATGCATATTATAAAGTTCAATATTTTAGGAAAATTGTTGACAATGTTCGTGGAGAAATAAATAAAAGACAATGGATTATTTTTGATGGTGATGTTGATCCAGAGTGGGTAGAAAATTTAAATTCTGTTTTGGATGATAACAAGTTGTTAACATTGCCAAATGGAGAACGTCTATCACTTCCACCTAATGTTCGAATTATGTTTGAGGTGAATACTATACTATATTTATTTGATTTTAATAATAAAAGTAAGATGTATGACATTTTTATTTATACAATTTTTCTTTATGATTTTTTTAGGTACAAGATTTAAAATATGCTACTCTTGCTACTGTATCTCGTTGTGGTATGATTTGGTTCAGTGAAGATGTTTTGACTACTGAAATGATATTTGAAAATTATTTGAGCCGTTTAAGAAGTATACCTATTGATGAAGGCGATGAAGATTCAATTTCTCTTATTCCTCAACCAGTGTCAGCAACATCAGGATCTGTTGATCAATTTATTTCACCATCATTACAAGTATTAACTATACTTACTGCCTTAAATATCACTATGTTTTAATGGGTTTGTTTTTTTGTCCATTTAGCTTCAATTAGATATTGTTTCAATGCTGCAACCACATTTATCGGCAGATGGATTAGTTGTCCGATGCTTGGAGTATGCTATAAAACAAGAACATATTATGGATTTCACTCGGTTAAGAGCACTTGGTTCACTGTTTTCTATGATAAATCAAAGCATTAGGTAAACAATTTTCAATAACTTACGAATTATTATTTAATACAGTATTTATATTCAGAATGTATTGCTTTTAGGAATGTTCTTCAGTATAATAGAACTCATTCAGATTTTCCACTTCCACAAGACCAATTGGAACAATATATTCCAAAATGTTTAGTTTATGCTCTGCTATGGAGTTTTGCTGGTGATGCAAAATTGAAAGTGCGTTCTGATATTGGTGAATTTATTAGATCTGTGACAACTGTAGCTTTGCCACCTGTGACTGAAAATATTATTGATTATGAAGTATGTATTTTCATTAAATTAAAAACTTGTATAATAAAATAGTATAATGCCATGCATCATCAATTTACTTAATTAGATTAATGTTCACGGAGATTGGGTTCCTTGGTCAAGTAGAGTTCCACAAGTAGAAGTTGAAACTCATAAGGTTGCTTCGCCTGATGTTGTTGTTCCTACTTTAGATACGGTTCGACATGAAACATTACTTTATACTTGGCTTGCAGAGCATAAACCTTTAGGTAAGATATTTTTTATTTATTTAAATTATTATTTAGTACAAATATCAAATTTAACAATAATTTATTATTTAATAGTTTTATGTGGTCCTCCTGGCTCTGGTAAAACAATGACCTTATTTTCGGCTTTAAGAGCTCTTCCTGACATGGAAGTTGTTGGCTTGAATTTTTCATCAGCGACCACACCAGAACTTTTATTGAAGACTTTTGATCATTATTGTGAATACCGCAAAACACCAAATGGAATTGTTCTATCTCCTGTTCAAGTAAAAAATAATTATTATCAAGTAGTAATATTTTATTAATATATTAATTTATTAATATTTAAAGCTGGGTAAATGGTTGGTATTATTCTGCGATGAAATTAATTTACCTGATATGGACAACTATGGTACCCAAAGAGTTATTTCATTCTTGCGACAATTAGTAGAACGACGAGGATTTTACAAGTAATTACATTTTATATGCTATTTTGCGATTTAGTAAACTAAAGGTATTAATCTCCTGGTTATAAATATAATCAATTAATAATTTTATGATACTAGACCAACAGGAGATCAGGCTTGGGTATCTTTGGAGAGAATACAGTTTGTTGGAGCATGTAATCCACCTACTGATCCAGGCAGAAAGCCTCTATCTCATAGATTCTTACGTCATGTCCCAGTAATATATGTTGATTATCCTGGTGAAACTTCTTTGAAACAAGTAAATCATAAATATTGCTTTCCTATGTATATTTATTTATTATTATTAAAACATTTTTTAGATTTATGGAACCTTCAGCAGGGCCATGTTGCGATTAATTCCTACTCTTCGTGGTTATGCAGAGCCTTTAACAAATGCCATGGTCGAATTTTACTTAGCATCTCAAGACCGTTTTACTCAAGATATGCAACCCCATTATGTTTATTCTCCTAGGGAGATGACTCGTTGGGTTAGAGGAATTTGTGAGGCCATCAGGTAAATATTATTCTTAAAAACATTTTATTTTAAAATCTATGAATGAAAATTATTTACAAGTTAAATTTAAAATAATTTATAACTTATTGAATGACTACAGACCATTAGAAACATTAAGTGTTGATGGATTAGTACGTCTTTGGGCGCATGAAGCATTACGTCTATTCCAAGATCGTTTAGTGGATGATATCGAACGTCAATGGACTAATGAAAATATAAATATAGTTGCCCTGAAACATTTTCCTGGAATAAACAAAGAAGAAGCTCTTCAGAGACCAATTCTCTACAGTAATTGGTTACACAAAGATTATGTACCAGTTGAAAGAAAACAGTTGCGTGATTATGTGGCTGCAAGATTAAAGGTATTTTCATTTTTTCTTTATACTTTATTTGTGACTTTACATATAAAAAAAAATTTATTTAGGTTTTCTACGAAGAAGAATTAGATGTAAAAATTGTACTTTTTGATGAAGTTTTGGATCATGTATTAAGAATAGACAGAATATTCAGACAACCTCAAGGTCATTTATTATTAATTGGTGTGTCTGGAGCTGGCAAAACAACATTGTCACGATTTGTGGCATTTATGAATGGTCTTTCAGTATTTCAAATAAGAGTAAGTTAATGTTTTGAAATTGAAAAATTGTTAATTATTATATTAATATTAATTATTTTTAAATAAATTTAATATTCAGAAATATTTGATATTTATGATGTTTATTAATTTTAATGTAATCAATTTTTTAAGGTTCATAACAAATACACTAGTGAAGATTTTGATGAGGATTTAAGGGCAGTTTTAAGGAGATCTGGATGTAAAAATGAGAAAATTACATTTATACTTGATGAATCAAATGTATTAGAATCTGGTTTTCTTGAGCGCATGAATACTTTGTTGGCTAATGGAGAAGTTCCTGGACTATTTGAGGGTATATTGTGTAATAAATATTCTTATATGGACTTATTTAAATTGCTTTTATTATTTAAGGAGATGAATATACCACATTAATGACTCAATGTAAAGAAGGAAGTCAAAGAGAAGGTCTGATGTTGGATTCTAACGAAGAACTTTACAAATGGTTTACTGGCCAAGTCATGAGGAATTTACATGTTGTTTTCACCATGAATCCTAGTTCAGAAGGATTAAAAGACAGAGCTGCTACTTCTCCTGCTCTATTTAACAGATGTGTTCTTAATTGGTTTGGTGACTGGTCAGATACTGCATTATTCCAAGTAAATATTTTCAAATCAACTTAAAACTCAATTTTTAAACAATAAACATTTATATTTGATAGGTTGGCCAAGAATTTACTCGATCTGTTGACTTGGATGGACCACCTATGTGGAAAGCTCCTGACTTCTTCCCATCAGCTTGTTCTTTAGTGCCTAGTATTCCTGATTACCGTACTGCAGTTGTTAATGCTTTTGTTTATGTTCATCAAACATTACATAAAGCCAATAGTCGATTAGTTAAAAGAGGCTCGCGAACTATGGCAATCACTCCCAGACATTATTTAGATTTTATTAATCATTTCGTTAAATTACATAAAGAAAAGAGAGCGGAACTTGAAGAACAGCAACTCCATTTAAATGTGGGCTTATCAAAAATAGCTGAAACTGTTGAGCAGGTGGAAGAAATGCAAAAATCATTAGCAGTTAAATCGATAGAATTGAATGCAAAAAATGAAGCTGCCAATGCAAAATTACAGCAGATGTTCAAAGAACAGCATGAAGCTGAAAAGCGTAAAGTACAATCACAAGAAATACAAGCTCAGATCAAAGAACAGCAAGTACTAATATCAGAAAAGCGAGAACATGTCATGGCTGATCTTGCTCATGTTGAACCTGCTGTTATGGATGCTCAGCAAGGTATAGTATATAATTTGAAATTTAAATTTACTGTTAAAATGTTGGTATAAATTATTTTTATAGCTGTAAAGGAAATTAAGAAACAACAGTTGGTTGAGGTGCGATCAATGGCTAATCCACCTGCAGTTGTTAAGTTAGCATTGGAATCTATTTGTTTGTTACTTGGTGAAAATGCATCAGATTGGAAAGCTATTAGAGCTGTAGTTATGAGGGAGAATTTCATTAACTCCATTGTCAATAATTTTAGTACAGAGAATATTTCGTGAGTGAAATTATTGAAATTTAATTTCAAAATACCTTTATTAATGAACATTATTTTTACAGCGATGATGTCCGTGAAAAGATGCATAGTAGGTATTTGGACAATCCTGATTACACTTTTGAAAAAGTGAATCGTGCCAGTATGGCTTGTGGTCCTATGGTTAAATGGGCTATTGCACAAGTATAGTTTTATTGTAACATTTATAACTTACAACTTACCCATGATAATGCATTTAATAGGTTAGTTATGCTGATGTATTGAAAAAAGTAGAACCATTACGAGATGAGTTGAAATCTCTTGAAAATCAAGCATCAGAAAATAAAGTTAAAAATGAAGAAACTACAGCCCTTATTTCTCAATTGGAACAAACTATTACTGAATATCAAGAAGAGTATGCACAGCTCATTTCTCAAGCGCAAGCAATTAAATCAGATTTGGAAAATGTTCAGAGCAAAGTATGTTTTTTACCATTAATGATTTTCAATTTGTTTAAATGTAATTAATAAATTATATTAATTTTTAGGTTGATAGATCAATTGCTTTATTGAAATCTTTAGTGATTGAAAGAGAAAGGTGGGAAAGTACCAGAGATACATTCAGATCTCAAATGGCAACAATTATTGGAGATGTTCTTTTATCATCAGCTTATTTAGCTTATGCTGGTTACTTTGATCAACATGTTAGTTTTGTATATATATTTATATAATTTTGTTCAAAATAATGTTGATTTATGTTTATTTTATTATAGTACCGTCAAAATTTGTTTACCACCTGGTGTCAGCATTTGTATCTAGCTAGTATTCAGTATAGATCTGATATAGCATTAACTGAGTATTTATCTAATCCTGATGAAAGACTGCGTTGGCATGCTAATTCATTACCTACAGATGACTTGTGTACAGAGAATGCTATTATGCTGAAGGTAAATATTGCTGTTTAATGTTTTTCATTTATATTATGTTGTCCTTAATATTTTACTTTTAAATTTAGCGTTACAATAGATATCCATTAATTATTGATCCATCAGGACAAGCTACTGAGTTTATTCTTAAAGAATATGCAGATGCTAAAATTACAAAAACAAGTTTTTTAGATGATTCCTTTAGAAAGAATCTTGAATCTGCTTTACGTTTTGGAAACCCACTGCTTGTTCAAGTAAGTTTTTTTATAATCTAAAGGTTTTCAAAATTTATTTTCACCATCTGTTTTATGATATACAAACTGAGTTATTGTTTATTGAACTAGATAACTTGTTCATAAATTATATCTTAATTGTATACCAATCAAAAACCTGCTATAAATGATTATTTGAAAAATAAAAATAAAATTAATATATATATATTAAAATATTATAATATATATTAAATCAAATTAAATATATTATAGTTATATTATCAACTTACTTATAGTAATTACTTTCTAAACATTTTAGGATGTAGAAAACTATGATCCAATTTTAAATCCTGTATTAAATCGAGAACTTCGTCGTACAGGAGGTCGTGTATTAATAACATTGGGAGACCAAGATATTGATTTGTCACCAAAATTCGTGATATTTTTATCAACGCGTGATCCAACTGTAGAATTCTCACCAGACATCTGTTCTAGAGTAATGTTTGTCAACTTTACAGTAACTAGATCATCATTACAAAGTCAATGTTTAGACCGTGTATTAAAAGCTGAAAGACCTGATATTGATACTAAACGATCTGACTTACTCAAACTTCAAGGTATGTTGATTTGTTAATTATTGAAATAGTATAATCTGTATGTACAATCTGTTTTGTTTCAGGTGAATTCCATTTGCGCTTAAGACAGTTGGAAAAATCATTATTACAAGCATTAAATGAAGCTAAAGGTAAAATATTGGATAATGATTCTGTGATAACAACATTAGAAAGACTTAAACAAGAAGCGGCTGACATCAGTAAAAAAGTAGAAGAAACCGATAAAGTTATTGCAGAGATAGAAACAGTTTCACAGCAGTATAAGCCTTTAGCTCAGGCCTGTAGTAATATGTACTTTACCATGGACAGTTTAAATCAAGTCCACTTCCTTTATCAGTATTCATTAAAATTCTTTTTGGATATATTCAGTTCAGTGTTATTATCCAATCCTAGATTGGCATCTGTTACTGATCACACTGCTCGACTGAACATTGTTACCAAAGATTTATTCACTGTAAGCATTTAACAAAATAATATTGTTCTTAATATAATATTTTACAACCAGGAATATTTTATGTTTAGGTATGTTATGAAAGAGTAGCCAGAGGAATGTTGCATAATGATAGGTTGACATTAGCAATATTATTGTGTCGAATTAGTTTAAAGGGGTCACCAGCTGGCAATTTATTAGATTCAGAGTTTCAATTTTTCCTTCGAGGTAAAGAAGGAGTCCTAAGTTCCAACAACTCATCTGGGCAGGGGTCACTTAGTAGTTTGAACCAAGAACAAATTGAAGCCATGATAAGGCTATCCCATAGAATATCATCGTTTAAAAATTTATCAGAACGAGTTGAAGAGATGCCAGAATTTGGACCTTGGCTTGCACAGAATACACCTGAACAATGTGTACCTAAATTGTGGGACGAACAAACTCCATTTAGTCCTGTTGCTACAGCCATGTATCAACTCCTTGCTATTCAGGTATAGTACCCAGTGTGATGTTTATTATTATTAATTATAAAATGTTGATAATTAATTATTTTTTAAAATTAGGCATTTAGACCAGACAGAGTCATAGCATCAGCAAATCTGTTTGTTGAAGCAACTCTGGGTACGCAATTAACCTCTTCTGCAGAACGTGAACCAGACTTAGCAACAATTGTTTTGAATGAATTAGACTGTAGTGTTCCAGCACTTTTATGCTCAGCTCCTGGATATGATGCTTCTGGCCGAGTTGATGATCTGGCTACTCAACATAATCAACTGTTGTCATCTGTAGCTATTGGTTCTGCTGAAGGTTTCCGTCAAGCTACTGATGCCATAAATTCAGCTGTTCGCCTTGGACGGTATATAATATATTATTTTATATAATATGTATTTATTTTTGCAATAATTCTAAACATTGTTTTTAATTATTTTAGATGGGTACTATTAAAAAATGTTCATCTTGCACCACAATGGCTTGTACAGCTTGAAAAGAAATTACATAGTCTTCAACCACACACAAACTTTAGACTATTTTTAACCATGGAAATTAATGCTGGTGTACCTGTCAATTTATTGAGAGCTGGACGGATATTTGTGTTTGAACCACCACCGGGTGTTAAAGCTAATTTATTACGAACATTTAACACTGTAAGTTTCAAAAAACAAAAGTATAATCTTAAATATTAAATAAATCATAATTTTAGATTCCGGCATCGCGCATGATGAAAGTACCTAATGAAAGAGCCAGATTATACTTTTTACTGGCATGGTTCCATGCTATTGTTCAAGAACGTTTACGTTATACTCCACTTGGTTGGGCCAAGCATTATGAATTCAATGAATCTGATCTTAGAGTTGCTTGTGATACATTAGATACATGGATTGAAACAACAGCAAAAGTATGAGGTTTTTAACAAAATAACAAATTTATTAAAAATTAAATCAATATTATTAACTAAAATTTTAGAGCCGTACAAATTTACCACCCGAGAAAATTCCCTGGGATGCAATAGTAACATTATTATCACAATGTATTTATGGTGGTAAAATCGATAATGATTATGATCAAAGGTTATTGACATCATTTTTAAGCAAATTATTCACAGCTCGTAGTTTTGAAACAGGATTTGCATTAGTGGCCAATGTAGATGGTATTGGAGGAGATAATAGGTATTAAAGTGGTTGTACATTTTCTTTTTCTTAACTAAAAAATAATTTTATTTTAGGCATATTACAATGCCAAATGGATCAAGGAGAGATCACTTTTTACATTGGATTGAAAATTTGTCAGATAGACAGTCACCTTCATGGCTAGGATTGCCTAATAATGCAGAAAAAGTACTTTTGACAACTAGAGGTATGTGAGGAAGTAAAAAAAGTTAATCTTTAGCTAATTTATATTAAAATAATAATAAATAGGTACCGATTTGGTGAGCAAATTATTAAAAATGCAGCAACTCGAAGATGAAGATGAACTTGCTTATGTCACCGAACAAGGTGTTAAAGATGGAGGACCGGATTCTAGTATTGGGCTACCTACATCTGATGGTCGTCCAACGTGGATGAGAACATTGCATAATTCAGCGACTACTTGGTTACAACTTTTACCTCAATCATTACAGACATTAAAACGTACTGTGGAAAATATTAAAGATCCACTTTATCGATACTTTGAGAGAGAAGTGAACTTTGGTTCCAAACTATTGCAAGAAGTTATACATGATTTAAATGAAGTTGTAGCTATTTGTCAAGTATGTTATTTTCAAATAGATATTTATATTATATTTTGATTCATTTTGATGATTTTTTTTTTTTTTAGGGAGAAAAAAAACAAACTAATTATCATAGGAGCTTATTGAGCGATTTAGTCAAAGGAAAACTGCCAGTTGGGTGGCGTCGATATACAGTACCTATGGGCTGTACAGTAATCCAATGGATATCAGATTTTAGTCAACGTGTGAAACAACTACAACAAGTATCACAACTTGTCTCTCAACGAGGTGCCAATCAAATCAAAGTAAGTTATTAAAACATTGTAGAGCAGGCACCGGCAACCCGCAGCCCACGAGCCACATGCGACCCTCGTAACTTTTTGCTGCGACCCTCGGAATTTTTCGCTGTGGCCCTCCAAATATATTTCATGGTGTTTAAAATTTCAATTTTAATAATTATTTTTAAACTTTTAAATTTTCTCTACTAATGTGTTTAATTAAAAATTAGTTTATAAGGATAACAGAAATGTAAACCTCATAATATGATTGTTGCTGTATGTAAATATATTAGTATTAAATGTTAAAATTATATTTTTTAATATTTTGATTTTGTATGCGGGCCTCCATAAAAAACTGAAGTAAATTACGGCCCGCGTAGGTAAAAAGGTTGCCGACCCCTGTTGTAGAGTATTATATTTTATTGTATTACAATGTTTTATAATTTTTATTTTTTGCAGTCATTCCCTGTTTGGCTTGGAGGTCTTTTAAATCCAGAAGCTTATATTACTGCTACTAGACAATGCATTGCGCAAGCCAATTCTTGGTCTTTAGAAGAATTAATACTAGATGTAACTATAACTGATGCTTTAGAATATGATTCAGTGCAACAGGACGAGTGTAGCTTTGGTGTTATTGGTAAGCTTTTGTATCTTTGAATATTTTATTATTTAATTTTCAATTTCATATAATGAATATTCTAATACTAATTATTATTTATTATTTTTAGGGTTAAAATTACAGGGTGCCCAGTGTCGTAATAATCAGTTATTGCTGACTTCATCTATAATGACTGATTTACCTGTAACATTGTTGCGGTGGACACAGTAAGTAGATCTTTTGTTATTTTCATAATTTTTGAATAATATTTTATTCTCTTTTTTTTTCCATAAACATTTTCAGCGTTTCTGCTGAAGAACATTTAAGACCCGATAAACTTTCTCTACCAGTTTATTTGAATTCTACCCGATCTGAATTGTTATTCACTGTAGAATTAGATGTGGCACCCGGCCAAGATCATCATACATTCTATGAAAGGGGTGTTGCATTATTAACATCTGCAGCTTTAAATTAGATAAAACAATATATATTGACATGTTAATTAATATATTTTTATGTATACATATATACATTTTTATAGTTAAATATATATTTCAATAATCTATTGTGGTCCAAAGCAAGGTGCCATTTAAGTAATTATATTATAACCGAAAACAAATTTTTCTAATAGCTGTGAATAAATATTTATTTAATAACTAAGCCTATTTTATTACATATTTAATTTTATATTTTATATTAAAAATCAACTTTTGTAACCTATTTAAAGGATAATCTTATAAGTGCAACGAGATTTTAATCTTCTATATTAATTATATTTTGATAACCGCTCAGTTTATAATTAGATATTATTTTTTTTCTATCGTCATGTATGAGTAATCTCTGTTATTAGCCGTAGAGATTTAATTTGAAAGCAAGTTACTTATATTAATTTATTTTCTTATATTTTGATATGCTGTAAATGTTTTATTTATTGCTATTTTTTTTAATGTACATATAAAATGTTAAGAGCTTCATATTAAAAAAAAAATGTTTACTAATATGATTGTATTTTTATTAATATTTAATGTATAAACAACCCTTAAGAAATTCTTAATAAGACTTTTCTACCAAATTTTATAATTTTAAGTGAGCCATCATTTTACTTGAAAAAAAAAATAGCTTGAGAATTATTTTTCATCATTTATAAAACATGCATATAAATGGAATAAAACTGCAATGCCTGTATATTTCATATTAATTTATCTTTTGTTAATAACATTTGCATATTAAGGATTTCTTTCTGTATGAGTTAAACGTGAATAAGTTTCTAAATTAAGAAGCTTTATTACTATTCATTACTATGAAAAAAATGTATTAAGCGTTACTTACAATTTTTTTTGTACTGTTTGTTATAAAAATATCTTTAACACCGCATTTCAAATTATTATTTTATTTTGTGGTAATGTGGTAATTAATTCTTAACTAATTCTTAGCAACTGATTGTAACTGATTTTCCACAACACTAACAAATCTGAAATGATTTATATTGTTTCATTGTTTCTTAAGACAATACATATAAGTATATAACACAGACATTTAAGAGAAAAATAATGTAAAATAATTTATACAGTATACAATACCAATATTGTACGAAGACAAAGAAACATAATAAGTAATAACATTAAAACATAATTTTATTTTAACATTTTTAAGATTTTGATATCCTGTGACCACTAAATGATGTAACTTCTATTCCTTGTTCATCATTGTTCATAGCCTTGAACCTTTTTGGATTTCCTTTCAGATATACAGCTACTTGATCTCCATTTTCGATTACCAAAAGTATTGTGGCCGAACCACCACCTGGTTCAGTTGCCAAAATAGGTGACCAATTTTTACTGTTGTTTAATCTTTTTTGCAACACCATCCTATAATAAGATTTCATTAGTATTAACTATTTTAATTATTTTTTTACCGTTAATGTACATTACCTGGTATTCCCTTCGGTGGCACCGGAAAATGAAAATTGATAGAGGCCAGGACAGGAACATGTGAACACACCAGTCTCACGGTCCCATGTCACAGCCAAATTGACAAGATTGTTTTTATACCCCACTAGACCTGAAGAATATACTGTTCCGCTTCCAGTTGTTGAAAATGCAATTGGTCCTGAACAATCAATATTATTATTTTGTGGCCGTGGTGATAGTGGTGTGACAGCTAGGCCAGTGGCCCAAAACAGAGCACTCAGCCCTAGCAAACTTGTCTTGTACATTTTGTAGTTACAGCGTGCAGACTAAACTAAATCATATTATTATTTTTTTTATCATTATTACTCAAACAAGAATCCTACTAAACCTTGCCAAGGTCAAATGTTTATGATTATTATTAGTATTTACTGTTTACTATTAGCATAAACAAGACACTGATATTATTAGTAGTGTTTCATTACCTACTGAATCTCATTATAATAAACCACATTCACTATTTTGACCTGGCACTTGATGATAAAAGGCAATGATAAAAAATAACTATTTTGTATTTATCTAAAATCTTTTATGAAGAAAAAAAGCTATATAGTTTTTAATTACAATCATACAAAAATAATCAACTAATTAACTGTTATACTGTAGTATATGTCAGGCCTTATGGATGTAATAATTAGTGTATGGAAGTATGATCATTAAACTTTGGGTTGATTTTGTGCAATGAAAATTATTAAAAGAAAATCTATCAATGTAATAATTTCACCCATGTTAGTTATTAAGGACATTGGTTGTATTCGATTATTAATCAATAATCACACTATTATGGACTATAATTTTAATTTTACAAAATAGTAATATTGTTTTAAATATTTAAGAACGTTATTGTAGCCCAAATCCAGGTACTCGATTACGTCCCAACATACTGTGGAATGCAAAATAAATTATATTAAACATATATTAGAACATAAATTTAGTAAATTAATAAAAAACTAATAAAGACATGGAGCAAATAATACTTAATTCAGTATTGTAATGTACCAGCGATATAAATTTTAGAAATAGAAGTTAAATTTGGTAAACGAGATTCACAAAAACCATGTACAACATTGTAATAGTAGGCATCATTAATTATTAATAAAAATATACCTTCATTTGTTTCTAAATCAATGGACCTTATAGTTTTGGGCACTTCTTGTGTATTGGTAGGCTTCGAAGGAATGATTTTTCTACATTTCTCATAGTTTCCTTTTTGAACATAATTCACATCTGTTGAAGTGACATTTTCAAGTCCTATTTTTATACAAGTAAATATAATAATTAAACTAGAGAAATTAAAAATCACTAGATATTAAAATTAACTAAATGAACTTACTACTGTGTTTTAATGCATTATGTTTTAACATTGACGGTCGCTTACTCGTATGTTCAGTGTCTTTCAATAAGATGTCATTGTGCAATTGTTGCAATGCTGGTTTATGATTATGATCACTAACATCAAATTTACCATCGTTTTTTACAATGTTTTTGTCACGGCGTTTCAAATAACTTTTACATCTTTTATTAGTACAACACCATCTTTCTAAACCATTCGCCAACTTTTTGTGAAGGCGAAATTTAAAGTTGAATATTACTAGTATTGGTTTTTTTTTTTCACTTAGAATTTCGTATACTTTCATTATTAAAAAATCTGAACAAACCAAAATAGTACAACAATACTACAAAATATACAACAGCATATAGAGCCTAGAATTGATCACAGAGTTCAGAAATAATAATCGTGTACAGTGTTTTTTTTTTCCTTTTTCAATGAAATGAAATAATTCCAAAATTATCTGTCGATAAATAATTGTAATAATATGAGGCTTGTGAAGATAGCTTGATAGCACCACAGACTATATGGAAATAGTCTGTGATAGCACCTTCATTTTGGCTCCCATCGATTTTCTGATAGCACGGTTATCGTGAATACGTCTGTTAGGTTGCCTATGCTGTCCGAGGTATAATTTAAAAATTGCAAATTTAATGGAGCACAATATTGTATTTTCTATGCCTATAGACCAATAATAGAAAGTTAAGTTTTAGTATTTCCCGTTGTCTAATTTCAATTTTGTATGTATGTATGAATTCATTATCCCTTTTTCTAGGTTACGCAGGGGAAACATTTTAAACATTTTTATTCGATAAGGCTTAAAAAAATACTGTTCATTACTTAAAAACCGAAAAACAATTTTCATGTTATTTACATTCAAACAGTACTAAAATCTCAATTATCTTTCCTACATAACCTAGCAAAAATGTTAACTAATACAGATTTATTTTGAAAATGTAAATCGGGTCACTGGAAGTAACTTTTTTTTGTTGGGTTTTTATCGACGCTTTTGAAAAGTATTGAAAATGTTAAACTTTTGACTTGCCCGAGTACCATCCGCATTCACTTACGTATTAAAAATAATTAATAAATAATTTAACTAATTTCAACCAACAATAATTATCCTGTATTTTTGAAGAATTCAGTCGTAGGAGAATAAAGTGATTTCACGAAGTTTAGTTCCGGTAGTATTACTTTAAGTATACATTTTTTTAAGTATAATTTTGATGCAAAAAGGTTACATGTCCAGGACATGTGCCTTTTCTGCAATTAACGAAATTTTAAATTATTTTTAACGGGGATCTATTTAATAGGACATATGCTTCGTCTACAAAAAACCATGTATTTACTAACATTAAATTGATTTTTATAAAATATTGGATATATGCCCTTTGTGCGTTTAGCGATTTATATATTATGAATATTATGATGTATTTAAATTGTAATATTATGTCTATATTCGGTGTTCAAACGCTTATAAAAAAAAATTGTGCCTATGGATTTCACATTGCTATTATATAAGAAACTCACATCAAAGATTTTTACCCGGATATGAATACAATTTTGTTCATCAATATTTAACCAAACTATTTATAATTTTTATACAATTTTGCTCGCGTTGTTGCGAGTGTCATGACGTTGTCGCCGAAGCGCCATCGTCACAACATTCATAAATGTATTCATTAAACCTATAACTAGGTCTAATGTAGCTGTTGGACTCTAAACGCAAGTACGCAATAACAATGATTGTGTTAGAATGAGCCTAATAAATAATAAATTAACACGCTAACGTATACATAATCTTTTGTTGACACCTAAATCCAATAATAAATAAATATATCATTCATATCGAAAGTGCAATGACTGGTCTGCAATATTTACAAAATAATAATTACAAATGATTCGATTTGAGTTGTGTTCGACCGGTTTTGTGGTGTGGTACAATAATACTATTATACTATAGTACACGCGTCGTAACCGCATCCACAATCCATACGAATACGTTTGTTTATGATTCATATAAGATGTTATACTAAAAATGCATGCATTATACATATTGGTATTATTATATGTACCAACTATAGGTACGCGTACACATATACAATTATAAAATGTGGACTTTTCGGACTAAATCTTATACAAGTATACTATACCTATCCTATCGATCTCCAGATTACCCAACAAAACGAGACTGTCAAATACTTATAGTATTATCAAATGTAGAATAATATTTTTTACCCAATTGCTCATAATAATTTACACGTGTACAAATAGTGTTATTATTTGTAGTACAATTTCAGGAAATCCCCAAATCTTTGGGCAAGTGAAACTAACTGAAGTAAGTAATCCGAATAATATCTCTATGTACACCTAATTAGATTTTTTCTAATTCCTATAAAGATATAATAATCGTAAAAAATTATAAAAAAAATTAATAAGTGAAATTTGATATTTTCTACAATCATAAATACGCTGTCGTCTCACACATATAATGAATTAATTGGGTCTATTTGCTCATAATAGTTTGACATAGGCACCTTGGCACTTATAATATTTGTTGTGTATTATGTTTTTATAAAAATTACGATAGTACCTCGTATGTACAGTTTACAAGTGAGTTAAAACATTACAACGAGTAAAGTGATATTAGTTGTTATTATTACTACAAGGGCGTGCGAACAATCCTGACTAACCGTTTCGCAATACTTCATACGTGTGTTTATTATTATAGTTTATTATCCTGATACTAATGACTATTATAATGCTTGGCATATTTTTTAATATTATTTGGGTTTTATTCTGAAAACGTGTTCGCATTCGTCTCGTATATACATTTGTTTAGAGTTTTAGATTTTGTAAATAACATATCGTCGTAAAAATTGTAAATATCTACTTCTATAGCGGCTGGATAGTAATAAAATTATTATTATTATCATTAGATTATCCGTACGCGTATAACATACATATAAGCCATATACAGGGTGTAACCGAAAGATCTGTACATTTATGTAACAGATTTACAGATGTAATGTAAAAGTGTCAGCACTTCCTGTTACATCCGTCATCCTGTACAAGGTTGTCGTTCTCGACCCATTTTATGATGATAACTGATGTCTTATGATAACTACACGTGTGCGTGTGCATATATTAATATGTTAAAAAAACGTTTCAAGACAATAAAACGACTATGCGTCTTCGAAGTCATCGTCAGTCGACCTTCCCACAAGCCCTATCGTCGCGTATGGCCATTTATAATGTTTCGCAAATTCTATTTTCTATAAAAAAAAAAAAAAATAATAATGCGAAGCGATCAGAGGTCGAACAATAATAATGTAATATAATATACGATTTATAGGTCATCCTCATCGCATACGTGCGTAGATGTGTAATTTTCTGCCGCCCGAGCTATGAGAGTGTACAGTAGTGAAGGTATCAGTAGAGAATAAATAGTACCTATATTCAAATGTTACATATTATTATTATTAAATAGCATTAGATATACTATTGGATCATTATTTATTATACAGATAATACTTACCATCGATCGACTGGAGAAATTGTTATAATGCGATGGCGGACGATGGTATTGTATAATGATAAACTTCTATTTTCGCTAGGATAGTTGTACGAACAGATACTGAATATTATTTATGTCTGCAATACAAATACATAGAGTTTACTGCGATCAATATGCAATAAGTATATTATACTTGCTGATTTGTTATACTTTATGTTTAATGTATAATATATACCTACTTACGAACGATTTGTAACTACTTACACATATTATTATAAAAGGAACCTAATCGCCCGAACGCCGGAAAAATGTTTCAATGAGGAACATGTTTTTTCAATACTACCATTGATTTTAGAATATATAGAATATATATATTTAGAAGATATTCTGAAATTAATGATACTACCTACTGGCTACTACCTATGCAGTTCACTGTTTGGCTTGCTAGTCGAAAACTTATAATTACAAGTAATGTAATAAGTCTTTTATAATTATTACAGTATACATATTATAATACACTATATTAGTTAATATTTTTTTATGAATTTTTCGTACCTATACAAAACATTTTTTTCTAATCTAAAATCACGTTTTTATTGTGCATTGAAGATTGCACAACTTTTAAAATTTTAATCGAAAAAACAAACAGCAATGCAGCAGGATTTTCTAGTTTCTATAAAGTAAGCTGATCAGATCAAATACCTAACAATCTGCAGTTTTTGTATCGTTCTATTAGTACCTACATTTTTTATTTAAATACAGTTAATCCTCTTTACTTTTGAGTTTCGTACCATCGATAATCCTTCTTTCGACATTGCAAAAAATAGAGATATAAATATATAATATAAGAAGAAGAAATAGTATAAATAGAAACAAAATGAGATTTAATGTTAGTTAAAATTTTGAAAATGTGAAAATATGTAAATAATACTCTCCCCTCTCGCAATAATTTGCATACATGTAAGTATTAATACTTAAATTAATAATTATATTGTATAAACCGTCACTAGGGCCATTAATTACACCGAAAAAAATTTTAAGGTAGGTATTAGTATAGTTACATAGGTTTATAGGTAATATGAAATGATAAAATAGCCTGCATAAATGACCGTCCATCAATGTTTTTTACCCGAATCAATGTTTATTTTAAAATGTTTAAAAAAACAATATATATTTATATGTGTGGGTGTGTGTTGTTAATAATTAGTTTTGTGAAAACTGTAATTAATTTTCTTGTTTAATGTTGAATATCATCCTGGATTGAACGCAAAATTCATTTTATTTAGATTGTAATTTGGAACAATGCGCAAACCCAATTACAATATTCGATTTGTTTATTCTAAGCGTTCAACTATAAAACTTTCAATGTACATATTATATAGTATATACATTTTCATTGTAAAAAACAACAGGGAATAAAAAAGGGTAATTCAAAACTTATCGGTTCATTAGGGCTTTATATATTTATTGTATAATAAATATATATGTTATATGTTATATATATATGGTTTATATGTGTTCAATAGATTTACAAAAATAATGTCTGAATGTTATCAACTCCTATGACATTTACTTCATTATAATATAAAATATACTAGAGTAAACACGAAGTTAGTAAATACATACGCATGTTTTTAATTTATTTTGTAACGATTGATAGTGGATACATGGAAGAACTTTTGAATATTTGTAAGGATTTAGAGAAAGCACAAAATACTTTATATAGGTAGGTATATATATTATAGTCTCCTGCAACGGGTCGGGAATCGACCCATGATCTATCGAGATGATTATTCTAGCACTGAATAACTATATAGGTTTACCATCACCTATACCTGGTGACTGCAGATATAGCATTGTCTTATCACTGTTTTAATAATCCCTTTAGTTCAAACTTTAAACAAAAAATTTACATATTCCTTCTAAGTTTTAACAAATTGTCAATTGGTGTAACTATCAGTCTAATAATAATCTATTTTAACCATCCTGCACACTTGGTGATATTTATTATTGCCATTAACATTTTATACTGGTGGTTCTTTTAATGGCGGTAAAATGTCGGTTCAAGTATCGGGTTCGAAGAAAAAAACCTAACCTATAGATAAAAGCGAAACCACCAATATCGGCCGATACCAAATATGTGGTTCTAGGATCCTGGATCAACCCACCTCTAATATAATATGTACATATTAGGGTAGGTTTTTTTTCTCGTACCACCGAATACAGTGAAATACTCATGGTGTTCGATCGTACATGTAATGTGATGTAAGATGTAACAGTATAACACACAAATATTATAATCATATAATATACCTATATGAAAAACATACGATCTGTATATAATTGTTGCAATAATCAGGTATATGCGTATATCTACATCGTTTTTCGCGGCAGTGATAATTACGTGTGCGTGTATTACAATCGACTGATTCGTGAACTACAAGCCGACGTATCGCTTCAGAATAATAATATAATAGTATTGTGAATGTGAGATGTTATCCGCGGGCACCGAATAGTGCACCCGAAGTGCGCAAGGAAATAGTGCCTATTGTGAAAGGGCTGCGATTCCGTAAAAAGATTATGCGCGATAAAAGTATTTCGAGATTGCGTACAGTATTTGGTGATATTATGTCATATTTTATCAGTTGTGAAGTTATGAGTTATGACCAATGGCTATAAATGGACGGACGGAACGGCAGACAGCGGTCATCATCATGGCAGCTTATACGATTTGTCGAGTTCAAACCCGTACCGTAGTCTGTATAATTTTTCATTCGACTCTTCACTCTCCTATTATGCTATGACAATCCCACGTTCACTCTATTAGTGCTGTATTTAGGGCATGGGCACTATAGACACTGTGCCTAGGGCCTACGAAAATAAAATGTGTGGCTAAGATTTTTTTGTAATATTTTAAGAGTTAATATACTATCTAGCTATAGACGTTATCACAACAAGTAAAATATTTGTATATTTCTCGCATACTAAATGTTCGTTATCGTAATTCGTAATGATTACTTATTGAAATCAAATTGGATAAACCGATAAAAAAAAAACTATAAAGAAATATGCAAAATGGTATAAAATATAAGTTGTTTTTTATGGTTTCTGGCAATTTAATTTTAAATATATTTTGAATAAAATTAATGTTTTTAAGATGTATTATTGTATTAAGATTGTTAGCAGATATAAAATCATAATCATAAAAGTTAAGATTGGATCTTGTGTACATAGTATAACTAATATTATGCAATACCTAGTTCTATATTCATTTATTTTGTATTTTATACCTACTAATTAAAATATTATTTAAGCACTACAGTACGAATAAATGTAGTGTTTATATTTTAAATGTTAGTCGTTCAAACGTACTCGTATGACCCGAATGTTTTCCTCTTACTCGAACCTGTCAAACTTATAACGATAGTAAAAAAAAATGTACACTTTTGATAAATTCACACGTAAGTATATCTTATATAGTGTTATATTTTAGTCATCGGTATAGTCTATATTCCATAAACAAAATACACTTTATAAGCGGTTCTGACAAATATCGTGCTTTGAAGGACAGTGTTTAATGTCGAATATAATATAATCTTATTCTTTATACATATATGGATGATATTATAATATTATTTAATTATCATTTCACATTATTTACTGCTACAGGCACTGATCGTACTTGTTATTTATTGTTCAAATGTGTGAGATTATTAATTATTTCACGTTATTATTTTAAAAGAATCGTGAAACTACGGCGAACGGAGAATGGCGAATATTATCAAATTTATAGTAAAGCAATATTTAATTTATAAAAATAATGTACTGAACGTTTTTAGAACGGTCATAACTATTTGAATAATAATTTATTTAACTCATAAAATATATTTTTTTGGTTGTTACTTGTTATGAGTTTATGACAGTCAGACAGTTTGGCACATCGTTGCTTATAGGTAGTCAAAATTTATTATATACTTTTCCAAATTCAAATTGCCCTATGGGTTATCAATTTTTAGACATAGACCTATATTGTATAGAAAAAACTGCATTAAAAGTAAGCTCAGGAATTAATCAAAAAAAGGGGGTCCAAGCATCTTATCAAAACAGAAAATTTATTCAAATAAATAATTCAATCAATTTTTAAAAGTAAAATAACATAGCACATCAGTTATTTATAAGCTCAATTGGCAGGAGGGGATCCATACTGTTACCCACTTACCTAATGGGTACGCCCCTGTATGATATGCAAACTGCAGTCGTTGTATTTTGTTGACAGGAGTTAAGTCGCTGTGGGGTGTTGATAAAATCATACTATAATAGATACAATCTCTATTATAGAATAATAGGTATATATTATCTTACATTATATTATGTGTTTTGTTTTCATTGGTATAATATGCGAATAAAAGTAGATACGTAGTATTTAAATTTTCAATGCACATAGCTGCAATATCGTACAACACAGAATTACAATTCTATGTGATGTAAATGTTACAATAAGTGTATTCGATCTGTTGCTAAATCATTTGATTTTGAGTATAGCACTTATTGAGATCAGATAATATACTATAGTCGCACAGCCCCACATGCATGTATGTATCACAGGTAATGTGTATTGTGGTTACATACAAAAATAATAATCATAAATACAAATTTCACTGGATAAGCGCGCAGGTCGAATAGTGAAGCCTGGCAACAGTCGGCATAATGAAGGTGTATGAAATACTATGTACATGACTCGCGTGTGTTACACGTATATAGTTTTGTTGCTGATTTATATATATATATCTTATAATCGGACGTGCAAAGTTACATAAAGTCATTACCGACCATTGTCGAATAAGGAATATAATACACACAACAACGCTGTTTGCCGATGTAAAATTAAATTTCGACTTAAGAATAAGATAAAAAAAAAAAAAAAAAATCGAAATCTGACGTGAAAGCATAATTTTGCGGTACGTAAATAAACGTGATTGGTGAATAATTGAAACTATGAAGTATATATACACAGTAAAATGTTTACTCAAACGTTTTGTGTATTTTTTCATTTAATAAAACATGATATGAGATAAATGTGAAAATGTACCGGTGTGCAAATTTTCTCCGTTTCAAGTCCAATCAAAACCGTTCAAATATTTAAATACACGAACGATCTTTGTTGAAAAAAGCTATATCGAAATCGCTATATCTAAGGCTCGCATAATCAACTATATTCATTCCTCTGTTTATACTCCTTTAAATTCTATACTATCTTATTTTTTTTTTTTTTTAATATAAGTTCGTTGCCGTTTTACACCGACTTATTTTTTTCACCAACGTGATTAATATATAAAATAACTTATAAGATGTCAAAGACTTCTTTTTAGAATTCTAGCATTTCCGAGATTTTGGTATCTCAAAAGTAAATTCGATCTTTATGATTTCAGCCTTAATAATGCCTCATAATTATAACTGGTAAAATAATTTTGTACTCTATGTTCTAAAGATTTCAGACTATCCTTACATAATCTATATAAGTAGGTTTGAATGATATATTTCATTGTATATATTATACAGCCTATGATAATTGATAATATACAATGACACGATACTTCTATTTTAACAGTATATTATGTTTTTCACATTGAAATTGTTTTCTAAGTAAGACTTTAAAACGTTTTATTTTATAAGATCCCAATGAAACGTTAAGCAATCTTATAAGGTTTCGCCTTAATCATTTTTAATTATTATTATTAATGATGTATCTAAAAACACACCTTATACATTACACCGTACATGTACGATATTATTGTGTTAACTATTATTTCACAATAATAACAACGCAGTTTTTATACGTAGTTCAATGTTAAAGTAAATCCAACAATCTAGGTGGCACGGCGCAATATTAGATGTTAACGCGTAAACGGGTACAATTATTTCAACAGAGAAAAAGCTATACCTGTCATTTGAAATTAGAAAGACTTGAACGCTTCCGAGTCGTATAACGTGCGTACCGTGACCAGACGATGGTGGCGTGTGTTGGAAATGTTGTTGAAATGTCGTTATTTGAAGAGTGCAATAATCAAATGGGATATATAGGTAGGTATAATATTACATTAATACGTTCATATTTTCTTTTATCGTTCCTTTACTACCTATATGGCTATATACATTTTTATAAACAGATTATTGTCATACGTGATACGTTTCACTCGATTGAGCGTATCTTTTCCGTGTGACGGACTTTTGACGAAAAGCCATCCGCGTCCGGGTGGACAATTTTTCCCTGTAAGTTATAGGTCTCAACTCTAAAGTATCGTAACAAAAGTAGATGACGCATTCTCTTGAACTAATGGCCTACGAAATCTATGTATGCGTACTCGAATAGGGAATTTTAAAAACATTTTTAGTATAATATATACGATAGTACATTTGTTTGTCCTTTTCAGACTAAAAATATTAACATTCCAACAATTATATAGGTATAATATATAGTAGAACACTACCTCGCATTACCTCCGTGGCTCCGTAGAATATTACGGTATAGATTATTATGATTTCATCTCCCAATTGTGCCTATAAATTTTCATGAAAGTTGTTCGTCGTGATACCTCTGCGATGGTTTATATTGCTTATAGTCTTACACAGGTACCAATACTCGTAATGTGCAATAGTTGTGGTCGAATGTTTTGTGTACATTTTAGTTTTTACATATCACTGTAACAGTTAGTAATGGTGTTTATATAGGTAACCATGTAATGCAAGTATATGTAAGTATAGGGTCGTATTAATACAGGGTGTGTTCCGTATGGTGGGTTGTTTGTACCATTGCCTTATAGAAGTTATAAGTTATAATTGCTTGTTTAAATTTAACGTAGAAAATGTGTATGCGACCTGCATGTACAGGTGGTATATAGTTACATGTAGGTACATTATATACGATGAACGACGGTTTTTTTTTTAATTGTAATCACATTGAAAAATGTCAAATACTCGTGACACATCCTATATGTATATATAGTTCTTATCACGTTGCAAAAAGGGGACACTTTGACGTCGCGGTACAATTGTTCACTTCCACCAATGATGTTATTTCGAGCCTGACATAATCGAAATACACACGCTATAAAGATATACGATGAGACATTGTCGATAATACATAATATTATATAGGTCACGAGATATTAAGTAGAAGGTTATAAGCAGGGGGCTCACTTAAATTCCTTCGTAACTGTGGTGAATAACTATAAATGTATACTTAAAAGTACATTTTAAATACATTTTAAAGCCGCAAAAATCATTTTCCCGCAACGCTCGTAAATTCTACACCACACTTATGGTTAAGTATAACTATTTATTTTAGAATATATTATAATATAGGTGTTATAAAATCATTGGTGTAACATGGTAACATGGTAATTAAAAAAAGCAATAGAAACCTATAATAACGAATATATATATATATATATGTATAGGTCCAATTCGTGTATTTCATATTAAACACCGAAAATTATTTGAAACGTATATGTGTTCACAAACTTTTCGAAGTAAAATATTATGTGGGAATAGAGGCGACGCACGTATAGATATTATATGATTGTACAATAAATACTACCAGAACGAAAAATGTGTTGTATCGGCATTAAAATTGAAACGCATTAACATTCCTGCAGATGATTTCGGTACGCCATTGCACTATACATATTTTATTAGTATTATAAACTATAATTTATCTGTATATCTATAGGTAGTATAAGTAATCTCTGCATAGTTGTTAATTCGTTTTCGATGTAACAGGAACTGCACCAAGGATTTACCGAAAATGTCAATTTATAGGTGGAAGGGGGTAAGAGGGGTGCAGAAGTCTTGAGTGTATATTTTATCGCACGTTCCTACACGTCCTGTAGTTAGGTAGTAAATGTTTATTTACGGACGAAAAATGAATATAAATACCTTACGAGTCACATATTATATAATATTTATTATATAAGATGTACAACCGATCCTCGCGGTGTGTCGAACTCCGACGGGAGCGGAAAAATAGTTTGAGAAGTCAAATAAATATTTATTCTACCGAACAGTATTAGATAATAAATAATATAGCGAGGGTATCACAATAATATATATTACAAATCTATTATTATAAATTAAAGTACAGAGTTCATAGTGTTCATACATCATTATTGCGTTGTGTATTACAACATATTTCTTTAATTTTCTTGTTTTTAAATGTTTATTTACACACAATCTGTTATATCTTATAGACCTACATAAACTTTGAACAATATAAGCATAAGGGTTGAAAGATTTTTTAAAGACAAGAACGATTGAACAAAGTAACCTTCCATTGAAAGCACTTTGACAACATTATAGTTCGTTACGATTACAATAAAATCGTATTGAGGTGTTTTTACAATATTTGGGGTTTTTTTTTTTTTTTTTAGTCAAGTATAGGTCCTTACATCACTGTCTTTTTAGTGTTTTTTACCATGGATATTTGCTGTATTATAACAATGTCGACGAGAACGTTCCGGGGCTCAATCGAACCAAACCCGTCGTCGTCGACATGGTCGTGGTGCAGACGAACGCGAGCGGAACGGAGGGAAGGGCGACGAGGCCTCGCGTGTGTCGTCACGTCACACGAGCGTATGGACGCGCCGCATCGGATCCGAGAAGTAGTCGCGTGCCGTACTCCGTATATTATAGCCGCACCCCACACGCGCACACGCGACCGTTTTTTTACGGCGAACACAATATAAATAGTCTCGTTTTTGAGACGAATTCGTCCGAGATCAGTGCGCGTCGTCCGTGCACCGAGAAAACGTTTCGACATATGTATTCTTACCTATATATACGATATTGTATTTAACGATACTTTACAATTACGCTTTGTATATATACACCCTAAAACGCATATACGCGCCGCGGGAGTGGTCGAATTCGTGGATCGGTCACGATTGAAGTATATAGACTTTAACGGTATATATAATATATATTACGGAAAAAACTCGCGCGCTCGACGAACCGGATTGTACAGTCGGCGAGTTGATGTATCGTGAATATTTTATTTTTATATTTTTTTCGGTTTGGTAATTTTGCGTTTTTTCGCACGGGGTGTTTCGGATTTCACGGCGGTTTTGGCGAAAGCTGTTCGATCCGCATCTTTACGGTATGCACGCGCACAAGTTTTCATAATCCGTCGACTTTGGAAAGTTGTCGCACAAAACCCCGTTGTTTTCAATCGCTGGTAATATTATTTTTACTCATGGTTCGTACATTACTACATATTATTGTGTGGGTTATTTTTGTTTCGATTTTTCCGTAGAAAAATGTTTATTGGTATACTATAAGAACATATGTATAAGGTGTTATAAGATATAATATAATTATAGGTATTGCGTTCAATACCATTATTCGGAGCACCCGCCTGGGAATCGAGTGGTCGTGTCGCACACGTATTATAACGTCGTACTTTCGAATTGCAATATAAAAGGGATTTTGCAGCTACATCCCGGATGAAATCTAATTGTTTTCCCATCAACATTCAAAGTAGGACAGGGTATACTGCAGGGATGGCGAAATTTTTGATAACTGTGTGTCAAATCAAAATACTTGGTTTGATTTTATTTACCTCACGTGTCAGAAATTTTTCAGATCATTTTTTTGCTTGAAAAATAATTAATTAAACATATAAACATGATTTTGTTAAGTAAATATATATTAAGTTAATAATATCCACAGTCGTGATAGTATCTTATTACTACAATAAAAAATTAAAAATAATTTCAAATTATCAGTAATTTTTTTGGAAAATGAAGTAAAACTTATGAATTATATTTAAATTGGCGTATCACTGAAATAATGTGCACGTGTCACCCTGTGACACGCGTGACATAGGTTCGCCATCCCTGGTATACAGTATTTCGGTTATGTTGGTGAATCGTGAAGTAAATATGTACACACTTTTATGTATATAGTATATATATTATATTATATTATTTTTGTACGGCCGTGCGGTTGAAAATTTAACTTTCATAGACATTTTAAAAATTATACGTATGTTTATATTAAACAAGACGTATAGTCTGATAAATATATTTTTATAATAAAATACTATGTGCACGCGCATCGGCACTTATATCCAGTAATGTTCCCATCAATTTTGTCGAGAGTATACTATTATACGCCAACGAGTCTTTCAATATGACAATTTTTATGATTAATACGGTGATGGTAGAGGGTGTAAATATAGATATGTAACTAGATGGGTGTAAATAATAGCAAAAGATATAAATAGCAATGAGCTGATCGTCTGAAGTAAAAAATTAATATCCATTACGAAATGTATTTAAACAATATTGCAATATTATATTTTATCTTTCTTCACGAACTGCTTGAAAGTATACGCAGTACTTATATCCGTGAATTTTCAATATAAATTTGAGAGCATACGGCGTATATGTAGCACAACTATGGGAACACCACTGCTTATATCCATATTACGTTACTCAATACTAAAGTACGTATCCGTCCCTGCCATGAATCAGTTGAGACCGATTTTACTGTATGTTTTTCGATTAGTTTCGTCGATTGGCTTGAGAAATTAACCGAAAATTATCACATATTATAATATAGTCACTAATATATGATTAGGGAATTCTCTGTAGAGTGGCTAATCCGTATAAAGTCGTCGATTGCGTTTTTCTTTTTAGTAAGTGACTACTATGGGTGTATACACGACACACGATTTGAAATCGGTCAGATGTGCAGTGCTTAAATATGATTGAAATCTAAAACACATTCACCAATGAAATTTAATTTAAGCTTGGAAAATAATTTAAAGATTTCATACAGATTTATATGAATTAAAATGCTATCTATCATTGGCTATAACTTGCACGTTTGGATTGACATAATATGTAATTTTGTATCGATTTACGATGAGTTACGTATGTCTCGATACATATTATGATTTTATACCTTTTGTCCTTTTGTATATTCGTTTGTGTATACAAATTGTTGTAGTGTTGCAATTAGGTATAGGAACAATAATTTATTTATTATAAAATACAAAAATATATAGAATCTATATTATGATTATATTGTATTTCAATATGAATCGTTTGAGTATCACCTGTCTTGACGTTTGAACGTATTAATTTCCTATTAATTTAATGGAATCAAACGTTTAACCGACAGTAGACCTTGTTTTAATTCGATAACTCCGATGTTCTTCACTGAATATTAAAAACTGTATTCTGAGAACGTGCGTGAACTTTTAGTTTCTAAGAAAAAAATTGTAATAAATATGTAGCAGCAATTAGATTGAGTAGGTTTTTCAACTGTCAAGGTGAGAATTAATACACACGAAATACGAATACGCGACATTGAACACATGAGCTGAGCAGGTACTTGAAATATGTAGGTATATCGTATATCATCGTAGTGTTTTAGAAGGAGAAAAAAGAAATTGACGCGTTTTTCATACGAATAAGACGTTTTGTAAACAATTAAAATAATAACAATATCGCTCTCAATGCTCTCATTTACCATAATAATAATATTTACTTGCATAATAATATTATCTTTTCCATGTTAACAAGTTTAGAGTGCATGCATATGTATATACATATAATGTTGTCGGAGGGAAAACAATACTTGAATATTTTATAACCACGTGTAATACGTTTACCAATAGCTTTCACTTAATTACTGCACTTTTGAAAATTATGTTAAAGAACATTCGAATTTTTTATTACCAAAATACGTTCGCTCATTAGCAACCTTAATGATACATGATGCGGCAGTTCGCATATCAAATTGGGAATAATAACAGAATTAAACTACAAATAAACATAATATAGAATTAGATATGCAGGTTCACTTATAAAATATATATAAATGATAATTTAAAAAATAATGCTTATCATATTTTCATAAATTAACGAATTTTTGAAAAAATTATTGTTCCATAATCTGAAGTGATTTGGTAATTTAGACAACATTATTAAATAATATTATAAAAAGTAGAAAATCTTTACGAAAATATCGTTGTATAAATATTGAATATTTTGGACCTTCAGATATAATTATGTATATAAGTAATTAAAGTTAAGTTTGGACAGTCTATTATAATATAATAAATAAAATTTTTAGTTTAGAGTGTTTAAACATAATAATATAATATATATATATATATATTTGTGACTTGGTGCACGAAGAGTCTATGTTACATTTTGATACAATTGAGATTCTTTGACCAAAGTTTTTTTTTATTTTTTCGATTATGTTTCTGTAGATAGAAGGGCCAATCAATTTGAATAATTGTGACCAGTTTAGTGTAAAGATTGGCCATTTTAATGTGAATCGACATTTAATTATGTTACTTTAATTATAGTTTCGATATTTCGTTTTCCAAAATTTTCTTTTTTGAGATTGACCTTTCTTGCACTTAACCACAGATATACCTATATATATTATATAGAGTACTTTAACTTTTTGCCTGCATTTAATTTTTGCTCCCCTAAATTTTCAATTCTTTTAAATAATTAACTTTTGGTATGATATTCAGTGTCTTTGGAATGGTGTACTTTTAGAAAAGTGCTTTCTCTTTTAGATTATGATATAATTATTATTAAATAAAATATTTTTTTACGTTTTAAAAACTTTCAAACATTTATTTTGTGATGTATCCAATCATGATTGGCTGCAGAATAATACGAGTTGATTGTTAAAAATAAATCTACCTTACAACGCTTCAGGCGCGTACCCAGGATTTTTGTTTGGGGGCTTAAACATTTTCCTATTTTCTTTACACACAAGTAAATAATTACCACAAATTATAAATGGTAATTTTTTTACTCTTATTATTATATGATGTTATATTATATGTTTAATCAATCATCGTCGTAGTACTATATTTGTTAAAATATGCTATAATAATGTATAATTTAGCGAAAAATATATTTTTTGGAGGGGGCCTCAGCCCCAAAGCCCCCCCCTGGGTACGCCACTGCAACGCTTATATGATACATTTCAATAGCAACAAATTTTGGAGCATAGTGATTAGCAGCAGTCATTTTTTAGCTCCTCTACTAAGCGTTACTATCATTTCGAGTTGGGTGACCACCCACGGGAATTTAGCAACAAAGCTTACCTTAAACTATACTTAACTGAACAATTCAATCCACAAAAATTCGATACATCTTTTCCAAATTCACTCAATGGTTATCAGGCAAAAGCCACTGCAATAAAAATAATACATTTCAAACCAACTTTCGGCCGGTAGATACATTTTATGGTATTAAAGTAAATTAATTATTAAGTTAACATTACGATTACGATAGACGTGATTATGATTTAAATCATAGATAATTTTAAATTTAATTAAGTATCTAATTAATAGGTACAATTCACTGCACTTGTATATGTTAATTAATGTACTGGTTATTTCTACTCGTATACATAATATAATACACCATAATTTAATTTATCCTGAACATTTATGTTAATACATTTTGAATTTTAAAAGTTATTTATTTGTATACCTAGTTAAATTGATAAAAATAGTTACATTTGAAAACTATAAAATAAAAACAATAGGAAATTGTATTTAATTTATTTTTTGTATTCTTAATCATATTCACAGTACTATATTAACAAGTTTGTACAATATAGACACGAGTATCACGGATTGTTTATTATTAGGCAATACAATATTGAATACCCTTTTAACGAACATTTTTATAGATTAGTAGGTTCATTTTTTTTCATCAAATATAAATAATAGTATCATATTGGAAAATGTAATGCAATGTTTCTCATTAAAGTTTACAGGGAAAAATAATTTTAACGAATTGCACGGCATTATAAATGATTGTACAAAACTTCCTATAGGAAGTTGATTTTATTTTAGCCGAACAATAAATAATGAGTTAGGTATAGTACCTATGCAGTTTGTATCCTAAATTCTAATTGAGTGACGTGAACATTTATTTTGAACATCCAATTTCTTTACAGCACGTTTTCAACACATTATATAATAACCAACAACAAAATAGATTTAATTTTACAATATCCACTATTTGTTTACCGACTATATGCATAAAACTTTACTAATTACAGTTTTTTTTTATTCTATAAAATGCATTTGTTAAATTACAGGTTATGATGAAATGAGTTTGGTCGTACCTATATCCAAGGTCAAAACATGTCCGTTTGCAATTGCTGGGCCAGTTTCAAGTTTTCTCAAATCGTAAGTAAAACGGACAACAATACAAGTATGAAAATGAAAAAAAACAATATAAGTGACAATGTCTTCATGTATTATATACGTATACATCATACATGTGAAATAATTATTTAATTACACGATATATTTGCGAATAACCTTCGTGAAAATACGGGCCGTGGGAAAATGCCGAGGTTATAAGATTTTTTGTATTATACACACGATTTAGGGTCATTTACGATAAGTGAACAAAAGGCAAAATAAATTTACAAAACAGGGGTTAATTGAAAATAGATTTTAATTACAACACAATGCATTCCTATGAACAATCATTAAGATTATGTAATCCAAATATTTACCAATATGCATATTATAAAATAAATAATATTTTCTTCATGTCAAATGGAAAATTGGCTGAGATAATCAAAATCTATTAGAAGTTTCAAGTTATTAATTTATGTTCCATTATTATACTGCATTGTGATTTTAAAGTCAACAACTCATATTACTCACAAGAATATTAAACAATTATTAGTATCCTGGAAGTTAGCTAGTTTGCACACTTACATAACAAAGAGTTATCGACTCTATTTGCGCTCATTAATTTTCACCATTTTGTAATTGTTGTTTTTAATTTGTTAGGAATATATATGCCACGATTCAATATAGTTGATTAAATTAATTTTAAATAAGTAAATCGATAGAATTATAAAAATAATAAATTTAGGTATATAAAATGAATAGGTAGGTTTTAAATTGCAAATTGATATACCCAATACTTAAATGGCGTTTTTTCTTATTTATTGCAAGCTACCTATTCATATTTTAGTCTCGTCATTTACAGGTTGTAATAAGAATACTTATGTTTTGAATTTCTCGTTCTGGGAACTATTATAGAGAGCTAGTGATGTTCGCATCAATTTTAACGAGAGTATACTATACGTCAACGAGTTTCTCAAAATGGCGATTTTTGTGATTAATTTGTTAATGGTAGAGGGTGTAAAAATATATATTATATAAATAGATGGGTATCAATATTAAAAACAAACAAATAAATAGTAACGAGCTAATCGTCTGAAGTAAAAAATTAATATACATTATGAAATATATTTAAACAATTGTTATTTTATATTTCATCACGAACTGCTTGAAAGTATTACACGCAGTATACCCGTGAATTTTCAAAATATTGTTTAGAGCATACGGCGTATATGTAGTATACCCTATGAGAACATCACCGATTGTAAAATACGTTTTTATTGATAAATTACACGCCGTAACATATAAACCAAATTTTTCGAATTGTAATTACTTATATACATTCGTTTCAACAAAAATACCTTATTATATAGAATTTGCGATACTTATTTGTTTTCTAGTCAGGTATACCTATACCAACCAATTCAGCATTCGTACCTACCTCGAATTCAGATGACATTTATATTATTCAACTTTTAAGTTTAAATCGCGCGTTACATGATCGGTGTAAATGATAAAATAAATGTCCACAAATATAATAATAGTCATGGGGATTGTCCGATTATGTTTGTGGTTGTTACGACGGCCTACGGTCGTACTACAAAAAACCAGTTGCAAAATGTAATTGAAATTTCTATCGCATGTTGAAGTCGCGTTCGTATAATAGGTATCAGTTTTGAACGATATTGTTATTACAAAAAAAAAAATGACACATTAACTTTCATTGACGGATGATAAAAAAACAAAATTTAATTCTAGCATACACTATTGCTTATGGTATAATACTAATCAATTAATCCGATTCTTATAAAGCTTTCAATAGCCAAAATGTATATTATAATTTGTATTCTATATATACATAATACATACCTACTCAATATTGTAGGTAACTATAACAGCAATTCGGGTTATGAGTCATAATAATAATACTGAAAAAAAATACATTCATCACTCCGTCAGAAATCTAAAATAATAATACTTATACATTTATATTATTTATTTAGTAATTTATTATAGAATAATGTGCTGTAAACAAGTAACGAGATGATTTTGTTAGTTATTAATAAACAGCAGAAAAAAATACGTCATGATGATTGTCGAGTACCTAATTATTTTCTATAGTATATAGTAATTTTGTAATTTAGTAAAAGCAGCGATCTCTTCGAAAATTCAAGGTCTTGGGAAACAATGTAAAAATTATACGTTCCTAATATGTATTATATGCACGTGCATTTATAATACCTTTACCATATACGTATATATTTATTATATTATGCGTGTGCTTTATTCGTCTGTCTAAAAGTTGGCATATAAAAGTATTATGATATACTTTTATCGCGTGTGAATAAAAATCCCACCATATTATATGCAATATGCTAATTACGCCGGCACGAGTTCTATCGTGGTAACACGGAGAAGTTCGATGTATGATAAATGACTCGATAACAATTAAAACCTAAGGATAAAATAAATAAACTCCACTGTGGTACAATATTAAGCTATTAGCCTACATACGAGATTTAAAACGACATACCTATCCATCTGTAGTAGGCTTCTGATTTATTAACGACTTGAAAACGAATCCTGCGGGCAAAAAGATCGTATAGATATCTACCAGTAGCAGTCATGTGCGTAACGTCTACGTCTGTGCGCGTTTATGTCATGGAAAAAAATTTAATTTAACGATTTGGATTGTGTCATATAGGTTAGTAATAAATAATAATGTACCACTGTAGTTCTGTGTACATAGTTGCTCCGGGTTAGTGCAGACTTTGCAGAGGACATTTGTATAACACGAGGCGACTAAAAATGCGTTTCTTTTATCAGTAGCTTACCCACCAACAATAATGATAAATAAATCGAATTAAACTCTTTATATTAATAAGGCGTATTATGATGCTATAGGGGAGCCAACATTTTTCATTAAAACTATTGATCAAGCTAATGAGAAATTTCAAGGATAAAATGCATCTTAACAAAATTGAAAATATACAATCCAATGTTGCTTTGACTAAATCAACGTACCAATAAAATCTAATTTCAAACGTGGAATACAGTGAAGTTCTAATATATAACGACGTTCCTGTTATATATTTATAAAATTTTTACGATTCTATTGATCACATGAACGTGTTATAAACATAACATTTTATATTATTCTCAATTTCTGTGTATACGAGGTACTAGGCGCATCAGAAAAATTGGTAAATATGTTATGAATTTCAAATAGTTTGACCGCTTGAATCATAATATTAAATATAATAGGTAACTGTTATTTTTATGTGAACTGCTTACATCGATCGTCCGTCGTTTGGACTATAAAATATACAACAATATAATATTCATTGGGTTTTTTACAACAGTCGGATATAAAAGTTTCCGCGGATGACAGGTGTTGTCTGCAAGAGGATATTAACACAGGTCTCCGTAGTAAAATACATTATGTTATTGTAAACGCATAGGCAATAATTTTACTTGGTACATAAGTCATAATATTATTATGTATTATTGACTGATTCGTGTAAAACATATTATACGCCGTAGTGAAGAAGAGTACATTTTTAACAGTTACCTATACGTTTTCACAACGTCGCGACCGCGACGGTCAATCATTAAACATCATTATTGCTAACGAGACCTCACCTCTCGAAAAAGGTGTTCCGTCTTTTGTGCAATAAGTAATAATTGTATAGTTATTGTGAGCAAGGTGATGTCTATTTAATCAAAATACGTTTGTCCGTGCACACAACATTTAAATGAATTGGAATGCACACGGTTTTGGCAATGGCTGCGGCTGCGTGGGTAAAGCGCGATTTAAGTTGATCGCCTATACATATTTTTTAGTTGAAAAGTATTCACGTTTTTTCGGTTATATAATCTGTATACATGATACAGCATACGATGGGCACATGTGCATTTATAATATTATCGTGTGTACGAGGAACGAAACCGTATGCATTATAAGGTATAATATGTAATTTGCGTTTACATAATAAACGGGCGACAGTACGCGACTATTTTTTTTTTTTTATAGCTCGTTATAATAATGGTGATAATATTTATGGTAAAACGGTTTCTATAGGCATTTACCTGTATGACGTTTCGTGGTACATCAGTAAATCGTATTAGAGTTGTCGTATTCGGGATCGTATCGTTTTGAGACTTTCGCTTTATAATTATTTATTATTGCAAAGTAATGAAAAACAATACCTAAATAGGTGTACGATTTCTTTAACCATTTCTAGTAATAATATCATTAATATCGTACACACAAATGTATAGATATGTTTTTAAACTCAGTGCATATATTATTATTTACGGTTAGGTATGGTGCTGAATGAACACATTAATCCCAAACGTGAAATATCGGATGCAAATTTATTTTAAAAGCGATAGTTATACACCTATTGCTTTGGTGGGAAAACTCTTTTTCGAAATTAATTTTTGAAACCCTTAATTGAAAATTTGAAATCCCCTCCCCCATCACCGCCACAATTCGGACCGAAACGATGAACGTTTGATTATTGCAGATTTTGTGTTTGAGTTGTCTGCTCTACAAGAGATGGTCCGACGCAGAAGCCACCAGACTGTTTTATTTCTTCGAGAAGACGTCCCGGGAGTGGCCTCTGTTGAACAACATAACGAGGAACGGGGCCGGATCTCTGTTCGCGGACGTCACGTTCGGCGGCTACATAATAATATGCGTGGCGCTGTTCATAGCGCACTTGATGGGCGAGCTAAAGAACAGCAAGCGAACGGTAAGGCGGCGGCGGCGGTTCGGAACGCGCAGCATATTATTTACCAAATTTAAAATAATAGCTTCAAATGTCACATACCGTGTGTGTTCCTCAATACACTTGATGCTTAATCAGATTGGTTATCTGATGTTTTTCGATGTTCCTCGAAAATTCTAAAATTCTAATTGCTCCTCGATGAATCCGATAGCACTGCACCTACTGAACAGAGTGGTGCGCGATGCGATGGATGACATGATAAGGTTTATCAATTCGATGATTCATCAGATGAATTATCATAATTATTGAGGAACACACGCGGATATACATGTATACGAGTATACTGACGGAGGGTTCTTACTCGAATAATTACTCATATTTGCGACTCGTATATACATAAATGTTAAATCACATTACGTATACATATTATGCACTTATATGAGAGGGTTTGTAATTAGGACCGAGATAAGGGTTTATAATATGTTATCGCTGCATTGAAAATAGTGGTTGTATTCGCACCGAAATTAATATTTTCGATAGGTACACGTATTTCGTCGGTGTATAGCGGTCATTTTTGAGGAGGGGGTGGTATAAGACCCGAAGACATTTTGGGCGTGTTGAAATATATATTTGATATATTTGCAATAACTACTATTTTTAAGATACACTACAGATGGTAAGCATAAAAATATTTGGAGGGCTCTGAAAAATTTTTGATTCTCAAAGTGGGTGGTGGAAGAAATAAGTTTGAGAACCTCAATGGTGTATAGCAGGCAGGTCAAACCCAAAGTATCAAGTGGGCAAAATTTATTGAATAGTTTAATACGCGGGCCGCACATAACCAATTAACGAAAAAAAAATTGTATATTTCAATATTATTCTTTACAAACAACCGGTACAAATAAATTCAAATATATATATATATATATATATATATATTTTGTCCAATAATATTTTTAGACATTGGACACAAAATATAAGCCATGGACCGCGTGTTTGTTATGCCAGGTGTATAGGGTACCACAGAGTAAGAATATAATAAGATGCCATTTCGTATACCTATGTTATACACTGCACAGTAGTATGATAAGTAAACAAAAAAGAGACCAGCACTAAAGTTAGGTACTAAATGTAAATTTTGTAAAGTATGTAACACTTACTGATGAAAACTGATTCCAACACTCTTGTCTCTAATGTTGCTTGAACGGCCACAAACATGACAACTCGGCATAAATGCATAATTATATGATTAATTATGTATAAGAGAAAATAATTGATTATAATATTATTTACAATCACAAAAAACATATGTTTAAATAAACTTCATATAAATTGAATTATATATAGCCACCCCTTGATTTATGATAATTAACAAAAATATACATACATAGAGTATAAATAACACAGTAGACATATAGAAAACCTGAAAACATAATAACCTACGGGAATTTTTTTATATATACCTGATTACTATGTCGCTCTCCTTTTTGCTTACCTATTTCATATAAATTGAACTATAGCCACCCCCTGGTGTATATACACTTATTCGTGTGGTGCAAGTTTTGGCGGACTCGAGTGACGGTATTAAAATGTCGGTATTTCTTACCACAACTGGTTATCTCATTCGTCGATGCATCAACTATATTATTAAAAATCATTTTAATAATGTAAAACTTTTAAAACCTTCAAGTGGATACCTATTGATCATTGTACTGCAGACGTTTACCGTAGAACTGATCAGTATCTAAAACGAAATTATCTATGTCATTATAGATTCTCGTATGGCATACAATATCTTTTAATTTACTATCGAAACGTGTACCTAGCTACCATGTACCAGCGGAAAGAATATTCGATTTGAATTTCGGTACGAACTACAATTGATTTTTTTTACAACACGACGAGATGGTGTAAATCACATGTTATTATCGGCTGTAAACATATAATATCCTTAGTCCGCGCATGTTCTGGGTCGGTTTCGGTGCGGGACGAGAATTATATCTTTAAAATGTGAAATAAAATCAAATAACGTAGGTACTACTATGATTATGCGATCGCACGGTACAATAATAATATGGTGAATCGTTACAGGAATCGTTTCTGTTAGTCATCGGCGCGACATTGTTCATAGCCGTCGGTTGTCTGGTGATGACGTCCGTGGACAGCGTGCCCAGAGACCTGGTGGTCAACGCTCTTGTCCTGGGCACTTTGTCCATAGTGACGGGCATGGTGTTCATACTGGACACGTGCTTGTCGAACAGACGGACCGACAAGAAGTCGCACTTGCCGAAGAACACTAGGTACGGCGATATCGCGCGCACCAGGACCGCCGCGGTCACCAACGGCGAGTCCGTCACCAACGGCGTGCCCGTCACCAACGGCGTGCCCGTCACCAACGGCGTGCCCGTCACCAACGGCGTGCCCATCATCAACGGGGACATGTTGAAGCAGCGGGAAATGGTGGAGAAGAAACTGAACGGGCTGCTGCAGACGACGGGCGCCAACGGGCACGCGGTGATGACGAAAAACGAAGGGGTTCAGACGTCGGCCGAGGCGACGGGTCGAGGGGACGGCGGCGGGGCGGACGAGCGCGACGACACGGAGCCCGTTCACCAGTACGGTCGCAAGCACTTTGACAACCGCCGCGGGTTCAGCCACGCCGATTGGTACGACACGGACATGGACTTGCCGAAAATGAAGAAGCTCGAGATCAACGTGCCTCTGGAAGAGTCGCCGGATTACCGTCGCAAGTAGGCACACCATAAACGCGAATTGGGAGGAGGTGGGACTACTTAACCCTCTATACACGTTCAAATTGCACCCTCCAAATCGACATCCCTATGGAAACGAAACATTTTTACCACAACAAATATCACATCACATTCGCATTAAATGCAAATTTTTGTTTCACGTTTAAAGTGCTTTTATTTGTTTAATTCAAAACATTACAGCACAGAAATGCAAATGATAAAGATTTATTCAAGATCGTTTTTGTTCATTTAAAAGTTTTATTGAGCTTTTCTTGTGAAGGCCAGAAGCTCAGAAGGTATTAATTGATATTGTGTTTGAATCAATTTAACTACTACCCCCACCTAAATTAAAAATCTTAGATTGCGTCCTGGTAATCTATCTATATACGATGGTCGTCGGATAATCGGTCAGGATAGACGTTGATCACTGGGGGGGGAGGGGGCAAAGGAAAACAATATTCAGGTCGTGGAAAAATGTTTGCCACAAGCCACGTTTCTATTTCTATACATTAATCTTAAAAGTTAAAATATTTTTCAATTATAAATAGTCTGCAAATAGTATTAATTTACGAACTTTTTATAACAATATGCTAAATAATTGTAATATAATATACTTTATACAGAAATCAAAAAATGAAGGCATATTATTAATTTCAAATAATAAATATTAATTTTGTACCTACTTGCTACGTTTTAAAGTTTGACGAAAGAAACTTGCTTTTTTGAAATAATACATATCAACTATAATATCGTTAGCCATATTTACTAACATTTATTTTTCAACTTCATATAAATGTTTCAGTGTTTTAATTATTTTATTTAATTTTAAACATATTTTTATACGCTAAAAAGTAGGAAAAAATAGTTCAGAGCAATTTAAGTGTCAGAGACACAATTACTGTTAATAATAAACGGTTAAGACCGGAAAAATATTATTGTATAAATTATTTCTAATTTTTTCAGTAACGTCCAAATCCCTCATCATTCGTTATTTTATTCATAATTAACATTTTCAAATACTCCCAATTATTTCAAATAATTTAGCCGTCAGATCAATTGTCAAACAAATAGCCGTTAGGCCATCAGGATTCTATCGGTATCCAGGTAGCCAGGACCTTGGATACTCGACGAGGGACGTCACTTGGGCAATAAATGATATACCTCTCTAAAATTTATTTTATTTGATTTTTGTAGATTTGTGAACGTCAAGAACGGTGTTAAGCTGCAATCGCCCAGTATCACGAGCACGATGCACAATCAACAAGAAAGCCCAAAGGAGGAAAACGAACACGAAGTGAAAAACGCCAGAGTGCCGTACGTTTTATCAGAAAAAAAGAGAGCGACGAGACCCACTGATCTGCCATTGAAATCACCGGTGGAAAGAGTGAACGATTCGTTACAGAAATCGGTTAAAAGTCGATTCTATTTTGGTGCCAATACAGAAGAACCTAAATCGCCAAACGATCCCGGTTACGTGCTGCACACAGCATCACGTTGGGAAGAACAACCTGCGCATAACGGTTATAAAAATTATAAAAGAAGTCAAGTATAATCAATGTAAAAAAAATAATATGTTTAATTCTTGACAACAATTTACAATAATTCATACTGACTAGTTATGTCTGATGCATATAACACAAATTACATATTCAAAAACTTTCTTTCTGGATCTGCAAGAGACATTTCTTCTTCTTCTACATGCTTGGATGCATCAAACGTTTCTTTATCATATTCTTTTGTGACCAAAACTTCTGTGCCTTTAATTCTAATGACAGTAGCCTTTTCAACATTTAACATTCGGGCGTATTGAAAAGCTGAAAAAGTAACAATTTATTTCCATCATTACTTAGTTGATGATAATTAATATCAATATTGTAAACTTGCCAGGGGAAAGTTTTGTTTCTTCTTCTGGAATTAATCCTTCAGCTTCTAACCAATTAAGACGACCTTTCTTTACTTGGTATAAAACAGAACAAAACGCTGCAAAACTAAATAGAAAATATGCTTTTGCAAGAAAAGCTTTTTTGTCCTCAGCTTGTGCAACAGTCATGGGTTTCATAATTCTTCTAAAGAATCTTCTCATAAACTGCATTCGATCTATAAATACAAGTACATAATTTAAGTACATCAATAAATTTACACAATTCTATTTTATTATTACTGCTTCACTTTATTTAAAAATAAATAGAAAGAAAACTGTAGATTATCTTAGAAAAAATTTATGTAAACCTTCTTCGCCAATATTTCTAAACTATTTAAAGAATATCACTTCTCCACTATATGTCTCCAAGACCTACATCTACTTCATATCACAAGTTACAACTGAACATTTATTTTTAAATTTCCCTTCTCATCTCTTTAATTTTGACTAAATTTTCACGACAACTTTTATTACCTCTGTCTAATAATATCCTCATACCAATTTTTATTTTATCCTTAGTAAGTTGGTTGATGCCACTCTAACCTTAAAGTTGTTTCTTATATTTAATTAAACCATAATTTAGAATAATAAACAGTTATTACTCCAATTAATGTATATAATATACACATAAAATATTTGTTGATGAGAATACCCTAAATTTATAAAAATAATTATTTAAGTTAAACATGTATACATGTCACATTACCCATTAATATGTAATTTACAAAAACAATATGGTTTTAAACATAAAATTATAATAGACTTTTAGTAGTCGTAAAAATAAAATAATACACTACATAATAAATAAATTATTTAATATAAATATTAGTGTTCATAATAGGTGAAAATTTACTTAGCATTCTTGTATTGAACTCTATTATAAATTATAGTGTATATTAGTTGGTATAAAAATATTATAATTTTGTTTTTTTATAAGAAATATTAAAAAATTGTAATTCAAAAAAATATTTGTAAACTATGACAAGTACATATTAATTATTTGTGAATATATTAAGTATACAATATATTAAATAAATTTAAGCCTAAGTTTTTATGTATTTATTTGGCCGAATCACAAGTGGAATAAAACTGCAAAATAATTAACAAAATTTATTTGATTTTCTATCACATTATTGTTTAAAATAACAACTAACACAATTACCATGTTAATGATATTACAAATAATAACATTTAAAGTTGAATCCCTTGATGTTTTGTTACTCGGGACTCTTAACATTATATTACAATATTGCAATATTGTAAACAGGAATGCACCATGATATACACTTAGTGTAAATCATTATTTGGCTATGCAATAGTGATATTATTCGTATACATTTGAAAATAATGAAAAATTGTTACATTTTGGACATGACATTCAGTAAAAGTTGGAATGGAATATAATATAGTAAATAACTATATTAAAGTAATTAAGATTATGCATATTTATTTAAACACTTACATTTCAGATACTAGTTAACATTTATTTCTTTTAAAAAATAAGGTATATTTAAAGTTTTAATGTTATTATTTTTTATTAAATTAATTAATTCTAATAGCATGTAAAAAATATGAATCCTGCAACCAATTGTAGTATGTATTGTGACAACTGACAAGCGGTCTATCTTTGAGAAAAGCATTGTAATTGAGTACTCATTAAGTATCAAATTTTCCATTGCTAAAGTATTGTTTTTTATTGGGGACTGTAATTATTAATCTGAGATTTTATTTTTTTCTCACACAAGTTATATTAATTATAACTATTTTATCAGGCATAACATAAATGGTACTCAAACACAACAATCTGTAATAGGTGAGCATTTAAATACAAACACTTAACAAGTAATCAAATGATGGGTGAAAATGATTGTTTGATAAATCACTAAAATAATCACAAATAACTTGTATTACATGATCTAGCATCATATCAACACAAATGTCAATAGATCACACTTTGGTTCACCACTTAAAACAGTAATATACGACTAGACAAATATATATGCTATATACAATACAGCTCATGTTCTCAATAAAATGTATTGATGTATTCTAAAAATCAACCATAATATCGAACAACTATAAGAAATATTGATTATGTACAAAAATATGTAAATATTGTACAGCGCAATGGTTAGCTGCAATTAGTAACCATCACTGTGCTTAAATACCGTCCAACGTCACTAGCTTCCGCATGAGTGACCACCTGGGTTTTTAGCGATGACACCACGCATCATATACACACATGAATATTCTAAAAACCTACCATTTCAAAATCAACAATCTGGTCATATTCAATGGTCTTAGTTGCCGTGGATTGAATTTAATTAAAAAATAAAATATTATGCACTGCTTTGTGCAATATGTAATTGATAAAAGCAATTATCATTTTTGAAAAATATATGAAATAAATAAATCATATAAAATATGAAAAAATATATGATATAAAAATTAATATAGTATTAAAATGATCTTAGATTACTTAGTTCAAATATGTCGATAATAATATAAATGGAGTAATTTAGGGGCCCAATACATTTAAGACATAATAATATTATAACTTTCAAGTCTACTAGGGTTGTTTAAAAATATTTATAATAATTTAGTAAATCATTTCTTAAAAATACTAGAAGTAAATAGTAATAACTAAATATTTTGATACTTACATCCAAACATCTTGACAGAATTGATTTATATTTACCAAATCGGCAGTACACATAAATAATTAATACACATAAATAAATAAAATATTTAGTTATATAGTTTTATACCACATGTGGGAACACAGAAATAAATAAAATATTACAAACGAAAGTCAAAAATACGAACTTGAAATGGAAGTGTCGGGGATTTTTTTGAAATACATTACAACAGAATAGAATAATATAATACTAAAATTTGTGTAAATATGATAAGTTATTGATAACAGAATAAGATTAACTTATCAATAAAAAATATTTTATAAATCAAGGTTGATAGCAAGGTTTATAGATTATAAAGGTTATCTCAACGCGAAAATGTCAAATTTTAGTGGTGGGGACATAACAGACCGTGACGTCAACCACCGTACACTTAATTTTGTTTACAAGACACAACGTACACGTTTATGCAAAATTACATTGACTTGAAAGTTTTATTTATTATTGAGTACATTTTCCTGTGATTGACGTTTAACTATTGAAAATAAAAAAGTGAAAGGAGGCTCATCATGTGCAGTTTCCACACACACTAATTATTCTGGAAAGATTAAAACCAGCGGTAGAACGCTCATTATTCAAAAATTATAAATCGTAAAACTCGACATTTTCACCAGTGTTAGGATTGGCATTTTCTTTGAGTGATTTTTTTCCAGATTAATATACTGATTGTTAAGCAACTTATAGGCATTTGAAATGTTAGATTTTTAAATTTTTTATTATAACTGTTGATAAAAACAATTTGACTTGGACAAACAAAAAACATTAATAGAAGATTCCCCAAATTTTGTTCTTACTATCGTTTCAAAAATATTGAAAATTGAAATCCATAAACACAATTTTTTAATATAAGCGTTTGAACAGCGAATATCGACATAATATAACAATTTAAATAGAAGATAATATATTATATAATATATCTATTTCTATTACAAATGATTTTACGTTTTCGACATCTAAAATAAGATCATATTTTTCTAGTTTCCATTTATCATGTCAATCTCTCATACACTGTAGTATCAAGTCCGCCTTTAAAGTAAGTAAGTATGTTTATGAACATCAGGCACTATTTGTAAGTCTTAAACACAATTGATTAGTAATTCATATTAGTTAAATAAAATAATAAGCTTGAAGCATTGGGCAATTATGAATTAATGTAATTTAAGAGGATAGGAGCGAAAAAATCTAATAATAATATGGTAAATTATATTATTTTTTTAACAGACTTATTTTTAAATATTGAAATGTCGAAATGTTTAACACTATATTTGATATTTGTTATAAATAACACCAAATATTATCAGTTTATAAGAAAAATTTGAGAATCGAAATTACATTCAGTCATTCAGAGATAATTTTCAAAATCCATATTATTACATAATATTTATTATAACAAGTGTTAATAAAAAATATTTAGACAATTTAAATCAGAAATCATTCTTCCATAGATAACTATTACACTTTAAAAAAACATAATAAACTTTAAATATTGATATTAAATTCATTAATTTTAATTGCAAAGTAAATTAGCTGCATCCTTGATAGTAAAAATAACTATTTTATTAAGATTTTAATCAAAACCTGTGGGGTCCGGGGAACCCCTGCACAATTTTTTTTCGCATTTTAAAACACAACAACTATATCAACTATAAGAATGTAATAATTACGATTGTATTTTTGTTTTTTCGACATCTAATTTTTTTAAATCTTATAAATTTCTCTTGTTTAAAACTAGTTATAAATAATAATAAACCAATTTTTGATATCTATAAAAATTGTTAAAACATTTGAAAACAGTAATTATTTAAACAATTATAAATATTTTATTTTAAAATAAAACAACTCTAAATTTTTACATTAAATTCGTTCATTCTAATTATAACATCAAATAGCTACCTTTTTGATATTATCCGATGTATAACTATTTATTAAGATTATTGCCGAACTTAAAATTTTAACTAGTAAAAATAATGCTTGATTCATTACCATATTATTATTATTCTTATTTGATAAAAATGAAATTACATAACGATTGTCAATTTTACCTGAAATTTGAGTCTAAAATCAAATCATTGAATAATATAGCCTATATAGGTATACGCCCGTACATGAGCGTATATTGATGAGGGACAAATTGATTAACTATAAATGATAATCATGAAATATTTTTGTTGATATAACAAATATAATATAAACATTTTGTATATAATAATATTTTAATATTATATTGTTACTGGCTATTGGCTACGTAAAATTGTAACTGAATACATACAGATGTCTATTTCTAACAGAAAATATCTATATTATATAAAATAATATAAAGGCATCTGCGTTTCCAACGTGCAACGTACCTACTGATCAATCAATTAACACAATAAGAATTTTGAAAATTGATTTAAATTCATCGTAAACTAATGTAAAGTCTTCTTATTTAGATCGACTATCTGACATTTTTTAAATTTTGTACTTGACATACCAAAAAATTAACTTTTTTTGATTTTTATAAATTAAATTTGTAGTTTGTTTAATTTAATTTTGTGAAATTTTGGGGAACAGAATAAAAAAAATGAGGAAGTCGAACTAAACTAGACTTAACGACGAATTTAAATCAGTTTTCAAGATTTTCATCTCATTGATCGATACGTTGGAAATAAAAAAAAAGTCTAAATTCCTACATTTCGCGTGTGATAGACAGAGACAAAAAATCATGGCTTACAATATTTACTCTTGGTAAATAATAATAATAAATCAAACTATCAATAAGCTAGAATTCCGGACGAAACTCCTTTCGCCCAAAAATGACCTTCCTCTTTTTGCCCACGTCCTCTTTTCGACCAAAAATGAAAATATAGTTTCCTCTTTTCGCCTACAAATAATAATTGTATTCTTTTCACCTACGATTTTAAGTTTTACATTTTGTAAACCACTGTCTCAAAATTTCTCGATTAACTATATTAATAACAATCGATAACCCTTCGGTGCACTAGACCGGCCGTAAGATTTCATAGCTAATACGTACGAAATATATCTACATAATTTATGTACAGATTTATAATTGATATATATTATACTTAGATACTTATATCTATTTTTACACAATAATAAAATAAATGATATAATAATCAATAGTGATCACTAGTTTGTTAATATAAAATAATATTTTAGGTATTTGTCATTTATTTTTATGACATTGTTAAAAAAAAAAATATTCATGGATTTAATTTAAATTTAAATTTTTTGTATAATTTATTGCCATTGATTTAATGAACTCATACCGACTTAACTCTCCTCTATTGTACTTTTCAATTGTTTTTTCGTTTTTTAATTGACGTTCTCTTACTTTCTGTCTTTGGGAAAGTGTTGTAAGAGGATACTATTTAATTTAATATAAACATCAGTTTGGATTTCTTGTACCACAGCCAACCAGATATGAATTGGTGGAGAATTACTATAAAAACTTTTGTTAAAAAATGAGTGAAAGGATTCGCATGCATTTTTTATCGTATCGACATCAAATTCGTTAAATTATATTATAATATATATGTATATTGTATATAAATATTATATTATATCAATTATATTTGCGATCTAGTTATCTTGTTATCGGGCGGGCCGGTCTAGTGCACCGAAGAGTTTTAGACTGTTATTAATATAGTCAGTCGATAAATTTTGAGACAGTGGTTTACAAAATGTAAAACTTGAAACCGTAGGCGAAAAGAATACAATTATTATTTGTAGACGAAAAGAGGAAACTATATTTTCATTTTTGGTCGAAAAGAGGACGTAGGCAAAAAGGAGAAGGTCATTTTTGGGCGAAAGGAGTGCCGCCCAGAATTCCCTTTTTTTTTTGTTTATTTAAAATTTTTATAGAACTAAGAATGTTGGAAAATACCAAATCTTTATCCCTAAAATTTTCATTTGGGTACATATTTTTATTATTAGTAATAGCATATTTATGACACAAATTGACACTCAAAAAGTCACTAATTTTTAATGAAATACAATAATCAGAGCTATCTATTTCTATAATAAAATGTTATCTACTGAGTTAGTATTTGAATAATAGTTAAAATATTACTTACATTAAACTCAGACTGTGCCTAAAAACAAAAAAGTGAAGATTACAATCCATTTTTTGGAATATGGTGTAATATTGGTGGTTATTCAATTTTTTCCATTAAAATATAGTTCAGTAGTGCGTATACCTATAAATATATTTACCAAAGCACCACTGCTAATAAGGTAATAAATTAATAACATTAATAATCCATTACCATTATGCATCGGGAAACGACGAAAATCTAGGCTAAAAGCTGGAGGTCATCTGACAAACTTATTTTATCTGCACGTACACGATGACGAATTGATAATGACGTAGAATGCATCCGTCATCCAGAATGTTAAAATGTATATTCATTTTCGCTTAGTTGAGAATCGAATAACCAAACATTTAATAATGTATTATAATATTGAATAAATTATTTTCACCTAAATAGCAATAGCCTACGTCGAGGCAATTGCACGCCAAGTACTTGTATAATTTATTTTATTTTTATTTTTTTAAATCTCTTGAAATTACTGAGTTTTTGTTAAAAATAAATTATGATTAATCGTTCAGTCTCGTTGAAAATAATATCATCAATCGTTTTAATGATATTTACCATAATTGAAGAATGTTGTTTACAGTCTGATTCGGAATTCACATCTAAAGGTGAAATTGTAACATATACATATTAAACATATATATATTAACATATACATATAAATGCTATTATAACATATTAAAATTCTAATAAATATGCCTAAATAAATCGATATTAATTACCAGTAGGTAATTATTAATTAAATATTTTCCAGTGTCTCAATAATACATTTAAAGAACTATACGTATACGATATATGACATATCTATGTAGGTATCTATAAAACGTGTTATTATTCTTAAATATTTCGATGGGATATATGATGTGCAAGTATTTTGTAAGAGTACAAATTTATCTATGTATTATAAATTAATTTTTTCGCCGGCAATGTTGTAAATAATTTAAATTAAAAAGTGGACGTAGGTGAACTCATTTAAACAATTAGCTTCTTATTTGAATCTTCAATTGGAGTCTAATAAATAAAAAAATTAGTATATTAACGACTTTTATTCATAAAAATAACCATTTATAGCTTTCAAACACCAACAAGTTTAAAAATATGTTATAATCATTTCTATTTTCTTACATGTCATAATAACGTTAATATACATTATAAATTATAATATTAGCATTTTATCGATCACCTCCGTCCATCTCAATTTTCAGTATATTATTAGAACAAACATTTGTCATTTAAAATTATAAAATGTTATATCCAACATTTTTTTTAAGATTTTAATGAATTTTTGCATTATAGAATTTTTTCATTTTTAGTTTAATTATTTCTTAGTATTATAAATTTTTAAGCGACGTTGGTATATTAAATTATAAAAAATGTATGTCTTGCATCTTGCATCATGACTACATTCAAATCTATTTTTTAACTGTTAGTTATACAGTATAATTTTGTCATTATACATACTAATACATTTTAGTCTTATTTTTTATATTATATCTTACTATATCTAGGCAATACTGCTAATAATTCAGATTCCCAAACTGTAGTGAAGATTGAAGAAGGAATTGACGATTCCAAACAATATAATGTTTTCAATAAAACAAGTAATGAAAATAACGGATATGGTATAGATGTAGGAGCGAAATTGATAGGTAAGCAAAGAAAAATGTACAGGGACCTAGTTATAATTGATTCCAAAACTAAGTAAATTTGTATTCAAATTCAAAACGTATAATTAGTTGCATTGGGATTCAGCTTAATATTAAATATCGTAGCATGCGTCACCATGATATTTTATAGTAGGAAAAGACTATTAATAACGAGAAACAGAACAACTAAAAATGAATGCACTGATCGCATGATTCAACTGTCTAAAAGAGTTACAATCGAAGATAATTTACTGACTGATATGGAAAAAATGCAACTGGTAAGCGAAAACATTTGAGCACACCAAGATCAAACGTGTGTTTTTTAATTAGTTGCATTGTGAACTTATTTATAATTATTATTTATCAATTATATAAATATTATACTCGGGTATTATACCGACTCAATCATTTATGTGGTCAATGAATTATAACAATTGAAGTTTTTTTTCATACAGCTAATGCCTATAGTAAGGATCGTGAATATGGAGAAAGAAAATAGGACACTAGTTATGGATCAAACGCATCAGTACAATTACGATCTGCCTCTAGATGAGAGGTGGGAATTTCCGAGAGACTATTTATCACTAAAAAACATTCTTGGTGAAGGTGCCTTTGGCCAGGTTGTACTGGGTGAAGCTAAAGGTATTTTGGGTGATAACGAAGAAGTTACAACTGTAGCAGTAAAAATGTTAAAAAGTAGGTACGCAAAGAGACTAAAACTTAAGTGTAAAAGATATAAAACTGTTATTTACTCTACGTTACGGTACTTATAATTGTATAATTATATAGGCGCCCACAGCGATAGCGATATGATGGATTTAGTATCTGAAATGGAAATTTTGAAGGCAATTGGCAAGCATATGAACATCATAACTTTATTAGGGTGTTGCACACAAAACGGCCCGTTCTACGTGTTGGTGGAATATGCACAACATGGCGATCTTAGGAATTTTTTAAGAAAACATAGGCCATTAACCAAAGCGAATGAAACTTTTTCACAGAACGACCTAATATATTTTGCATTTCAAGTTTGTCGAGGAATGGATTATTTAGCATCCAAAAGGGTGAGTTAAATGTTTAACTTAACTTTTAATTATTGCTATAGAGTACCTATGGAATATAGATAGATGATAGGTAGATACGGTCATACGGATAAAGAAAACAATGAAGTTGTCAAATTCTACAGTCGTCAGTCGATATGATGATAAAATTAATCAATTATTGAAATACACATCCAGAGTTATGAGTATTATGAGTGTTATGACTTACGGCGGTTGGAGGAAGATTTTAGATAATATCAATCCCATGGTCAAATCTTCTCTTTATGCGTGGATTTTTTATCGGCTTATAATTTTTTGCAGTGTATTCATAGAGATTTGGCAGCAAGGAACGTGTTGGTTAGTAAAAACTATGTGATGAAAATTGCTGATTTTGGTTTAGCCAGAGATATCCATGAACAAGATTACTATAGAAATATTACCCGCGGAAGAATTCCAGTAAAATGGGTAGCACCGGAGGCTCTACTACACAAAGTGTACACATCTCAGTCCGACGTGTGAGTAAAAACTAGTTAGTTATGATTAAACCTTAATAATTAAAATAACTGAAATCCAATATATAATATCGAGTAAATTTAAATATTTTATTAGTAAATTGAAGGTTTATTTATTATGTTGTATACGTGCTAGTGTATTACTGCATTTGTAACTATTTGATAATATTTTGACTAACGATCAGTCTGGTATTTTATCATTATCGTATTCTTAATAAATCTAAAATCTTATAAAGTTTTAACATAAAATTATAGTCTTTATTATAAATTATTAAATTATATAACTATCGTCTACCTATAACACTGTAAATAATTGTAATTAGATAAAAATTATGTATCAATCCCAATCCTTGGAGGGTTTTATAGTGATCTCGAAACGAACACTTGTGTTTGATGAGTGGACACGAATTTCACTAAATAAGTAATCTCGAAATGTCTTTTTCAATTTTTTCAAATTTTTTTCAACTATCGATTCGTTGCCACATATCTTAGATGGTCTTATGGAGTATTGTTATGGGAAATCATGACGTTTGGTGGTACTCCGTATCCTTGTGTGCCAATAGAACAATTAAGCCGCTTAATACTGGAAGGATACCGTATGGAGAAGCCACCTAGTTGTCCCAATGATATGTAAGTGTTTACCATATAATAATAACTTATAGATAAAACCATAAGTATCCAAAATCCAAGTGATGAAATTTAAGACTAAACACCCGTATTGTGATGACCGATCGCGTGTGCGTAGATATTCGATAATGCTTAGTTGTTGGAAGCATTGTCCACAAGAGAGGCCGATGTTCAATGAATTGGCAGTGAGACTCGAGATATTACTCTCGATGATGATATACGAAGATTGTGATGTCTTCGGACTGCCGAAGTTGGACACACCGCCTAGCAGCCAAGATTCAGGGTCGTATTAAGGGACAACGAATAGGACAGCAAACATAAATATGATGCCCCTAATTAAGTATACGTAATTTTTACAAGTAAATAATCAAAAAAAAAAAAAAATGTTCTCGCTAATCCCGAAGAAATAAATACACATATTGTATAAACAAAATAATTATAATCTTATTCATCTAGTCTTACTGTAAATCAACAATTATTATAGGTATACACTATACATATTATCTTTAATGTGTGACAATAAGTTCAAACCACTTAACCTTTTACGTTATAAGTTATCATTTGGCATTTTTGACAATAATATTAAATCAGTGTCGTGGTCGAAACTATGTTGACTAAGTTATATTTTGTAATAAAATTAAAAAATAATAAGTATTATAATAATGTACGTACTGTTTTATTATTGTAAGGCACATGAATTAGGGTTGACAGATTTCAAAATTTAAAATACAGGACTAAAAAAAAGTATTTATTTAAATGAAGCGTAAGTTGATTTTCACAAATGTTTTCTGCAGAAATAAATATTTTCTCTTTTTTATGCCCCTCTCTTAACTAATTAATCCTTTTTTATAATTGACAACAGTTTTTCGTAAATTTTTATATTAATATTTTAAATTTTATTTGAATAATATTTATTATAATTCCAACAGTATAGACATTAATACTTAATAAAGAATAAACATAAAATTTTTAAACTTTTTAAATAAAATTAATAAAAAAAACAATCAGGTTTCAATTTTTTTAGATTCTTAACGGAGTGAGGTTCTACAAGAATCGTTCTTATTGTTATTCAAAATGTTTTAAAATACATAGGCACAATTATTTTTTATAAGCATTTGAAGTGCATATATTGACATAACATTACAGATTATATATTACATATTATTATAGAGATAATTACATTGTATAATTTAAATTACGTAATTACGTATACCGAATTTAAAAGTGAATTTCAGCCCAACAGAACAAATACCGCAAAATTGAAATCGAGCAATCGAGGCTATTATTATGAAATTAGTCATTCTTTTTTACTGGAGGTGTGTATATGAGAATCACGCCAGATATCATGTCCGGATGATACGCAATGATATAAAATATTTATCTCCACTATTTATGTGTCTAATTAATCAATATAAACTTACGTTGTCTGCTTGTTATCTAAATAGCTCGTTGTTTAATAAAAAAAAATCCTAGAATATTTTGACTTTACTTTAGAAATGCAGCCAATGATCAATATGGTTACATCAAAATGAGAATAAATAATTATCTTTAAATGAAAATAAAATATATATAATATCCTTTGTAATTGAAGTTACTAATCAATTAGCTGTTCAGACAACAAGCAGACAACGTACCTATTACTAACTAACTTCAATTACAAAGGAGATATTATGTATATATATTTTATTTTCATTTAAAGATAGTTTTATATTCTCATTGGATGTAACTATATTGACCATTGACTGCATTTCTAAAGTTAGGTCAAAATATTCTAGGATTTTGTTTCAGTAAAAAATAATCAGTTATACAATTCCATTGAATATAAAATTATTATAAACAATTTATTTCACATTAACAATCACAGATTAAAGAATTTTCCTGACGTTTGTGTGGAACGTACACAATTTAAAGGTAGTACAATAAATAACAAATAATTAATTATATGAAATAAAAATAAACACCCGAAGATGATTGTTTACAATTTGATTTATATTTTTTTGTATTTTCCATGATGGAACAATTAAATTTTGAAACAAAATGTTGATTAAAATAATGTTAAATATAGAGGCATAAATGATAGATTTTATTTTCATCGCATACCTATCTATTAAGCTGTAGTAAAATATGATTTAACGTAGATGCTTTGTGTTTACTTATTACTTAATAAAAAAAAAAAATAGAAATTCAAACGATGGATAAATATTATAAAGAGCATTGCAGGTATATAATTATGGTACGATCAGAACAGAATGCCATAAAAATATAAAATGACAATATTTTCAATTTTTTTATTTCACTGTTTTGGACCTCAAAGTTCATATTATTCATACCATAGATAATAACTTTTACATAAGTATTAAACTATTAATATTTATACTTGCATTAATTTCAATGTAAATTTGTATGTGTGGTATCTTTCAATTTTTTTCCTAATAAAATAGTATTGTGATATTACAATTATTTACAACGCAATGTAGCTATTAATGTACTATTATATTATTATGTTATATTATTTAGAATTTTAACGGATAGAGTACCATACCACGCTATCAACGCACGGTAAAAACAAGAGACCCGGTGCGTATCCCGATTGCAAAACATTATTTCGCCATGTAGGTACTCTCAATGGCAGCGTTTCCCAAAGTGTGTTCCACGGAACCTTAGGATTTCGAGAGACAACGTCAAAGGTTCCATCAGATGTATTTGTTTATTGAAAAAATTATTTATATAATATTTGGAAAAAATATTATTAAAAAATTGGATTTGAGTTGGAATCGAATGCATTGGTGTTCCGTGGAACACAAACTATTTTTTAATGGTGTCGTTGTCGTTAAAGTTTGGGAACCGCTGCTCTATGGTACTCTACGAATACTAATATCTAAATAGTATAAAATTAAATGACTATTGATCAGGCACACAATTAAGCAATGTTGTTGATCATATCAAAATACTTTCACATTGTAATTTATTTATGCATTTGATAAAATATAATTTAAAATAATGATGAATAATTATGACAATATTCTAATACCTAAAGATTAAAGCCTATAATAAAATTTTATTTAATTTTTTGATTTTGTATTGGCGTATTGCAATCTGAAAGCGCCGCAGTTACTTGTAATAGCATTACTATTTTATTTTTTATTTTATTTAACGAAAAAATTAATCGCGTCCACTTCTTACACTTCTATGCAAATGTAATTGCCTATGCGTAACTCCTTATTACATAGAGCTGTATAAAATACCGCAGCCAGACTATATGTCGTAAAAATAAAATGTAATTGTTGATTCGAACAAAAATGTATTTGTAATAGGCAACTTACTATTACGTATATAGCTTTATAATTTTACAGGTCGCGATACAGATAAGAAAAAAATCTTGGCTATAGTGAATACTGAATACGCAATAATAGGTATATAATAAGAATGTATAGTCAAAAATCAATTGTATTTTATCTTTATTTCGTTTATCACGGTAAGGAAATAAGTCGAAAAAAATAAAAATATGTAAATTTCGTAATGAAAGCAAATATGAACGTACGTACCCCTATCCTGGGAAAAACCCTAAATACACCACTCGTGCATGGTGTGATACGCCGTCTTGTGGCATGCCACTAAAAACAGTTTTACCTCCTAGCTTGCCACAAAACTAGATTCACATGAAAAATCTCGATGTTCCGGTTATCTTAAAGAGCCGCATGTTGCCATAGGATTTATTCGACCTGAGATTCTAGGTTTCCAAACATAAGCTTAGAATACCTTCTATCTGTCCGTCCGGTTTCATCAGTTAGTCACCAGGCAGAACGTATATGTTATTATAGTTGTGTTAGATTGGATATATTATTATCGTTGAATAATTAAATAATTGTACAGGTGTGTTATCAATGGGTTTTGTTAAAAGTATTATATTCATCGTACTGGGCAGTATTGAAAAGCATTTGAATTCGATTGTTTAAATATAGATTCATATACAACATTGAATTTACGGTAACGTCGATAACCAACTATAGAAATTATTTGCAATTGATATTGTTTGGTCTCAAGAATTATCTGTTTGTTGCTTTTGTGAAAATAACAAGTTCGATTATAACAATTTTTCAACAATGGATCGTTACCAACTATAGAAATTATTTGCAATTGATATTGTTTGGTCTCAAGAATTATCTGTTTGTTGCTTTTGTGAAAATAACAAGTTCGATTATAACAATTTTTCAACAATGGATCGTTACAGTTTTCGGGATACCGTTGTATTTAAATGCACTTACCGCGTGCTATATCAGATCGCAAAATGAACAAGCCGACCGATGTCTTCTGAGTGGTACATGTCATAAGGATTTACGTTTAACCTGCGGCCTTTGCCCGGTTACAACACCCTGACGTGGACACCGCGAAGTTATGAATCAATGGAGATCGGAGAGTTTCCAGAACCGGTGTGGCCACTGGAAGACGATCGCAACTCAAGCCCCGACTGGGCGTGTTGTAGTTATACAGACAAAGTTATACGTGACGAACTCGACAATTTTAGGTCGAGTCCATTAATATTGTAGTTATAATTTTTTTTTATTTCCGAATCATTCTCACCAGGCAGTTGCCATTTTCTTTTTTTTAAGGTCAAGTTTTTTCTTTTCTTTTCTCTTGGCGTTACCTTTCTTTACCGTCCATTGTTCATACTTGTAATTATTGTCAATGTATTGTGCATTCATTACCGTTTTCGAGCATTAGTTATTCGACATCAAATACATACATCAAATCGAAATTTGTAAATGTAGGACTATATTGTAATGTAATGACGATCGTCACCAAATGTAATAAGTATATACTATGTTTTGTTCAAATAAAATACACTCTATTTATTGAATTATCTTTGTTATCATTGAATTAAAATCTCGGATCAATTGTGTTTATGGCTACTAATATTTTCGCGGGTGGTTAATGTGAGTTATCACACAGACTGAGCTTTCAAACGAGACATCCATCGTGTGGAATTGACGGAACGGTTCATCGTCGATATCGGGGAGATATCAGGAGGGGGTCTTAGCTCCCTTAAATATTTTTATAGCACCCATGTTATTCATTGTGCATGGGAATGGAGTGCAGGGATGAAGCTCCCGTGGGTCATTTCACATTAGGTTATTATAGCGCCCCTGAAAATTCAACCAAATGTCCGCCTATGCTCGCGTGAAAAAACCAGACACGCTTTCAAGGATTGTACTGCGACGCAAACAGAAGGCCCCACTCGAGATAAACAAACATAGTGTACGAGTATACGTACACGATAATATCGCGATGTAACACACACACACACACACTCACACTCACACACACACGTACGCACACTCTCACACACACACACACACTCACACACACACGTAAGCACACTCACACACACACACACACACACTCACACTCACACACACGTACGCACACTCACACACACACACACTCACACTCACACACACACACTCACACTCACACACACGTACGCACACTCACACACACACACACACACTCACACTCACACACACACACTCACACTCACACACACACGTACGCACACTCACACACACACACATTCACACATACGCACGCACACACATACACACACACATGCACACGCCACATACATTTATGACGACGACTTTGTGCACGGGGCCACTGTCTGTTGGGGCATCTGGTCCGTCGCGTTTTTATAGCTCTGCAGCATAGTGCAGACGTAATATACGATAATAATATCATAGTAATGAATGAATATAATATCATAATAACATGTAACACGGCCAACGGTAAATGAATACAGAATACGCCATGTATCGAACGAAATACACTTAAAGTAACGTATGCGCGCGTGCGAGCGTGTACGAAAATGGTATCGTGCTGCAAGTGTTGACAATCAGTTATGAGTGCAACGTAATATATTACAATATTATTTGAGGATTATTATTTAATACAATGTTATTAACTATCGCAATTCTTTTAAAACCCCGTAAAAATACCTACGCGAAGACACCGGAAAAGTTCTCCCCATTGGCGGCCATCATAATATCACTATAGGTAATATATAGTACCTGAATATTATAAAGTTCACTACATAAAATTAGTTCTACTGAACGGGGATTCACTCATATTACGAGTCGTCGACGGCGTCCTTTACAATTTATAATTATTATACTTTCGGACTTCCCGATCGTCGAAAACCGAGTCTTTGATTTGGGATTTGTATTCGTTTGCTTATTATCATACGCCTAGTCGCGGTGGAACGTTGATCGGAATAGTTGAATAGTTGATCGGATTGCGAGACTTGTCGGTTTCGTGTGAAAAGAAAATCTGTGTTCTAAAAAATACGTCCTCAGAACTTAAACTGTACGATTATTATCTATTAATAATACAACCGATTATAAGATGAATAATAAATGAAGTTAAATTAAAATAAAACTTATAAAACACGCGCTATTGTTATTTATTAGTGACGAGTGCATCGCCGTACATTATATTATGTTATTTTAATGTCTACTACAATTTGTCTATATGTAGTTTTTTACTATTAAACATTATTTTTTCAACGATTATTCTTCTTCTATATTATTATTATGTAGAATATTACAATTTAAAAAGCTCGTTACTCGATAAAAAATTAAAATATCAAAAGTGACGTACGAGAATACACAGATAATGATATTCTCCCCTTTAAGTTTAATGATACTTAGTCAGATTACTCTAAATTAAAGTAAACACGCAATATAAGTTCTACTATGAACGCAGATTTTTTATGTTGTCACTCAATTGTTTCATTCAATTAAGACAGAGAAAACGAATGCGGGTGTGACGTTCTTCATAATTGTAGATTTGTAGCCCGTTTACTGACATTTAGAACCGTAAAAAATAAATATGGAAATGCAAGCTATCTTCTGAAAATTCGTTTGTGATTGATACGTTGGAGAACGCATTTTATGATACACAGACGCACATAGGCAAATATTCGGGCTTCAAACCGAAATGATTATAATATATTTACATTTCATCAGTGCAAAGTGCAAGTGTACAATTCTGTTGAAACGAACCAATTGCGATTAATGCAATTGTTATTATCATACATATTATTATTATTTTGAATGTATACGAGATCAAAGTCTTATGTTGATAGTTGATACGACTTTGAATAAAAGTTCATTTGTCGATTCTATAAATATATACGACAATAAAATTCATTGCGTTTTTATTGCCAAGTAATAATGCAATGTTATACGCGATACGTTATATTACACAATTTTAAATCGGTTCTTCGAAAACGTTAGTCTAAAGTATAATTATAAATTATAATATATTATGCATACGATATTTATCCGTAAGCGCGCGTACCGGAAATGTCTCGGTTCTATTTCCTTCGTCTTGTTATAATTTTAATTATTATTATTATTATTATTATTATTATTATTATTATTATGATTTCACCACGTGTCATTTATTTTCAAGAGTAATGTCTAGGACACATGGTATCCTTTTCGTCAGCAGCGGTACAGCCACGCCATCCACTGTGCAATATAAAGTATTATATAGGTACTTCCTATAGTAAGTATTCTTCTTCTGGGTACGGGGCGATGATAATTTGATCGCCAAAAATAACACGAAGAGTTAGATAAATTCGTCAAGCGTGTATACAAAAGAACCTGTCATCGAGGCCGGATACACACACACACACACACATATATATATATATATTTATATACGCGCACGCACACACAAGTATATATATATATATTTATTTATACAATAGTATCCTGTATCAATTGGATATTCACGTGGCTCGTAGAGCCAATTTTTATGAATTTCCAATGAGGCGTGATCATGTTTACCGACTAAATAAACAATATTTACACAAGGCAGTTATCAACATTTACATACTCCGAAAACAATACGGTTGAGCATGTTTAAATTACATAAATTGTATAATATATTTATATGGTTGATTTTTATGTAACCCATTACCCAAGTCTAATGTGAGTATATGCGATTTAGTAGAATTTTAAATAGATTATTATTATTGAAATCTACATGTCATGTACGTTACATAATATCGCACTGTAAATATTATGATGCATATTATATAAGCTATATAACATTATATTGTTATTACTGCAGTTTATTGGCGGATGCTATTAATTGCTGTGCCTTTTCGGGGGAGGAAGAAGGTTTAAAAGGCAATTCCACCCTACAATAATTTTCTTAATATTTTCAAAAAACTTTAACTCTAAACTCTAAAGCCACTATTTGTCATCTTCACGAAGTGTTACAATAAAATACATTTAAAATGTTATAAACTATACGTACAATATTATTTGACTATTACTTTGTAGCTAAATTGATTTTCGTTTGAATGAACACAATTCCGAAGCCAATATCCTCGTAAAGAAAAATCATAACACAGCACGATATTCCGATGAAATATTGAAAACCTATAATAATATATTCTTGTTGTTATTAAAATTACTCGACGAAATTATGATATTATTATTTTAGAACCAATCAACATCACTTACGTATTTCTCTATACATTGTATAGATTTGAATTAAATGATATTATATAATTTTATAATTTCTATGTAAAATGTAAATATGTAATGCAATGACTTTTGAGTACATATTTTGTTTTTAGCATATACATAAAAAAAAATAACTTTAAGGTTAGATAAAAATAAAGTGAAAACAAAAATACATTTCCGTTTCAATCGACATTGCCAAAATAGTTTAGTTTTTTATTTGTTTGTTTTAATGGTAAGTTCATTTTAATCAGTTTCATCTCACTTTTATTTGTATATGTTTATAATTGTTACATATTATTTTAACACAAACAACTTAATCCACACTGTAGTTAAATAGAGCATTGATAGATTCATCCGAACCCAATTTCAGTTAAAATATGATCTGATCACACAACGAGTAAACAAATTTGCTGATATTCATTCTTTATCAGCTATACTCGTACATACAATTACAATTAAACTAAAACGGATGACTACATTATATTCGATTGACGATTGTATAATTTTGTCATGAACTTCGCTGGTGGGCTACATATGCATTATGATCTCATATTATTCTTTATTGTTATATACTTAAAAGTAACAATAAACCATTAAATTACGTTTATTCATAAGATGTTACTGAGCAAAGCTTAAGTTGTATATTTACTTTACAATATTTTAAAATACCATCGGCTTTTGAAAACTTTTTGATTATTCGTCAATATATGTTATAGGTTATGAGTCAGAAATGAAGTGTAATTGTGGAACTCAAATGGAGTACGTAAGCGATTAGGATTATAATAACACTAGTACAGTAGTACGCGTACACTGCGGGGTGGATACATCAATGTGTACACGATAATATATGCAATAATAACTTCTTAAAGTTTATATTGATATATATGATGTCTACCAATTCGTTTTATTTTAAATATTTTTTTGGTAGATTTAATGAGATTTAACAGTTTTTTTTTCTGTTAAATTCGATGTAGGTACTTTGTCTGCAGAATACGAATATTCTAATAAATGCTTGAATGTTTTCCAATCGAGTACACCACGAAAATATATTATAGTTTCATTGTTACTATTTGAAGCAACATTAATGTCGACACAAAAAAAAAAAAAAACAAACGCTTATAGGCCCACTGTACCCTATATAGTATTATATTGTTCGTATAACCGAAAAATACCCCGATTATGCGCAGTATACGCGTTGTATTGTGACAACAGGAGGCGCTTAAATCAGCTGAACGGACAAATGTTCGATTTTAAATATTTTCCACTCCACATATAACTTATTCACAGAATGGATAAAATATGAATACACGCCGTATAATTATTTAATATTATTACGACACGCGTATATTAATATTCAAACGATTTAACGGAAACGGCATGTAATTTTTGTATTTTTTCGGGTAAACAATACACGATTTAAAATAATACAATCGTTGTTGAGTAAGGTTGAACATTAACAGATCGTTTTATTTTCCAATTTACATTTTTTTTACTTTCCTTTGGTTTATTCATTGTCCACAAACGAATGTATATACGCATACCGCACGATTGTGTTGATTGCTTACGATTTACGAACACGAATGCATTTTAATTAAACAAAAAACTAATATAACAGCAAGAACTATTTATCAAAACCATAAATAGATATATTAAATATTTTATGATATATTATTAGGTTTAGGTTATAAAACAAAACCTATGGTGGAAACCAATTGAAGAAATAATTAGTTTTTCATATTGTGTTAGATGCTTGTGGACCTAAACACAACCATTATTGACCTTCTTAAATTTCATTTTCGAAAAATAGTAAATTATAAAGAATAGAAACTTTATGATATGGAGCTTAGCCCTCCAAAAATTAACTCTTGAATCCTTAATTAATTATCTAATACACATAATGTAATAAACGTTAATTGAAAAGCTCTTCCGACCTCCAAGCCAAAAACTGAAATTGCGCCTATAGTTATTTTACTTATAATTATTGTACACATGTCTTGATAATTATGAAGAAATAATAATAATTTCACTTGCACACATACAAATAGAAATTTAAAATAATCGTAAACAAAGTCATTTGAAATTCAGTCGACTGCAGACACATTAAATGACCAGGGTATATATAGGTATATATTTATAAAAAAATCAGTATATTTTATACTTTTAATCATCAATTAATTTATCTTCGAAGATATAATATATTATAACCATTGACCAATGCTTGTTATCGCTTTGTTTCAGCAGCATTAATTTATTTTATTTCGATGTACCTATGTATGTCACGTATAGATTTGCCAATTGGACTTAAGCCAGGATCGTTTTAGACGTATGTTTGCAATTTCAATCGGTTTGCTGATAATAATAATAATAATAATAGTAATAATATACGTCGTATGTCTGTATGGTACCAATCAGCACGAGACACCCATAAATAAATGTATTTGTTTATTTTTCTTGTCGATTCTGATAACTGCTCATGATTCACGGAAAATTTGTTCAAATATGTATTTCGATAATTATAATATTATTATATTCCGTTGATTAATGAAAAAAATGTTGAATTTAACCATTTTTCTGAAAGTTACGTATAACTATAATATTATACTTAGTTTTGTACATGTTTGTTTTATTCGAAAAAAACATATATATATATATATATATATATATATATTACCTATACGATTATCGATTATTTCAAGGTTTCAGTTTACCAAATAATATAATTTATTATTCCATTATGCATTTTAGAACTTTCGAGGACAAAATATCTTTCAATCGAAGTGTGGTTTTCAGTATTTATTCAGATGCTTGATGTGCTGACAAATCAGTTGTCGAAACATCGGGGTGATCCTATAAATATACCAAGACGATTCACGAAGGGGTACTGGATTTACTTCGGCGGCGCAGACTAAAGGGCATTACCATAAAACATATGTACGTTTGACCAAGATTTAAACACTAGCTAGATAACGTCAAAGTAATTATTATTAAAAAATATTCTTTTATTCGTAAAATAAATCTAATGTTATAAGAATTTTTTCATTTGCATTTATAGGATATAGCGATTTATAGTGTAATAATTATTTGATTGTAATATGACAATTTTTATACAAGTGTATAATATTATACATAAAATATAAAGTATACTATTAGTATTTAAATAGTATTGTTATAGAAAAAAAAATGTTCTTACGAGGATTTTGATTTATATATTTACAGCTTTAATAATGAAATTATTAATCAATCAACACCACATTGAAAATTACTATCGTTCGATATAATTACGTACCTAACAGCAATTATGATTCAATGTATTCCTGAAACTTGCTTAATATTTATACGTAAATACTAACGAATTTACGAAGAATTTTACCGACAATTTTAGGGAAATAGTCAGTCAGCTGCGGTCTCTCCTCAAACACACGTTTACGAGTACATCTCTGTAGAGTAGGAAACGGTATTCTTGTTTATTCCAGGATGGTTAGAACAGCACAGTCCTGTAAAGAAACGCGTATATCTTCAAAATCATTACCCGGGATATATAATGGGACGTCTGGAGTAAATACTGGTTCTTGTTGATATTGTTTTAAATTATTGTAATATTATTGTGAAATAGAGTTTTCTTTCGGTAAACGAAGGATTATTATTTTCATGAATATATACGATTGATTTACACAGTTATTATATTACAATGCGAACACCGTACGTGTTTAAACCGAGGTGTTCGTTGTGTATTCACTGTTGGTTGACAGGCGGCGGCGAAGATGTCGTCCAAAGTCCAGATTCGTCGGTAAAATCGACGACACATGGCCGTGAATCTTGAACGAGCCCGGTGGTGCAGGCGGTGTTAGAAGTGCCGGCCACAATGGCAGGAAGTGCACCCGGCTATCAAAATTCAAAACGCGGTTGTCGACAGCAAACGTATAGTTTATTACATGTATTTATAATATATACGTAGCTTATGATTTTTATTTTTATTTGTTTTCCACTCATTATTATTGTTTTTCTCCCTCGACGGATTTGAATATAAAAATACACACACACACACACACACACACACACATACCCGGTAAAATCGACCAAGTATATACGATATCGTAATATTTATATGTGAACCTACATAATATAAACGTTCTGCACCAAAGTGAGGACAATCTAAACCGGTATTGTAGACGGACCCGTGGCGGCGTTTCGGCAAAGGCCAATGAGATTCGCGTGTTGCATATAAGTTTGAAAACTTCATGACAATGACGACGAACGGAAACAGTTGTATGCTTGTATGTATCTTTCCGGACACAGCCACCGAGGGGGTCGTTTACCCGCCATCGGGTAAACGGGCGTACCTATGCGCGGGAAAAATGGGGAAAAAAAATAACCGTTTCCTCTCGTCGAACACTCGAACACTTTTTTTTTTTTTTTTGTACGTGTAAATGGTATATACTACGTCTACGTAGCGCGTGTTAATCGCGCTATACATCATAACAGCCCCGAGAACGTCTTTTATCCTTCCTGACGATTTAATCGTACTATTTATACGCGCACGTAACGTGTGTACATACGTACTACACTCTTATGTGTGTACAAAAATTTCCGTCGGAGAAAATCCTACCTGGGGCAAGGATTACACAATGCGCAACACGGAATATTATTTGAAATAAAAACAACAATTTGAATTATATGGTCGACGGTATTCGGAACGGATAACCAAGTGTACGCGCCATCGATTTTCCAATGTAAAAAGTGTAAAGGATTCAGTGGAGCCAGCGGAGGGAGAGTAAACGGAGAAAAATGTCTTGAAATGATAAACATCCATTGGTATATAGGACGTAATTAATGCTATTGAACTATGTCTATCAGTGGCATTCGGATGTAGTTATTGCGTTGAGAGTATTTGAAATATACGTGCAAAAGTTCGTTTATAATTACAATAACGTGTTTTCGTAACGTTATGGAATGGAAAATGTATACTTAGTTAAGTAGAAAAAAAACTAGAATACACTTACGAAATAATATATTAAAAGTATTTGTGCGTTCATTTCTTTGAATCTTTCTTATTAATTTAACAATATTAATAAAATAGTATAGTAGGTCTGGAAAAAGGATCATACAGTTTTTCTTCTTTCGTAGTGTGTACAACTAGGTACCATAATTTATATGTATTTGTAAAATAAAACCTATTGGTTATAGTATTTCCTTATTCGGATATATCCATGTCAGAGTGGTACCTGTGCTGAAGTATTGCATTAATTTCCGATTCCATCTTCAGAGTATATTATTAGTTATATAGTAGTATATGTTCACTATATTGTTGAATGTATCGTTTTTATGAACATACTCAGTTTATGTGCAACACTATATATGAATACTGGCAATCCTGAAAAAATTACATCAAAACTTCGTTTGAAATGTTCAATTTTTTTTTTTTGTAGGGGAGAGGTACTCGTGTAATGTTAATAATACATTTGAACTATATTATTTAGTCAAAGCACATGTGTTTAAAAACATGACTCCTACAAATATTGCTTTCGTGCATAAAGTTATAAAAGCGTCTTACGAAATCGTCCAAGGTTGAATTTAATCGTTTAGATTTGACCATGTTTTTCTACATAATAATATTTTTAAAATGCTATAAAATCGAGTTCGTATGCATTTTTGTAATTCCACCGAGATACGACCGCGGTCGTGTAGAGTGTAGACGACTATATAATATTATACTAAGCATTTGCCAATGTGCTAGCATACATGATCAAAACTGAATATTTAAATTTTATTGTGGTTTATTTTTGTTTATGATTTAGTGCCCAATAGTATATAGTAGTACCGAGAGTGCTCAAATGCTTTTATATACATCGTGATATAGTATTTTATTTTTATTTCTGTATATTGGTTAATAACTGCTGGTAAACATGTCATGTACGATGTACCGTTTATTTTGAACATGAAGTTAAATTTAACACGTAAAACCATTTTATCATCTTATCTACATAATAAAACTTCCATTAATCACATTGACGAGTGGCGTAGTATGATGCGGTCATTAAAACGTCTCGCGCTCAAGCCTGAGCTTGTCCATCACGAGACATTTTCTTTTATAGACCTCTGTGACAATATGTCAATAACGCACACGCATTATGAACACGGTAAAACCTTTGGCGAATTGTCAAAAGTCCGCGGGGCGCATTAAATTAAACGGGGAGTGTTTGCTTGACTGACAGCTATAGAAGATGAGTGGGGTATTTTAAATTTTCGAGTGTGCTGTTAATCGCTATAAGTTTTTAAATAAATCGGAAAATATAATTACCAAGAACCGTTGTGCTCAATTCAATATATTCACAAATAACATGAATGCAATTATATAATAGCAAAAAACTATATATATATATATATATATATAAAACAACAATGGCTTGTGCGATTACACGACGTTTCATTAAGGCAAATAAAAACAAATTGTTTGAATTATTGGTATTTGGTGGTTTAGTTTTCATAACCTGAAAAAATGCTTCAACCTCACGTCACATTTAATGGTTACTATTAATACGCAGTTTGTGTAATTTAGTTTTGAACTGTTTACTGCAGCAGTAGAAAACTAAAAACACAAACGTAGTAATTCATTTTTTTTTCTTTTGAAATGTGTTCGTTCTGTCTCATTGATTTTTGAGTTTTCAATTTGTTCATGTATACAAATAGAACGGATATGACTGAAAAAACGTAACACGAATCGTGGGCGATACGATACAGTCGATTTGCACAGTTTCCTTGATCTAACAAGACTCTTCCGTTTAGTTTAAAGTTTAGTTAACGGATGCCGAAATAATTCCCTGTTTTCTTCCTTCAGTCATCATAATATACAAGTGTCACATTCGGTTATGCATATGACTTTCCAGTTATATAGGAAATGTTTATCAATAGTCCACACGTATATTTATAACATAAGATTATTAGTTGAAAAATATATAATTAATTTAATCCTATTATTTGCATGATTGACCCGAGTCAGTCGAAAGCGTTTAATACATGAATAACTCAAAAATAATACTTAGGAAAAAAAAATTGCAAAATTAAAACATATCGCTGTAATGAAATAATGTTTTTATTACTAAATACAAACTTTAAATTAAAAGAAATTTAACCATATTAAAATGTTTAGAATCATCTGTTACTCTCGGATGAACTAGCTATTTTCATACTCGATTATACTATACGATGTACCTCATCTATACTTGAGCTGATGAGATTATAATGGTACAAATGTTTTTAATTTATATTGATGAAATGTTACAAAAGTAAATTAACGAATAGAAATATTTTTAAAATAAGATATTAAGGTTTCTAAATCAAAAGCATTTCTTGTTATGTGAATTTCGTTAATTTGAGGTTCCACTGTATTTTATGGACAGTATCTACGCTCATAGTTTGATATTCTGTTTATTATATTTACAACAATAATTCACTTTTTGGAACTATAAAATATTTGAATTCTTAAATCCTTGGGAATAAACCAATTTAAAATCAACGATTCCTATTACTCAAAATGTTTCCATAATCCACAAGGTTATATTATAGGGTCGTATTCTCCCAAAACTGGTTTTGGAATGTAAACCCTAAAAATTTAAAATCATCGGCTTAACAGGGTAGGTTGGTCACTAAAATATTAACTGTAAAGGAATTGAAAGCATTATAATAATATGTAATGTAGCCATGTAGGTATATTTTTATACATGTTGCGTTGTTAAAATGTTCCCCTTAGTTTAACGACTTACCGCGAGGATTCTTGTTAGCTAAACCTTTTGGTTTGTAAATTATACCCGTCAAGAAAGATTTATATCTATATTTTTGATAGTTTTTTTTAATGTAATAATTTCAATTTATAGTAGTACACTGCAGTATAACCACGCTCAATCAAAATAAAATACAAAATTGAACGTCTTACGTTAAAAATCCGGTAGTAAATAAAACAAAATATATATATTATATTAGTATTAATGGCGTGTATTATAAGAAATAAAAATAATGAAAATATTAAACGTATATATCTCATACATTTATAGTAAAGAAAAAAAATTAATGTCCATTTGGTTGCTTCTACTACACTCTATAATAATAACATTGCATGTCATCCAACAATAGGTACTTAACAGTTATTGGTGTACTAATACCTATTTAGTTAATTCATCATAATTATATTAGATAATAATTAACCATCATCAGTAATTTATTCACGTATAAAATGGTCTTACGGAATAATACGTTTAATGTATTTAATATAGGTAATAGCTTTGTTTGAAATTCTTAAAGGTTATAAACTATAACATGATTTCTGTTTAACCTACGAATAGATTTTACCATCGTTTATGCAATATATTATTCGTCAGAGTCGATATTATTTGCGGTCGGTTTTCGATTTACAAATAATAATTATTCTATTATTGGTTGTATATATATGGTTATATTATTAAATATATAATTGTTTGACTAATAATTGCTTGTGCATAATATAATATAGTCTATGGTAATCGTGGGAATTGCGGTGCATAGGGACACGTTTCACTCACGTAGAATGGACTGTTATGAAAAACAATGGTATATAGATGATTATAAAATAAGTAATACATCTAAGAGAGCACTTATTATTTATGAGTAATATTAGCATCGATGCGTATACATAGAATATTGCGCCGATTAAAAACCCTGAACTGGTGTTAAGATATCAATAAGATAAATGTGTATACACATTATAATATACGCGCATGAAACCGCGGGATTATGAAGCGTTTAAAAAAATTCTACGACGAACGGGATGTAATATAAATCGTATCGATACACACGAATTTGAAACGTTTTCGGCTTGCGCGTCGGGTAAAATGTCCGTGCCAAACGTAATAATAGACTACCGGAGCACTTATAATAGCGCAGTGCAGATATAAAAACTGCACATAATATGTTTACAAGACGTGATAACCATGCCGCGTGAGGACGAATTCACGTATATTACTTTATGAGTTACGACACGTATCAGGAGACATCGGGTTGTGTGGCGTCTTGTGAAGCGAACTGCTGCGGACGGTGCACGGTAAGTCGTATAAACGCGGCCCTATCCGATAATTTATATCCGTCTGCACAATAGTAATAGTATATTATATAGATGAAGGAAATGCGTGGTCGGATGGTTTTTCGGCGTCGTCGTCGGGTACGGGAGAGCGGAGGAAATAAAAAAACTAAAACGATAACGACCGTACATGATAAAATAATCAAGTGAAACGGGGGATAGGGGAAACGGCCGTCTTAACCCACCCCCACGGTTCCGCGCACGTGTTTTTAATATGGAAACGCGGCGAGCACCGCACAAATCATATAATATAATGACGTATATATGATATACGAGTGTATACTGTGCACTGTCGGACGCGAGGACGGCTGCTGTAGGGAGACGACGTTGCGGTGACGACAGTCGTGTACCTGTCAAATATGTGATATCTTACACTATTTATGGATCTACATTTATGTGTCGGGTATAATTTGTATCGCTGGTGGCTGCGGGGCGTGCGTCCGCGATATGATTTCACAGTTGCGTTCGTCTTGTCTTCTTGTGTACATAGATTTGTACATCTATATATAAATGTGTAATAGAGAAAAATGATGAGGGAGAGAAAGAGAGAGGGAGATGAGAAGAGCAAGTCTTCAAAAGGAAGGGTTCCCGATGCGCTTATGAAAAAAAGGGTTGTACGCGAAAAAAAAAACGGAAAGAAATTCATCTGGTCCGAATGAAATGCGTCATGTGTGCGTTCACGCCAACGTTTAATTTTCGAAATATTACCTACGTCCTACACTACACCTATACATACGCTTAGTGACTTTAAATGTCATCACAAAGCTATTTCAATGCTAGTATAATGTATATATACTTAAGTATAAGCTGCGGATTCTATTAGTCTATTAGTATCGTGTATATGTATATGAGCTTCGATGGTAACTACGTCTGCGCAGCACAAAAATGTGGACAAACGTTGTTTATATCTGTTATATACTTATATCTACTAAAATATTTCTTCTATTCGATAATATAGTCAAATCTTATCTTTGTATACATTATGTTGCTAACAAAAATCCAATGTAGTTCACAATGTTCGTTATAATTGTTATTCCACCACTCTTGTACTCGTATAAGTATTTTAACAATTTATTATGTAGTTCGTCTATATTGTATTAAATTAATACTCGAGTATACCTAACGGTACACTAATGAAAACGCTTTATTATGATATTTGGTAAATAGTTTTTTTTTTTAAGCATTAAAGAATTTAACGGGTTTCATAAAAACTGTTAGACTAATAGAAATGATTGAAACTAAAATAATAAAGCGACGAGGTTTAAAATTCTCTGTACAACATTTGATAATCTGCGTAAAAATCATCGAAGAGGAACATAAATCCGATCTAGAAATAAACAATAGTATTATTTTTCAGAACTATAAATCTCTAACAAAAGTTATGATAGTAAAGAACTTCAGAGAAAACATGATTTAAGTTCCACCAAGTAGTATACACAACTACAAAAACAACACGATTATGTTTGTTCACAAGTTGATATAGCTTTGAGGACATATAACTTATAGCTTATAGGGTTTAAGTACTCATAAATAACCTCAATTCATCTTTAAAATGATTTAAAAATTTGGTTTTACAGAACACCTCTATTTTCTTATAGAAAATCGGTCTGTTTGACTGTTTCTAACAAAGGTAGTAATTATTATAGATAATTTATGAAAAATTTATTTCAAAATCTATTATAATGACTTATTATTCTTAGATAAATAATAAGAATAATATAACTAATGTACAAAATTAACACTTTTTATATATTTGTATATTTATATAGTATCTATACACTAATGTTTTATTTTATTCTAATATAGTGCCAGCTCAGTTCTCAAGACTTATGTGTACAAATTAATAAATTGTAGGTAGCATATAAGTGAACCATTTTAAGTTAAGAAAATATTTAACTACAATTAGTATTTTATAACAAATATTATTTTATTTTTTTCATATTATATCTTACATAATACATAAACTATAATTTATAGTTTTAAAGTATTTTACGCTAACGGAGAAAAGTTTGTGAATCATAATCGTATTGGTAGTTAAAACAGGTACGTTGAGTTTTGAAAAATATGTTAGAACCTAAATCTATACCTATTTATTATTCAATAAAGATATCACATGGATGTTACTATATAGTATATTTTATAGATAGTCTTGGTTTACGGCATAATATTCTATAGCTATTTATTATAATTCATCATTGTGTCACTATAACTGCACTTAAAATATATAATTATTAATTAGATGCAGAAAAGATAAAATAAAAATAATTTTAATTGAAACAATAACTCAACGATTTACTTTGAATTTTAAATTTATTATAATTTAAAAACCAAATGAATGTTACAAAGTTTATGTTAGATTAGATTCATACTTAATTAAAAAAACAGATCATGGAGAAAACAATTAATATTAAATATATTACAACTAATTAGTTGCATTTAAGATGTACCGCTGTAAAATGGGCTATTGATAAATTGAGCTGAGAACTAATTATCTATATCTATATCTATATCTATACTATACTATATAAATTGAAGTCGCTTTTTTTTGTTCGGGATAAACTCCGAAACTACTTATTGGATCGTCGTGCAGTTTTTTTAAAATTAAAGAGGACATCACAGAGAATGTTTTAGTCATAAATTTAGTCCGATAAAGTTAATAAATAATTAGTTATTATTAATTAAAATAAACGCGTAATTGTATACCTATATATATAAACTATGTACATATTGTGCAGCACGGCGCGCGGCGGCCCACGGGTTTCCAGCTGCCTTTAACCTGACCTTTTTTATTGTGTTTCATATCGGCATTGTTCCGAGAAGTTTATCGCACACACACCAACAACATGTATATCCAATATTCGTATTAATATCTTAATAATACAAATTTACCAAATTAACCAAGGCATTTTTAGTCATTACGTGTGTTACGTAGTGTGCATCGCTGTTTGCCGTACACATTTTTGTTGCGATACTATTCTACGGATTTGAGATTGTGGTTGTTTTAGATTCTGAACGGAGTGATGGAATCTATTGGTTTTACAATGATGTGTGTTTTTTTTTTTTTGTGTCTGACGACAACTTTTTTTGCAGTAAAAATGCTTCGATTTGCTTATACAGCAACTTTTCTAAAAGGAAAGTGAATGCAGATGGTACTTGGGCTAGTCAAAAATCCAACTTTTTTAATACTTTTTTAAAAAATCGAAAAAAAACGTTAAAAAAATTACGAAAAACCGGGAAATTTTACGCAAAATCACGTTTTTACAAACTACATTTTTTTAAAATGCTCTAACTCCAAAACGAAAAACCGCAACAACTTGAAATTTTCACCAAATCTTTATATTGGTGTTCTCTTTACATGGTTAAGTTTTCAAAGTATTTTGACATATTTTGACTTATTTATAGACAATTTAAATTTTCGATTTTTGTAAGTTTTTTTTTTTAAACACCTATAAAATTTAATTGGCTAGCCAAAAACTCTCAAAAATTTAATATAATGTTTATAATAAGCTTAACTTATCTTCAATAGAAAATAACGGTGATCGTTTAACTCAAATTTTTTTTATAAGCTCATAAAGCTTAAATTTGTATAAAATGTGTCAAAATCACTTTAATTTGCATGTTATTTTGTAGATAAAAATTCATAAAATTTTTTCTGTTTATAATTAAGGTTCAAAACTTAGACACTAGTTTGTCCATAAGCTAATCTTCAAAAATATATAAAAAAATTTCTACCGGACCAAAAGGAAAAAATTTTATGACTGTTTTAAATTTAAATTTTTACGAAATTGCGTTATAATTCAATTTAAATATAAAATACTATATTATTATATACACATTTTAGACATACATATTAACTCCGTTCAGAATCGTTATTCGTATACAATGATATCTATCATTGCATTCAGATTTAACAAATCCATTGTAATAATGACCTATCCTATAAACGAGGTACACTCCACCCCCAACTATACAGCAAAGCGAGGCCCACCCGTTTTTTTTGGTATTGCCGCTATACCTATCTGAGACCTGAAGACCTTATAGTCAGACATATTGGACTCCAATATGTACCTGAAACTGATAGTGGAAAAAATAGAAGAACAGCTAAGGAAAACTACGTCTGTATTCGTAAAGTAAATAATGAAGACCCAAGGTCTTTGATAGAGGTATGATTTGTATGTATAGGTAGTTAAAAAGGAAAGTGGTCGACAGAAACAAATGAGTTAAACCACTAAAGATAGATATCTCTTTAGAAATATTGGAGTTTCATAGAGTATTTGGTGGAAAGTGGAATTCCATATTATTTTAATATTACATTCATAAACTCAGTTTACATAGTACATATTATGTACTACATAATAATATAGTGATTAGGGATAATATGTTTATAATCGTAAGAATTATACTTATACATCAATACGTTCGTTATTCTAAAATTATTACGGTTATACCAATGTTATAATATTTCAACTGTTCTTACGGATAGCAATATGCGCAGGGCCGTACAAAGAAATAAAGGGCCTCAGGGACAAATTAATTTGGGCCAAATCAATTATTATTATAATTTATAACTATATAAAATATAATCATTAATACGTTTTTGGATTTTTGGATACGTTTTAATATTTTTACAATAAGGTAGATCTGGTAGCCCAGAACCCTCTTTATGAACTTATTTTAACCCCAGGACTATACAGCCCTAGCTTCTCGTCAGGCCTGAATATGCGACATAACTGAATTGTATGGTAATTACTAATTAATTAAAATATACGCGCGCATGCTATATATGTTATAATATGCGTATCTACGTCATTAGTTCCAAATACTTGGAATACAAAATTCTGTGTCAGTGCGCTGTAATGTATACCAGGAAGTTGGAATAGTTTTTTTTTTTAAATTTTTAATTTGATTTACTGTCATAGTTTATTATTTTGTCTAAGGAATATTTATGTTCTTTTTTTTTTTTAACAGGCGCGGAACACTATACTCTTTACAAATAGTTAAAATAATATCAACAAACAATACTATACGTGATGTATTACGATCTCGCACATGAAGAAATATTTCCAATTTGTCTAGCTCAATTGATGATGAAAAAAATGAAACCTAAACACACGTGGTACCGAGCGTATCCTGCCGCGGGAGATGCGCACATGTCGTTATCCGGAAATTACGCGCGCGCGCACACACACACACACACACTAACGTGAACGTGCGCTGTAAACGGGGTGGAAAAAAAGCACCGTTCGAGTTCGAGGGTGGGCAAATGTGTACCGTCACGGCGTTGGCAGTCAAATGGACTGAACGGAGAAATGTAATATTTTTTTATTAACATTATTTTTATTCACGCGACGCCGTGTTCGGATTTCTCGTGTTTTTCACGTGCCTGCGGCGGTGGCGGCCGCTACGGCGGCGTTTTCCCCGTATCAAAAAACGCGCATGTAAATATAGAAATAGAAAACGCCGTGCGTATAATATTAAACTACTGCATGTATATTAAATTCGAATCGGTCAAACGCTGGGCGAGGGAGACGAAAATAATGTCTCGCATCCGAAAATAGACGACTCATTATTACTATACGATTCTAATTAAAACGCGCGATGGCCAACAACCGCGATGATGTTTTATTTTTTCCTCTTTATTATTAAAAATATTATCAACATTTTACGCGCGTCCGTTGGGCATACGCGTAGCTATTCGAAACGCGCGCATTCCATTCCAGCGGTGTTGCGCGTGCACAGTGTAATAGGCTGTGTTTTCCTTGTTATTCGGTCGCGGTCCGCGATTATTTACCTGCACGAGGCGGCCGACTGCGAGAAAGTGTCATACGATTGTATATTATGAATGCCGGTGCGCAATGCGAGAAAATATCCCAACGCGTGAGTCCGTTCTGAAGACCGTTATGTAAGAGTACCACGTATATACGCACTTCTCGTGTAGTACAAAATGTAAAGGTGTATGTGATATATAGGCAGGGGCGGGTTTAAGGGGGTGGCTAAGGGGGCAATAGCCCTCCCCCTCCTTGGGACTAAGCTAACTATTTTACAAAGCCAAGTATTATGATATATTGATATATTAATAATATAATAATAATAATATATATATATAATGTAATATATCTATTTTATGTATATTTTTTTTATAAATTAATACCTAATTTTTGTTGTTAATTATGTGTGTATACCTATATTTTTTAAGTGGTTTCAGATAAATATTGATACCAATGTAATTACTTAAAATTTGTGACTATTGTGAAAAAAAATGATTTACTTATAAGGGACTCAAAAACATAATCTGTAATTTTAAATTTTATATACCTAGATTTAAAAAACAACCTAACAAACTAAATTCTTGAACCTCTATTAGCCCTCCCCCCTTGGTGAGTGATAAAACTCGCCCCTGTGTGTAGGTACCTACAACAAAATTTGAAAATTTGCACGTCGGAATCGAAAGGAAAACATTTTCCTATCAGAGACACTACTGCAGTACGTATAGGTTTATTGTTGTATTGTTATTGTTTTCGTTTTGGTATATTATATTTTGCAGAATTGTACCAACGTGCTAATGAATAATATTTAGTATAATAATGTATTTATAATATATAGTAGTAAGCTGAATAACCATAATAGTGTGGGCGGCTAGTGGACGGCTAAAGAATAAGGGTTTTTTTTTTAACTTAAAATTTCATGCAAGACTCACGTGCTGCATGTAACACCACGTTACGACTGCGGGATGGTTTTTTTTTTATTCTTTTCTTTTTTTTCTTCTTCGAGCAGGAGTCAAAAAAAAAAAAAATAAAATTGATCAAGGGGTAAGAAAAAATCTTCCCGGCCGCAGCAGCTGCATGTGACATATAATGTAGAAATATTTTTGTTTTCATCGTAAAGCATAAATGGATAAGTAGTGTTTGTGATTGTAGTTTATGCTAACTATAAATTTGTGCTATTGCCATTATTACGCAGTACAGTTTGAGAAAATATTGCTCTGTTAATTTGTGCGTACTGCTTTTTTTGGGAAGAGAGTAATAAAGATGAAATAATAGAATAACTGGGATTCTCGTATCTGATAATTTTTTAGTTGAAGTTAAATATATACAATATACTTATGTATTAAACATGTTATTATAAACTATCGCATAAGTATAGACTTTAATTCCAAATTGGCTAATTTTATAAATAATGATTTAAAAAAAAATTCAATTATTCAAATCTAAAATATTATGTACACCTACAGATTATAATGATTTAAAATTTGAAATTTAAAATAATATATTATATACCATTACGAAGTGTACCTGCTGTTGATTTTAAAATCATATTGTGTATTCATCATAGAAGTGATTTACAAATCAAATCAATGACGTAGCTACATACCTCTAATCGTAGGCAATCAATACAATTAATTTTAGATTAAATGAATAACATTATAATCAATTAAGAATATAGTCATGTACAAAAAGTTAAAAATAAAAATATCCCATCTAAATCGTTTTCCTAATTGTATAAATTATACATGCAAGATGCATCTATACTAGTTATGGGTATTGTAATGCTGTACCGATTATAACATACCTCTTGCCATAACGAAATTATAATTATGTACTTACGTATATGTGGTGGTTGAAGTAGTAAGTAAAAATGGGTGATTTTGTATGTCATATTACTCCCTCACTGTACTTATTATTTTTAAATTACTCTGTCCGCTGGAAAATTTTGATTTTAAATTATAATCTGTATATATAAAACAATAAGCTGATTGACTGATCTATCAACGCACAGCTCAAACCATTGGACGGATTGGACTGAAATTTGGCATACAGATAGCTATTATGGCGCAGGCATCCGCTAAGAAAGGATTTTTCGAAATTTTGATTTTAAAGAGTTGAAATCAGCAAAAATATCTCATATATATAAATGAATCCCTATTTCCTTTTATCGTGGCATCCCGTGTGTATACGGCTAGACCGATTTCACTAATTCTTTTTTGGTTGTCTTCGTAATTTTTAGAAGAAGATTCTTGTGAAAGAAAAAATTGAGAAAGTTGCACGGGTGTTACTAATTCAAGCTATAAAGCGTGGTTGATATGTTGGTCGTCATAGCGAATCGAAACTTTTACCGGATAATGAATATTATCCGTTATCAAAAAATAAACCCAAAAATATTACCTTGGTAACCAATAATGAAAGAAAAATATACCAAAGTATTACCTTACAAAGTATTACCAAACATAACTAGGCTTTAAAAAATAAAAGATGGTATTTCATTAAAAACTATAACCTGCCAATACTACCCCGTTTGAAATTAGGTAAACATTAGCTACAGCCAAAATCACTTGTTCGATTCATTCGACACTTTAATATAATAAATGTTTTAGTAAATTGAATATACATTGACCATGTGTTAACGCACTATAAAACAATGTTCGAAAATGTTATTTTTAATGGTTGAAATCCAATCGTTTCAAAATTGATGCAATTTGTTATTACTTTACCACTACTAAGACCTACTTAAAAAATGCAATAGGTAGACAAAATAAATAGGCTTAATGGTCTAACTTTATTAAGTATTCACAAGGACATCAAAATGATCCTGCTTGATAACTAATTAATATATATATATAAAATATTTTTCTTACATAAGTTTTATTTAAAAAGATTAAAAATAATATTTAATCTTGCCGGATAACAACACTGCATACATTTGTTATACTTAAGCCGGCACGGACGGGTAATTCAGCTAGTATATAATATATTGTTGTTTTTTTGTTATTACTAACTAATATGATGGTTTTAATTTTCAACAAAAATATATTTACCTGCAATTAATGTATATGTTTTTAGTATAGATATCATATAGTTATGTAGACTTTGAAAATAAATTAAAATAGATTTATGATATTTTAACATCCCCTACCGGCTACTACTTATTTAGAGTAAATTATTGCCCGTACAGTAATTATGAATATATTTCAAGTTGTATTGCTTTCTAAAAATAATTATTCTGTTCGAGTAGCAAGAAATCAAGGTAATTAATTTAATTGATTATGAGTTTAAAATATTAAACATGCTACCCACAAGGCGTATATGCGCCTAATGCCTATATATGGTCTAATTGAGCTATAAACACATTTGGCGATATAAGGACTAAGTATAAATGACTTTGATCGAAAAATAATTTTAACGATATATTGAATATTTTACGAGCTGGTGGTAAATTCTGAAATTTGAAACAACCACATCTATTCTTTCTTCTATAAAAATAGTTTCTCATTAGAGAGCGCTGTGTTCTGTCATAATAATACAACTACTCCTTTCCGCATATGAATATCATATTATCGTGTACGTTCGAGACGAAAATATATACTTGTCGTCGACACGATTTTTCGAGCGTATTCGAAACTTTTGGTGAAATTCCAAACGCCCGTTCGAAACCGAAGTGACGTGCGACGCTATATATGTAAATAATAATACCCTTACATACGTATATCACGAATTCACGAACACCGGGTCCTTTGGTATAATTGGTATGTTTTTCTAATGAAAACACGACGCACAAACCGTTTCCGTTAAATTGAATCACCGTGTGCACATATTATAACGACGACAATAACGCTATACGTCTATATATATACCGTGCAGCATACGTTTGGTTTAATTAAGTTCAATCAGATCAGACATCATCGTGGGTTAATTAAGGACAATATTTGAAATCGTCAATCAGACTGCGGCAGTCACGCATGGCCGAATCTCCGACTTCAACAGGCGCCGCGGCCGCTGCCACATGCACGTGGGTCTCGGACGGCAACATTATTGTGTGTGTGTGTGTGTGTGTGTGTGTGTGTGTATAATGTACACTGCGATGTTCCCATCAAACTATTTGAAAGTATGTACGTGTATACCTAATAGCTACCAAATGCCTGACCACGAACATTTTAAACCGTATTGAAATAACTGAGAATAAGTATACATCGTATCATCCGTATCCATATCGTATCGTTTCCGTATAACCTAATATATTGTTTTCATTTTATCGCGGTATTAATAATATAATGACCGTTTGCCGTATAATGGTTTGGTCCAAATTTTGCAGATCGTTCCGTAGAACAAATTATTTTTGTTCGTTAATTTTTCGAGAACAGGTAAATTACGCACTTGTCAATTTGTTATAAAAATAATAATCTGGGATTATACACGGCTTATATTTAACGTTGAATAACATATACATTTTGACATGAAGTTCACTACAGTCTACAGAGAGCATTACCATATTATTTATGAATAATATGGTATATCCGAGACAATCATTATTAGTGTATATACGATAACAGTAGCGGTGCGTGAATAAAATTTATGGGGAGACTTAATTTTTGTGTAAATGAATGAAAATCATTGTCCAATAATTCATCCAATGTACAATGTTTTAATTCCATTATTTCAATGTTGGATCAAAAACGCTTCAAGATCTTTGGTACAAGATAACGCACTACACAAATACACGCAACGAATAACGTGTCGCCCGTTGGCACTTTGGCAGAGACTATATAGTCTCACGGACTCCGTACAGTAACCATTATCGATGCGATTACCCCCCGGAACTTTTATTTACCTCCTATCTATTAGAATTGAGACTGTCGTTCGACCGTCTCATTCATTTCACGACGGCGGACGTAGTCCAACATTATCGCTAAATCCAAAAATAGCTCAGAACGTATTTTCATTGAATCATACGTATTCACCCTGGGATGGACCTAATATAATACACACACACACACACACACAAACACATATTTATAGTAAATATAGTTGACAACAGTATATTATTTACACATATAGATTACACAAATACTTGAAAATAATTTAAAACAAATTTTTTTTCCAATGTTATAATTATTGGGGAGACGCTGTCTCAAAGTCTCCCCTGACGCACCGCCACTGATAATGTACGTTACAATGTTTTTCTCATGTATCGCGAAGTCACGCAACGGATCAGATGCGATTCCGACCCGTGTTCTCGTGGTATAGATTTATGGAATATATTACATGGAATATATAAAATTATAAACAGAGGGGACGACGTGCTGTGGTCGTGTATTTTCTCTCGGAGTGGTAATAGCTAGCGGACCCGTCGCAGGTCGCACTCAAGACTATAATATAATATAATGTCGTGAACATTATGGTAGATGAACGGCTCATTCGATTTCGTTCGAATGGATCTTTCAAAACGTTACGGTACGACTATTTCCTCGTAGAAGCATTTAATATTTTAATTATAATGTAAATTTGTATGAAATCGTAAAAAGTTAAACGATTTATTGGTAATCGTTGGTTTTATTTTGCGTCTTCACAAATTCAAATGGAAACCTATAATATGCGCTTGTAGACCACATAACTATGTTGATGAACAGTTTTTACACAAACCGCCTCGTAAAAATTGAAAGGCCGTGCTATATACAATGTACACTAAGCCTCTGGTTGTATACTATATGCGCGCGCGTAGTATAATATATCGTATTAAATGTCTTTTACTCCCACTTTACTTATTGTACAAAAAGAAAATATATAGGTATACTACACTATTCCCTCCATAGAACCTAATCGGTTCAAAGAGTGTGCCGTGGGAGTATTACTATAGGTATATATTCTATGTATTGAACACAGCCAAAAGATGCGAGAACGTATGACGGTTTAGGTGCCGTCACAAAATATCGATGACACTATATAGATGTGATCTGATTTTTTATTCTTTTTTTTTTTTTTTTATTGTGAAATACTTTGCTAATACCCTATGACCAAGAAAAACCACATTCGCCGGTCTAGTTAAAAAGGCATTTGGATAAAAAAAAAAAATCGCTCTTGGACAAAGGAACCGTCTGCGGTGAGTGACGCGGGAGTGTTCAATCACTCGGCTCCCTTTGAATCAAAGAAGCCGCCGCTGTCGCACCAGCGTTGCACGTTTTGTTCGTGGCATAAGAAAAGGGTAAATCTTCGGCTTTCGTTTCATAAACATATTAGTCACATTATCGGTTCTGCGTACACGTTCCGGGGCTCGTTTTTTCCAAAAAGTTTTTCAAATATTTGCTTGATATTAATGAATAACAATCAGAATTCAGTTGGTATAACTATACACTATACGTATATGTACACGCGGCGTAAGGCACGAGCCGCATCATCTTAGAGATTACAAGATTAAAAGATCGAGGGTGAGTTAAGTCATAAAACCATGCCTACCACCTGCTGGGTGTTTTATAGTTCCTGTACCAAAGGTGTTTTTATTCCTCTGTTTAAACTGTTGAGATTGAGATATTATGTTAGAAGTCTTATTGGTTTTGGTAAATACTAAATTGTAATTTTTACGTAAAACAAAAACATAAAAAAGAAAAAAAAAATTATGATAATAGCGAATTCATTGTGCTGTTTTTTGTGAATCATTTACACAATGTATATACGCATGTTACACAGCATGTATTCAGCGAAAATAAACACTAAATGTACTTATTCATACTTTATTATTCATAAACTAGGTGTATGTCAGTTAAGATGAACGTATGTACGAGTGTATGTCTTAGATGTTATAGTTGTTCTATAAGTTTTACACAGTTTTAAACAATTACCTACTCCTGTTGTCGATGGAAACAGTTGGCGTATTTATTTGAAACGCATTAAATAATAATTGATTAGTGTAAACATTTTTTCGTCCGTGCCCTACAAAGTTCTTAACTAATTCTTTTTTATTTATTTTTTTTAATATATTTTTGACTGAGCCTAAGGTTTTTATAGGGGCTATAAAAAACCTAAGAATAAAAGTAGCTTTTATAATCTAAAAGTTATGAAAAATATAATAAAACTAACTGCTATATCATGATATAATAAGTATGCACTACAAAAGTCTTATATTCTTAGTGTTGGTTTTAATAATATTATAAATGTATTTAAAAAAATTATAACGCGGGCATGCGGCTATATCTTCAAATTACTTATTTAAAAAAAAAACTACGACAAAAGAACTCGGAGTTCGGAAAAAGTTCAAAGAGTTTAGATTAATTATAACACCGATTTAAACTGTTTATTTAATATTAATAGAAGAAAAAACTATTAAAAACTCTTGATTTGGTATGTTTGATATGCAAATTAAAATAAATATTTAAGATTTTTAAACTGATCGTTATGTTTACTTTAAATATTATTATGGTCTAAAGAAGATCTAAAACTGATTTGTTTCATAAACGATATTGTTTTCAGTAAACAAAAATTGTATTAGACGTTTCTGTGTTTACTGTTTATTAGTGTGTATTTATTTAATTCAAATGAAATTTTTTTTAAAATTGTACGTTTTAACATCCTATTTATAGTCACTACAGCACATTTTTATGTCATTGAGTCATTATATTACATAGGTATAGATTCATAAAATTGAATTCATAATATAAATAAACAAATAGATTCCATCATTACGTTCAGAATCTAAAAGGTTTTAAACCAAAGTAAAAATTTGTCGGAATAGTTCTGAAGAAATTTAAAATACATATATATATATATATAATATATAATAAACCATATTTAGGGTCCGTTTTATGATTTAGTATTTTTTTGTATACTTAAAAGCTATAACATATGAAAGCAAGATTTTTCTCGGCTTCATACATTTATTTTTATATTCTGTTCTTTTCTTAAAAATATAATGTCAATTTTTCAGTTATTTTTTTTTCTTTAAATTATCATAAATTGTAGTGATCTTAAAATTTAATTTTAAAAATGTTCATTAATTATGCTATTGATATAGTTATACGTAGATATTTTAATAACTTATGTTTGACCTCAAAAGAATAAAAAACGTTTTGTCCACGATAATTTATTAATTTTACTAGCTGGAAAAATATTATATAAGCTTTAAGATTATTTCAGTTGCACATTATTCATATTATTAGACGCGAATAAGTCTTAGCAGGAAAGTTTTATAGAAAAAGAAAAACTGACAGCCTGCAACGTTTAGGCTTAAAAATTATTTTTAACGTGTCAGGTTTATTTTATTTTTTTTGTGCACACAAATTTGTACCGACGGTTCATTCCTTTCCGGATCTGTCCGTGTAGTTGGCACGCTGCCTTAATAAATCGTTGTCTCCTCCTGGGGATGAACAATAATATGTTCCGTAGTTCGGTACACTCGGTGAATTTTAATTAATTACATTGGAAAATTCGTATGACAACTGGAAACCCGTTCTTTAACAACCGTATTATAATACAAACATACTCTTTCGACATTCAATTACCTCTACGGAATAACAAGAAACGAAGTTTTTTTTATGTGTTTTTGTTATTAATATTTTAACTATTAAACACACGGCATATTATTGTATAGTCTAAGTTGTAACAAAAAAAAAAAAAAAGAAAAAACTGATATTTTAATTATATCTCGTGTCAGTGGCTGGTTTTCAACATTTTCTTTGGGGGGGAGGGGGGGTCCTGAAAAATGATATGTATTTCTAGGGCATACCACGTGTCAAATACTCAATATTATAATCATCGAGACGTGAGATACAATCCGTATAATACACAGACATCGTCCGTCGATCATTGTCAATATAGTAAAATTAAAATAAAACTAAATATATAAGATACGTACAATGTAAACGGTTTAAATAATACTTAACTGCAAAATCGATATGATGTTCAAAAAAATATTTTTAGTATAATTTATAATGTGTAACAAATAACAATAATATGTTATTACTGAAAATAAATGAATGCAATAAACTTTATATGAATACTATATGGTATAAAATGAAATATTTTTAAAAGAAATTTAATTTTTTATTTAATTTAAATTGATTGAATACGTAGGTGTAAAAAATATATATAGATTTATTTTTATATTTACTGTTTGGATGTCGGAAATTGTAAATTTTCCATGCAATTTGTTTCCGAAGTATTTTACTAATTAAAATGACTTTTACTTCTACATTTTATTTGTTTACTTTAGTAATTTATATTTAAAAATGTTAGAAGGCCCATTAACTTAAACTTATTACACATTCGAACTAATTTAGCAAATTTCTTATTGCGTAGATAGTTGGGTTTTGTAAACGTCAGATGAATATTTATTATGCTGTTATTTTCTTTTTTATTAATATCAACAAATATCATTAGCCTTGGCAGCTATTTATTTAACTATTACTGAAGTAAATAATAATAAATGACATTTTTCAAACTTCCTTTTAGTAAACATTTTTTATTTACATTAATTGTTGTTGATTTTTTGTTTAGACGGCTTGTTGATTTTATTAGTTATTACTACCTACTCGTAATGTTATTGTATACTTAACTAACATAGGTAAAGTGTATTTATTCACACGATTTATATAAATCTATATTGCCTTATTAAACTTTATTGAATCAGAGATAAGATTTTATCTTTATATTTGGCGTTAAATATTTATATTTGATTAGAGTTCTTTCAAAAATTGCTTCTAGATTTTGATTTAAGTGCTGGAATTAATTGCATGTTAATTTAACAATTTCCCGACTATTATGCCTATATTTTATTGTTTATGCATTTACTTATTTTTTTATTCGGACAAATCCTAAGAGCCATTTAAACCATTGTTAATGGATACTGAATTAATTGTCATAAATCATAAATTGGTAATACATATTTACTGCATTTCTAAACGTCAAATTATAATTTCAGATTCGAAACTAAGTTACTAGTTATTATATATGATTGTTAATGATAATTATATTGATTGAAACTTAATGAGGAAAAATAAACATTACATCGCATTCGTCGTTGTATTGGAGAATCGAATGACGGTTTTTAAGCAGCATTGGCCTTGACACTGTTCACACGGTCGTTTTTAATTTTTCACCAACCGCGAGAAATGACAAATAGCTCCATATTTTATTCCTTTCATATGCGGAATTCCGTGCTGCGAATACAAGAACCAACAGACCTGTCACCCGGTCAAACGCGCTATCCAGATGTGTTCGTTAAATTACATCCTGTGAAATATTGTCATTTAGTCTGTTTGGACCTCTGAGATCATGTGTGCATAAATCATTTCGTTAGATCAAGAGAGCACTGAAAACAACGCGGTTTCAAAAATTCAAATCTCTGATGGTAAATGTCTTTAATAATAATTTCATAATTCCGCATAATCGGTATAAAAAGTTATTGGTACAAATAATTTATTATGGTTTATATTTTTAACGTAAAAATCTATAACGTGGACTTTAATACAATCTTATACAAAGCATTTAAAAAAGGGAACCATTTTCCTATTTAATAATATTTATAAAAAAAAACAAACTATTACTATGCAACATGCTATAAACAATAAATTCACTTCGGAAAGTGGAAAATGTTACACAAATCAAGAGCTAGTGTGTTCAGTTAAATATAGCTTATTGTCATTTGGCTATAGACATTTATGCACGCATATGCTACAGAAAAAAACATACAAATATACACACATCAATCGTTTGTTCATTTTTCGTTTGCTTTACGTATTCGCAAAATTCGCATGCATACACGTTTAGTCTGGGTTACAGTACACAAATATCATGCACGCATGTACTCGTATTTAGAACACAAATACCCACAACGGTACAATCTCTTTTGAAATACGTTATAAAGGGTGGTGTACGGGAATAGGAACAAAAACAAATTGATATAATTTAGTATATTTTAGACGTACAGTCGTTTTTAGTCGTTTTTATTAATATTTTATAGTGTATAAATAAATGCCATTTTAAGTTTTAAAAAGAACATCGAGCATATGACGGCCATATTGTTCGTAGCACGAAGAGAGTCAGTTCAAAAAATTTGAGTAAACGTGCCGAAGCAAATTTTCGTCTATTAATGCTATTTCAGATTTTATTGCATCTTTAAGATCGTCTAATGTGCGAGGTTTAGTCTCATTTTTTGTAATTTTTCCCGTTGTTCGAAAAGCAGTATCTCGTAATACCCATCTCGTAATTGTTTTCCTATCAGGAACAGCACCGTGACATCCGATGTTGATGTGAATTTTGAATGCACGCTGCGCTTTCATTACCGATTCATTATTTTTCACAAATTCGTCGTACGCGAACACACGGCGAACCACTCCACTGCTCCATAGTGGTTACTAAATGGCATTACCTAACGAATCGAATGACATCATTCCGACTTCCCCACACCCATCATACGTCAAGAAAAATCAATCTATTTTTAGCCCTATTCCTGTGAACCACTCTGTATATACATATATACCTTATACAGATCGCGGGTAAGGTTGAAATCCATAACAAAACGGTTGACTGTTGGAAAACGACACCCTCTGTCCCTGACGGATGAACCCGATTCGTGTATATATGTACATACGCATAAGACATAACACATATGACTTAAGTCGTGTTTAATATATACGTACAAATCGACGACGTATATAATAATATAAAGGAGGTCGTTCCGCAGAAGGAACCGCGCAGGTTCGAAACGCCGCGAGACCGAATTAGTCGTCCTCGGGGATTTGTACGTCGGACACGATTTGGCACTTATAACCGTTTGACCGTTTACAAATGAAGAACACGCGTCGACGGATCATGAAAGACGCCACCGAACGCGAGCAGACTCCTCCGGTTTGCTGGTGCAGTGACGTGTCATGTGTATTATGGTATTGTTTAATGACGATGTTCCAAACGTTCGGAGTCGTGAGAGGGAAATACGGAGGAAAACTATATACGTTTACTATATTACCTTAGCAGAGTGGAGCCAGCGGTCGAGACGGTGACGTATTATCGCGTCGGAACACCGAGCTGAGTCTAAGTCCGCAGGAATGAGGGGAAAGGAATGCGTACAATTAGAAATGAAAATAAATAATATACGTTTGACAAGCGGATTATATTCACTGCTATTCATTTTAAATTAAAATAGAGATAAAAATAAATTTTATTCTTTCGATTGATAAAACTAAACGTGATTTAATTAAACGGCACAAATGTATGATTGTTCATTTCATGATATAGGAATTCTATATTTTTTTCGCGTGCAAATGCAGCATTTAGTTCGTAAACTATAAGCTTAAGTTTGGTACGAAAAACGAAAGGACAAATTTTTAATCATATATAATAGATATGCGTGTATTATTATCAAGTATTATTAATAAGTAAGAGTATAAGATATTTATAAACGTTAATTTTCTATGACGTACTGCGCCACTGCAGACTGTATTTTTGCGAAGCCACAGCATTACTTGATTCTTCTTCATCGCCTTCGCCTTTCTTTCAACTATTTGGGGTCGGCCACCTTTGTCCTAAACCTCCACTTCTATCGGTTTTTCACATTTACGCACATACCAACAGCCCTCATATCATCTCAACCATCACTTTTTTGGTCTTCCTCTTCCTCTTTTCCCTTCAACGTTGATTTCCGTAATCACAGCGTTACTTGATTATCAAATTATAATAACCGCAATAAAGTTGCTATAGCATACGGGTCACTCGACAGTGACTGATACCTAAATAACACATAATATTTTTTGTCGAAACAGTCTAGGAATACCTATAATAATTATTGTATACGTTACAATGTTGTATCATCTAATAATAGTTTTACATAGGTACCAATATTTGGTTAATTTATTTTTATAATACGATTTCGGTGCGTCTGAGAAGTAAGAGGGTTTCTAATCATCTGTAATTCCTATTCTGACGCCTGGGGCTAACGGATTTCACGATACGTCACTTCCTACTATGTACTACTATACCACATTACATGTTTACCACAAACACTACGAACGGTACACACCATATATTATTATACATATGTACGAGCCAAAACCATAAACGATGAGCGCGTACCGGCCGCCGACATCATCAACAATCTTTCCGGACATCCGTGTCATTCGTCGTCTTCATCATCGTCACGGATGTGCTGTGTGTGTGTGTGTGTATTGTGCCCCGGACAAAAAGTTTCCGGCTTCAAAAAGCTATTTTTCTCTCGCGCAAGCATGCCGCAGCTCGGTAGTAAGTACCTGCTATTATTAACTTTTGTTTTCGGTTACAAATTAACGTTATATTATATTATACTCGCGTGCATTAGCCGCACGTATATGCACATATGCGATCGCTCGTGTATCCTGACTGTACAGGAAACGCGAGGAAACCGACGACGACGATGTCGATCTTACGGTTCACGCAGATGGACGGCCGTGAAGAAATCATTCGGGCCGATGCTAAAAACAACAACAACAACACCACACACACACACACACACGTGCGCAAACCTAATGAATGCTTACACACACATGCACGCAAACGCAGTACAGCGTATACATATTTCAACTATTTGTACAATAATAATATATGTATATTGCGTGCGGAACTCATGAGCTGGCGAAAGGGGTCCCTGCGACATCACCCCCTTTTATACATAATTTAAACGGCTGCCGTAACGTGTTTTAGCGCACGTGTCTCAGCGAGCACCTCGATAAATACGCGCGCGTGTGCAGTGTGTGTGTGTGTATGTGTGTGCGTTTTTTTTTTCATTTCGCATTATGTGTCGGGGGTTTTATTTTTTATTTTACGAGCTTCGGCCCAGACGACATTCGTGTCTACCGCAAGTATATAAGACGACGAATAACGTAGCTCGTAGATATAAAATATGAAACCAAAAATAAAAACCAACGGTCTCGCGTATGTACATATAAATTATGTCATAAATGTACATTTAACTTACATGCTATTCAGTATCTATAAAAAGAAAAAAAATTAACTAACCGTCCATGTACTCTGAATTCATAGTAGATTTAACAATAGTACATTAAACGGACGCGCGTGAATGCGAAAAAGCCAAGTCAACGGACCGATATACACGCGTGACTGCGAGTGCTTAGAATTAGATGGACGATGTACTGCGAAAATCCATAAAATTTTAATAATATTGGAATAAATTCAAAATTGATTTGTTTGATGATCTGAAATAATTTTGTGTTTTATACGCGGTCTTTAAATTTATTATAATACATATTACTGCTTACCTAACAGTGATTTCACATTTACCTAATGGTTATTATTATTTAACGACTGCAGGTAATATATATACAAGTATATTATACATAATAATTTACTCGAAAAACACTAAAATATTTTTTTTTTTATAAATAACTGTATAAATCAACTTCATTTATAACGTATTTTACTTTTTAATTTATAATTAATAACATTAAATACAAACCATTTACATTCATTTTTAAGATACCCAAATGTTTTACCTTGAAATTATAGATAAATTTAAATTTATAAGTTAATTAATTATTGTATTGAATAAAACCCTATACTTATGGTAAATATGTTTATATTTTATGTTTTTGGAATAATATTTCGAGAAAGTTAAAAATTATAAAAATTATACTTTTGTGATATTTTGCCGAAAATACTGTAAATCATTGAAATTATTACTAAAATAATATCGTCAAATATTACATAAGTTAAGTTCTAAACTGCATGTAGTTAATATGTGATTTTATTACAATATTTAAGACAGATGATTAAATCTGCAGATTTAATTCTTGTTCTAAACGACTATACTACAATATAAAAATATACTATACCTACTTATTTCAAATTACTAAATCTGAATAAAGAAATTCATTTTTTTTGGGTTAAAAGCCTCACAAAAATTAATAGCCGATTCCTCCTTATATTATGACCATAATCCGGCCTTGTTTGTTTAAATAAATCTATATTGTAGGCTTGATAATGTTCGAATTCCTAGAATATAAGTAATATATATATATATATATATATATATATATATATTATTATGTTCACCTGTATAGAAAAGTGATTGGTATGACCTTTTTATTGAAATAAATGTATAATATCAAATATGTTTTACAAGTGATAATTGATTAAAATATTTGAATGTACACACTATGATAATATTAGAGTTTATACATTTCCCTTGCAGTAGGTACATTTAACATAATATTATCAAAAGAGACAATATATTTAGTGTGTAAGTATAATGTATATACATTTAACTATGACAACTTGAAGATTTTTCACTATCAATTTTAATAAATCCTCCAATTTATTATAAGTATTATTAATTATAGTATGTATATAATTTTTCTCTGAGTTCAATAACTACAGTAAGCATGTTGACATAATATTATTAATGATTGGTAGAGATTTATCGATAGGTCAATGTTCGCATTGGGTGCTTCAACTTGAATTCGATTGCGGTAGGTTCATAAATCACAACGAGCAAGATAATAATTTGTTCTATTTAATGGTAGAATACGATTCAAAAGAATTCACTACTCAGCATTCATTGTCATTTTTTAAAATAACCATGATCATTGAAATAAATCATAATGTTCGTTTATTATTATTTTTTTCGACAATAATTTTGGTAGCTTACAATTAATACTATATAAAAATGTATAATGTAAATTATAAATGCATTTACTGATTAGATACTTTAATTTAAAAATATAATTTATAAATACATTATTATTGATTTTTATAAAGAAGCTATTTTAGAAATGCTTTACTTTTTGCATTTCAAAATTTCAACTACCTCATATAATTTGATAAATTAAACGTTTATTATCTATTTATTTTATTTTAAATTTTGAACAGACCAGACCAAGTATTTAATTAATAATAGACAATAATTTATTAAATACTCCAGTTACTAATTTAAGTTGCAAAAAAATAGGTTTCTATTTTTTAATTACAAAATTTTTCTTAAAGCAGCACATAACTATAAAAAAATGTTGTATACATACATTAGACATATTATATACCTACGTACATTTTATGAGATATTATATTTATAATGAGTGGACTATTACGTTATAGTAAAAATGTCAGAACACATTTAATGTTATGATGGAATATTATGGCGTGTAGAAGGCCGAATGGATATTTTACAATTACAAATGTCGCTCAGATCGCCAACGGAATTTAACGAACGTAAAATGTTAGCTACTAGAGCTGCAACACCTTCAACAACGTAATATGACGTTTCTCAGAAAAATTACAGACGTTAGACGTATGAATATATATCATGTACATTTGTTTATATATTTAAATTTTAAATAATCTTAGTGATAATATCCTTTACGCACGCGAGAAGATTTATAAATCAGTTGTAACTTGTAGTTAACAATAAAAAGAAAACAACTTTTTATCACAAGATTTTTTTTATAATGTGGTCCCCCTAAATTTATTTTTAAATTGGTATGGTTTCCTAAAGTCTAAAGTGTAGATATTTTTCATCATCAAAATTGCTAAAATAATAGGGAATTTTTCTTAACTGTATACTAAAATTAAATTGTACACAAATGTTTCACGGCCCCCCTGTAAAATACAAACAACCCCTAGGGGGGCCATGGTCCACAGTTTAAAAAATACTAATTTAACCGATAATAGGTTAAATCAATGGTTTAGTTAACCGTAATATACATTACTAGCTTTTAATTTTATATTGCCTAAAATGTTATAGGTCTAAGAAATTATTTAGCCAAAAGCCTGAAATAACTAGCAGTTTTTTCAGAATAAATAACTTAAATATCTTTTGATATACCACATGGGCATATAACATTATATTGTTTTTTGAAGGATAAATAAAAATAAAATAAATATAATAAAATATATTATCATTTTAACGACATATTGAATGATTGTAGATTTTGGATCAGATTATCACATTGCACATTGTGGTGATTAATAAAGTATAATTGAAGTTCGGCTTGGCTACATTACTTACATTAATACAAGTAATTATACTCATATGTTGTGTACGCATTGGTGTTTAATAATATTATCAAAAAATTACTCTACAAGTGTACTATTTATTTTTTTATTACTAAAAAATGTAAAATATCTTTTCTAAACTTGTCCATTTTAGATTTACCTGCAGTCGAATGAAATTCATTTTACTCTATATCGGTGTAACTTTATTAGTCGATTGTGTAGTAAATAGGTACTTTTGTTTTTTTATTCAGGTTAATTTGTTATTATTCTGTTCAATTATGATATGGTTCCGGTGATGCTATATTAAGTGACCCCTACATACATTTGTTATGTAACAAAAGAAAAATAAAGAATTCTATTTAATAAATAGCTACACGAAATTAAGTATAAAATAAACTTAACTATTGTTTTGCATCGTATGTAATTAATAACTTTAATTAATATAACCCTGTAACGCTAATCTATAATGGTTATAATAAGTTATAATATAGAAGGTCCATGACACAAATTTACATTTTTATTACATGGACTTGGTGGATCTGCCAAATCAATATTTATGTTATATGAATAGTAATAATGGAATACTTTATATAGTGTTCGAGTAGAGTTTCTAAATTTACGTATTTTCCTCAAAATCATTTTGGTTTTCCTTCCATGAAATTAGCTAAACTATAAAACGTATAGCTATAAACAGTGTAAAGTATTATTACATTAAAATGTGATATATAAAAAAATTGTGAAAATACATAGGTATATAGGTATAGGTTTGTTGTTGTTCAGTAACAAATAATAAAACGTTATATTTTAAATCGGAATTTGGTCAAAAAATTGGTTTTATTATGACAAAAAATTTATAAATAAAAGTTGGCTTTTAAAATTATTATTTAAAATTAATTGTTTCAGGTAATTTAACAAAACACATTACATTATACCTACTTTGGTAACTATATAGTATAATATTTAGTCTATAGAGATACTAGAACCCAGGAACCATCTAAGCATAAGAAATGTCAAATGTCAGATTCATTATTTAATGAAAATTTCCAGAAAATGTCTTATAAACGTAAACATAATTTCATATAGTAATACACTACAATAACACAATATGTAAAATACTATATATATATATATATGTAGGTGATTAAAAATAAAAATAAACCTATATACTTGGCTATTATTAAAATCCGTTGCGACGAAGCCAAAAATTGTACTGGCAAGCGTCATTTTATTTGTTTACCTAAACTTGATATATATTTTTAAATGAATTTGATAAATATGTATTAACGATTATACGGCTTATTGTGTATTGTAGATGCAAATTTGCTTTCAACTTGAGTCCATGTTATCACTCATTATTCGAAGAATAATCTTTCTATTTTAAATTATAGGTATTTAATATCTATAATAAGTATTTAAAGTCTATTCCCAATTCCCATCCAATTGATTTTTTTATTATATTTACACATTTTATAAGTAGCACAGTAAAATTCTGATATTTTATTTAAGCTCGTGGTTCATAACGGACACGATTATATAGATAGAAATGATATGATATCTATACATAATCATGATTACGGCCTACGAGTGTCGGGTAATGATAATCTATATTCTATATTATAGTCATTTTATATGCATAACACCAACAAAAATATTTGATTGGCGCATTAAAAATTCGACAAAATCTAACAAGCAAAAATTTAACCCAAACATTTCAGATGGCCCTGTGGCGCAACGGATAACGCGTCTGACTACGGATCAGAAGATTCCAGGTTCGAATCCTGGCAGGGTCGAAGGGATTTTTTATAATTCAAATTTTTTTTATTAATATTGGTCTTCATTATTATTACTATAAAATACTGTTACTAATTTTGATTGTAATTAATATTCGCTAACCAATTTTGATAGTATCCTAGTAGATATAGGGTGGTTTTATTCTGATACAATCATCGGATGGCAACTTTGGCCGAGGCCAAGGTCTCGGTTTCTATTCCATAACTAGCGCTTAGAGGCGATGGGTTAGCATTTTACTCGAACCATCAATACCCCCGGGATCACTTGATCTAGTATTTATAGTTATGAAATTAGTCTATTGATCAGTTTATATTTCTAAAGATGGTTGATGCAGTGAGAGAACAAAATTTCTTAATAATGTATCAGTAGGTTAATATCTTGTAAAAGAAAAGTAAATTTCATTACCTAAAATTTCTATAGTTAAATGTTAAGATCAGTAAATAAATATTTTATTAGTGGTTGCCCAGTACACTCCGCATTTTATTTATTTATTTTTCCAATGAATGTTTTTTGAATATTGTATTCAAATTTAATATATTAATTATTATGATTTTGATGATGAGTTCTTTATATTATGTACTTACCTATGTAGAATTTCAAATGTTATACTACTGCTCTAAAAATGTGTACAAAAGGGTAAGGGGTAAAACTCGCCTATAGATTTGTACGACATATACAATTTTAGTCTCTCCAAAATAATTTTCCAAAGTGTACCTATGCATATATACTCGTACGTATAAAACGATGAAATATTTTAATATCTAATGCCATTCGAAAAATGTTTTGAAAAATATGAAATGCCTTTCCAATTATATTATAACTTATAAGTACTTACGACTTAATATGTTTCGAGTTGCTAGTTGCTACGATTAATATTTATTAAATAAATAATCAAAATTCTTCGAAGTATCTACCCGATTTCGTAAAAATATCATTTTCTTACACTTATTCAAAGTTATTTGCAATTTTCTGGCGAATTTTATTTTTATTAGTTGCAAAAAATAATTCATGAAAAATCTTGTACCTATCCATAAAATATGAACAAGAAATTTTCAAATATTTTTAAATAACCTATGTAGTATAATCAAATAGTGTACGTCAAAGAAATATACAGTGCTGACTGCTGGTTCGAATTCAAAACTCGATTTCGGTAAAATTCTTTCACCGTTTTTTTTTTAATAATAATTTAAAAAACTATTGAGAAAATCTTAATTCCTTAAAGTACCAACTAGACGCCATTCTAAATCAATAACCTCTTATAATTGTGATGTTCGGAACAATCCTTCTGCTGGTTAAAATTGTGTACATAGACAAATAGTAATAAAAAGAACACACATTAGAGTAAATCAATACATTCCTCGTTTCACTCAGAATCTAAAATGTAAAAATATTTTAATATTATAATGATGGATGATCAAGGCAATAAGATTGAAAATTAAAACTGAATTCGCAATGAAAAAAGTAAAAACTATATCGACCTTGCCAGGATTCGAACCTGGAATCTTCTGATCCGTAGTCAGACGCGTTATCCGTTGCGCCACAAGGCCATGTCTTTATGACAGTAGACTTTTGGTACTTTAGATTAAGCCAGTATCTTGAATTTTTAATTGAGCAAATAAAAAAATGTTTTGACTCTCATTAGAATCTCAGAGCCAATAAATTCTAATTGCTATCCATTAATTAACAATCTTTCCTTATGGAAGTCTCATGTATGGGTCTTTCACTTTTTTTTTTTAAGCTTTCTTCAATCAACTGACTAAACTAAATATAAAATATAAATATATCATTAATTAAAATTAAATCTACTTTAATAAATACTCTTTTTTTTAATAATACTACGGTACCTAGATGGTATTATCCAGACAATTTTGGTCGGCACACTATTTTCCAGGAGGTATGAAAAATCTACATGCATTGCAAGGAAACGCTATCCGTTGGCTGGTCGAATTGGAAAAAGAAGTGTGCCTGATTCTTATTGTTTATTATACCTATTTATGTTGTTATTGTTAGGTACCTAAATAATAGTCATATTTTATAATTGTTATCACCTAAATCTTTAGTTTATATATGTAAATATGTTGGTGTTTGTTAAATATTATGTTACTATACTAGTATACTATCTATACTTGAATAATACCATAGGAATAAATAAAAACCTAGATGGGGAATGGAAACCAATATAGTAACAAATTTACAAATAGTAATTAATTTGGAATGTTGATGAATATTTTAAAACATTGTTTTAAATCGTTTATAATAGGATCTACCTAATAGTTTGATTATTCGGTCTGCAATATTTTATAGGTTGATCACTAATCATCATTTATGAATCCCTTATCAACTACCTACTAGCTGATCGGATTTTTAATGGCGAAATAACTAACACTCAAGTAGGTACCTATCAATGATAGAAAAATAATAGATTATGATTGATTCATCGAAACATTTCAAAAAATATCAATATTTATTTATTTTGATAGGGAGAAATGGTGCTTTAAGATGTGCTAAGTATATATTATGCATCTACCTATAATTTCATACTTGACATCATATTGTCCTAATTGTAATTTATGTAATTATGTTCATTAGATTTCGGTACAAATATTTAAATATATATATATCATCCATCATTCATAATTATGTAATATAATATTAAAGAATAATTTAAAAACAGTCAAGTGAATATTATTTGCAAAATTAAAACATAAATCAGTAATATTATACTTAAAACGTACAAAGTAAGTAAGGTATCTATAATGTTTATTTATTAAAAATAATTGAGTACCTAGATATGATAAATAGTATGAGACTTTCATACATTTTGAAAATATTGTCAACTTTGTTTGTATAATAAAATATGATATCAAAAAGTTAATGCAATAAAATAAAAAAAGTATTTACAATATGTATGAAAAAGTCTGAAAAAGGTTAGGTACTCAATACATCTGTATTCAATGTATACAGTAGGTACATAGGTAGTAATAATAAAAATATGTCAGAAATATAATTATGTGTCACATATTATTTTAAAGTTAAAGTTACTAAAATTGTTGGAACTTGGAAGTGCCCATAAAAAATGTAACAAAAAACTTCCAGTGTTTATTCTCATATACGTGTGATGGCGTATACGGTATATACCTATCAAAATTTTCAATTACAATATATTATGCACATATATAGACGTAAAAACGTAAATAGTATATGGTATGGTACGCACTGTCTCGTAATTGATCTAACATTCCGACTGGGTAACAGCTGAAGAATATGTCACAAGATGTTTGGGTTGTTTCCCTTGCTCTCGTGGTCAAATTACCGAAAAATCAAAAAGGCCAACAATGCTGTTTCGGGTCACATGACGCGTACAGGGCTCAGGCTGCAGCGAAGAACGCGCGCTACATGTGCAGGTCATCATAAAATGTCTGCGCGGCTGCCGGAGTCACCGTATTATTAAAACACATACAGCATTATATTATATTATATTATTATTATGGTATTTATTATTCGGAGGCACATCATTAGAGTACTAGTCGCGTTCTGGTCCCACAGAAAACCCATAAAACGGCTTCATGATTGCGCACAAATACTATAGATTCTTCCTACGTCGCCGTATGTATACGTGCAGTATGTACGTATATAGCATATTGTTTCAATCGGAACCATTTGGAGTACACGTGGATGGTGGATGACGTACGTAATGTAGCCGTATAGAGAGTATGACGTTTCCTATGCGTACGATGCGTATCAGAACGTTGACAATCATAATTAGAGACATATTTTTATTTATTTATCAACATCCTCCCTCGAGTGCACGCACCTATACAATGTACCTACACAGCTTAAAACCATATAAATATATATATGTGGTCTACACCTTTCGAATATGGGAATAATTAGTGCACGATAACATATATTATTACGCACAAGTCCTGTAAGTTTCATCCCCGATTAGTATTTATGTATACACGTGCGTGTGCATATCTCGTATGTTTAACATGTATATATGTCCTGTGAATACTGACATACTGTATATTTTATATATATATATACATTTATAAACATATAATCTACATATATATTCATTTTATACACTCGCATCATCACATAGTAATAAGAATAATATGCAGCTAGCCTGCTGCGCATACACACACACACACACACACACACACATACGCAGGGATTATGTGTCATCCGGCCTTAAGCAGGAGCTCATCACCGGCCGGGGCACGTGCTAATTTGACTTTAGGTTTGTGTGTACATACGCGTACGCCGAGCGTTCGTACGCACCGGGTTTCCGGACATCTTGATTCCGGTGGAATTATCTATGTGAGTTGTGCGCGAGAACATATGTATAATAATATACAATATTATGTATGTCAAACAGTCGCGTCTACATATTTACCGACGACGTCGTCGTCGCCGAATACCTACCGTTTGAATCTGTTTTGACATTTTATCTTAAACACGTGTTTTAAGAAATGCAATACTTTGCTACTGTACATATATATATATATATACTATACTTACCTACATTGGCACGTTGCGGAAAAAATAAATGACATTTACGTAGTAATTAACACTATACCACGCTGTACGGAGGGAAAAACACCGACGACGTGACTATAGTATTAATATACATATATATATATGCATGCGCATGTGATTCCAGTACGTTTCATTGCTATTTATACATTATATTATATACCCATTTTTACATGGCATTGAGTAACAAGAAATTGCAAAATTCGTTGATTTTAACCATTAACTTACTCCGGTGAAGTATTTCGATTATTTCAATTACCTACTCAACACTAGAAATAGGCAAGTTAGAAAACTTGAATTGCATTTTTTTTTCTTTACCTATACATGTAAAGGTTTTAAAATCAATAAATTTGTACACCAACGCAAACCGACTTGGTGAATTATAATGAGATATTACAAAGCATAGAGTTGCATATAAGTTAAACTAGCGGTTGCGTTGATATAGTTTTAAGAGTTTTCTTAATTTTAAAGCATTTGTTGACGTTGTTCAATTATTGGAGGGTGTTCATTAACTGGACGGTTCACCCTATAACTTATTAGTGAATCATAAAAAGATATAGAAATGTAAAAAAAATAATGAAACTTCTAGTGCTTATAACGAAAAAAATCTATTAAAATTAAATAAATCATTAGATGGTTACTTAATAGATACTTCTATTATTTTTTACGTTACGTATAACGACATTTTTATGTACATACACATACTACTATAGTACTATGCACCATATGTTTTATTTATAAAAAAAAAAAAAATGACAATAAACCAGTTATTTATGTGTTTACGTTTTTAAACTAAATCAACAGCCGATAACATGTAATTTGTAACAAAGTTATTCTACTTAATTTAGATATTATTCTTAAGGAAAAATATACGGCGGAATAAGAATTGCAGTTTTAAGAGTTATATTTTTAGATTCTGAACGGAGTGATGGAATCTATTGATTTTACAATGATGTGTGTTTTTTATTTTTATTTTTATATTTTTTTATTTATTTTTTATTTTTTTATTTTTGTGTCTGATGACACCTTTTTTAGCAGTAAAAATGCTTCGATTTTCTCAAACAGCAATTTTTCTGATAGGAAAGTGAATGTAGATGGTACTTGGACAAGACAAAAATCAAACTTTTTCAATATTTTTTGAATGCGTCAAAAAAAAGGATAAAAAAAATTACAAAAAAACGGGAAATTTTACGCAAAATCACGTTTTTACAAAATACATTTTTATTAAATACTCTAACTCGAACATAATTTAAAAATGTGTTTGCATTAGGTACGTGACCTATCATTCATTTAAAATTGCCTTAAAACAAATGTTTATACTGCTTATATACTGTCATTGTTTTAATTACTTAAAATTATTAAATAGCCAAACAGTACCTAGAGTTAATCATGAGAGTTTATTAAATAATTTATCAAATAATTTATAATAAAAATAAATATATTGAACAATGTAAAAGTACAAATTGTAAGTATTAAATTTGTAACAGAACAATAAAGGTTGGTACACAAAATGTATACCAATGATATTATAGATTATAGAAGATTATTTCTTAAATCAATATTTACTTTCAATAATTTTAAATGTACTGAAATTGTGAGAACTCTTCTCCAGAGACTAGATCAACAATAAGCCTGAAAAAAACAAACAAAAAACGTTAATAATCAAGAATTATCAAAATAACAAGTGAAAATGGCAAGATCATACTAAAAGAAATAACGGAAACAAAAGTAAAAAGGAAAATGAAGAAAGTTGTTAAAGAAGAAACCGTCAAAGTCAACTAGAGATCAGGGAACTTTTTATGAAGATCGGTCCCTTTAAAATATTTTAATTTACAGAGTTAAATCATTATTTTCGTTTATTGGTAATTCTTTTTTATGAAAAATATCAGCTTCAGAGTTCGGATACTATTATACATATATTAAAGGTTCGATTATAATAATTGTAGGAGCACAGAATCTATATAACCTCTAAATAGTCACCCATTTGAGTAAATGCTAGTGATCGGAGGAGTGGTTGACCACGTTTGTTTAGCGAATAATCAACCACTCCGCTATGACGTGCCCCAAATTGTTAATAATTGAAACGTATTAATGCGAATTAATACGTATCTGTTATCATTAAAATATCTAAAATAATATAATATTTATCATGTTTCACCAATATTTAACATTAATAAATATTCATAAATATTAAATTATCATTTAACTATCATGCACTATCTTCATACATACATAATATTAATTAAATATTTACTTTAGTGTTTTTCCACTAGCTGAATTTGAATGCAATCTTGTTTCATAAGGGTGAGACATTAAATAATCAATCGACCATTTCAATTTATTTCTGACTTTCTAAAAATCATACATCAATAGATTATAATTGTTTTATTAAAAACAATAGGAAATAATGATTTTTAAATTGAATTTCTTATATACGCACTAACAAAAATAAATTTACACAATTGTAAACGATTAAAGCATTATTAATGACTGAATAATGAGGTAAAGAAACATAATACATTTGGAAATTTGTACATTTAAATGCTATTCAAAATATATAATTCAATATATATTTTGTGTACGTAATATAATATTATTATAAATCTACCAATTTAATAAAATTTAAATAACTAATCTAATTTTGAAAAAAGGTTAATAAATATAAAACAATTAACATTCTACCCAATATAAACTAAATTTTAACAAGTAAAGTTTATATAAAATTTAGTTGGAGATTATTTAGTCAAAATAAAAAACAGATAGTGTAATAATAAATGTTAACAATACAGTTAAATTGTATTTACTCATATTAAAAAAAAGTAATTAAAATCAAAGCAAATAAAATTCATGGATAAAAAGATGTTTGGAGGAATATAAAATGTTTTTCAGGGAATTTATGATCTGATTGTTTTATAATCAAACGTTCAAAAAAATCATATACAATTGTATATTAATTATAGTTACCTTAAGAAGATTAGCTTCTTCAGTTGTACACGTGAAATTAACTTCAGAATTAAGATTAAATGATGTATAATGATCCGTTTTTTCGTAGGTATGGAGACTTTTTGCAAATAGGACTATTGGTAACGGATAAACCATAGTAGTATCAAGTAAATAAATCGATTTTGTCAGAAGTTTTGAGTGGTATAGCATTAGAGGACTTTTATAGTGATTGTAAATAGAGTTAACCGATTTTGGATGTATGGAGACTTTTCCGTCTTCAGCAGTAAAAAATTCGGTGAATTCACTAGGTCTAACTTCAGTACTAAAAAAAAAAAATAATAATAATAACAATCAATCTACTTCTTACAACTATTAAAAAAAAAAATTATTATTTATAAAAACATCTCTCTTACTTTCCAACGGCAATATTTGGACACAACGCAGCTACAAGAACACATTTTATAAGCTTAATATTGCCTGAGTTTGTATTATAATCAGCATGCGTGTAGTCTAAAGTGGTTATAAATCCAATATTTTTTAAATACTTCGCATACTGCGATTTCATATCTTCAAGCATTTCCATAGTGTTAGGCATTAGAAAATTTTCTTGGCAATATTCAGAAGCCCTATTGTCTCGTTTGGCTTGTAAATACTCTTTCATTGCTTTTACGACTGTGAGAAGGTCACTTCGGTAACCTTTGTCCAATTGATATTTAATTTGTCGACAACGACTTCGTGATTCATCGTTTTTCTGTAAAATTCAAAATTATTTAACAATGGTATACAAAAATATATGAAAAAAAATAAATAAAAAGAATAAATTCACGACTTACCGGCATTACAAACGGATCTTTGAATGTCAAATTGGCCGCAATCGTTAGAATAGTGTCTATGCACTTGAACATTACACCCATGATAATCATTTTGCCGACAAGAGGACTCATAGGCAATTTCGCTAAATGCAGTCCCAATGGTGTAAGGTTCTCTCTTTGGTCTATTGCATTCAGATCGGTTAAGAACTAGAAAACAATCACATTTATTAGAACATGGTTTTCAATAACTGATACCGTAAAATACACCGAAACAATAAAACATACTTTTAAAGCTACTTCTATAGATTTCTTTTGTGGCGGATTCATTAGTTTAGCCAAAAACGGAGTTATCATTCCAACTTGTAACATCTTGGCTTCAAGTATGACACCTTCTAAGCCCGTTCTTAACATCTCCGGTAGCACGTAATTGTCAAAGGATCGTTCACGCCCCTTGGTATATAAGTTATAGCATATGCCAGGGCTCACGCGACCGGCCCTTCCCCGCCGTTGCCTAGCGTTGGCTAAGCTTACGTTAGCTAAGCCATTCCTCTGTAAGTGTTCCAATATTTTCATCTGTGTCGAAACCTTTCAATTTCATACGCCCGTTGTTGATAACATAAACAACATCATCTATAGTGACCGACGTCTCCGCAATATTTGTAGACAGTATTATCTTACGAACGCCTGAAAAACGAATATTAGACTTGCAAACTTGAAATTATAATAAATAAAACTATTTTAGCTTACCATTCGGAGGGAGCTTCGAAAACAGATTTTTGAGAGACCGTCGGCAACATAGAATGAAGTGGGATAAGTAAATAGCGAGCTAAAAAACAATATACAAAAATATAAACAATTAAATATTATTTAAATGATTAAAGTTTAATTTAATTATTATTGAACGGTCGATTGACATAATTATGTAGAGAAAGTGTGACATGGATAAAAGTTGATTACATAGGTAATTAATAAAATATAAAAATATTTCATAAAAATTATTTTACAATTCCTAAAATCAAGGCTTTAATCCAGTGGCTGCTATTGAATACGAAGGGAAAACAAATTATATACTTAATATTTTAAGAATAAAAACAATTGAAAACTGTTCTATAATCTGAAATTATGTTAAGTTTTAAGCCCTGTTTATTCGATATAACTATTAAACTATAGAATTTATTATCAAATATTACATTTATCTCCAAAGCCTTTGTCCTTTAAAATTGTTGTAAGTTTTGATATATGTTCCCATCCAGAGAGGAACACAAGTATTGCTCCATCACCTTTATTTTTGCAAATATAACTGATAAGCTCAAAAATTAATTTATAATCTGATAATTTATAATAATTAATTTATAATCCTCAGATGCTGGATTTTCCAACATGTCTAATATGTCATTATTATATGTTTTCGATGTTCTAATTTCCCTGCAAAAAGTTTATTAACAAATACAATTTTATTATCTGTACATACAAAAATACTTTTAATATTATTATACTTACTTAACATAGGGCACTACAAATTCATGAAAAGAATCGCCAGGATATGATTCGTGCGGTCTTAGCGTAGGAAAATAACTAAAACTGTTTGAAAATAATATTAGAAAAATGTCATATTATATAAAGCAACAATAAGAATAATAAAAACAGTAGGTAGGTGTACATACCCATTTAATGTGTATATATCTTCAAGGTAGACTTCCTCGACTGGATATGTGAACCCAGGTATGTTTAACGATGGACAGCCGTTGAAGTATTCCGAGAATGCTGCCGCATTTAACGTTGCGCTCATTAATATAATTTTGATATCCGATCTCTGAAATAGTGTTAACAATTGTAAATATTATTAAAAACATAACATAAAGATGGAAGTGCATTCAATTCTTTATAATATAATTACCACTGGTATGATGCTTTTGAGTATGGCTAATGTGAAGTCACTAATAGTGTCACGTTCGTGTATTTCGTCGATGATGATGTGCGAATAATCGTTTAAAGCTGAATCGGCCTGAATGTACTGCAGTAGAATATCGGTGGTACAAAACAAAATTGACCCGTATTCTCGACCCACTTTTCAATAGTAAAAATAAATTATAAAATTTAGTTTGTTTCGAATATATGTTATAATGATCAATAACTATGTATATTACTTTTCCATCCTTATCTGATAGCCGACGCTTCCTTGCCCCACGCGCTCGGCCCTTTCTTCGGCGACACGTTCAGCTACCGATATAGCACTAATTCGTCTAGGTTGTGTACATATAATTCTACACGTCGATCCTCGACCCGATATGATGGCTTCATCAAGTATAAACTGTGCCATTTGTGTCGTCTTACCACAACCTATTTTGAAACCATTTTTAATAAATTATTTAATAATATAATAATGTTGTAATGTTAATTATTTGTTTAGTGCTGCTGTATATAGTATTAAATGTATTAATAACTTTTTTATTTTTTGTTTACTAATGATATAAGATACTACTTGCCTGTTTCGCCACTGATTAATATCACTTGATTATTTTTTATTAAATTTATGACTTCCCCTTTTTTTTGTATGATGGTAGTTGTTGCCTTTTTTTATACATCGATTTATATTTTTGATTTTCGTACTTCGCAAAAAGTTCATTTTTCAGTAATATATTTTTGATAGGGTTATCTAGAAGTTTCTAAAAAAAAATAATTAAAAAAATCATAAACATTTTTGTTTTTTTTTTTCATATTAATGACAGATACTATACCATATTTTTTTGAAGGGAAGCATCAATATTTTGTTCAATAGACCCAGTTACATGGCCAAAGAAATCAACCCTAAATTTTGAATCTGCCATATTCTTATATTTTTCTAATAAGTACTCGGTATTTTTTACTTTTTCATTTTTTGGGCAAAGAGCTCTGAAAAGAAGTTAGAACGTAATATTATAACCATAAAAATTACCCAAATCATTTGAGTAAACCTACTTATCGTCATCTAATCTTGTAGTTATCATTATGTTCGATTTTGTACTTGGTATTTCTTCTGGTATATCATTCAACTTTGCTTCAAAATGATTAACTTTTTCTATTTTTAACTTCATGATCTATGTAAAAATAAATCCATAGTTATTGTTCTTTTTAAATAACATTGATTAGTTTTTCCAAAGAAACTTACACATTTTTTCGATTTTTCTTTTATTTTATCATTTTTCTTATTATTATTAATGTTTAGTTCAATGCTTTCAATTGATTGAGGAATTGGCTTCACCTCAAGTTTAGCTAATTCCTGCAATTCTTTTACTTTGTGGCTATTTTCCTCATTTTTAGCTACCAAGTCCCGAATTACTCTTTCTTTGCGCCTATTCTCCATCTTTTCTCTACCTTTCTGATTGCGGGCCTGCCAAAAACCTGAAACCATAATACTATGTTAGTTATGTATAAAACATGACATAATCAAGCAAAGCCCGTATATTACTTAATTCCATTCTGTGTGTCGTTATGCACTGTGGTAAGACTGTTCTGTTTGGATGACTACAGATAGAATAGAAAAATTTGATTTTTATGTATTTATATCAAATTATTTTCTTTATTTACTTTGAATATTCAATTAAAAATATTTAAAAAGTCAAAATTGGTCATATTATATAAACAAAATTTAAATAATTTAAAAAAATATGACAAACTTTGATTAAAAACATAGGTAGAAATACAAAAATATCACATAAAACTAAAAAATAGCACTATAGTTGAATTAGTATCAATTCGAAAACCATATGAAAACCGAATCTGATTCAAACACATTAAAATAAAATGAACAGGACTTAAAGTACCAAAGAAGTTTTCATTAGCTAACAATTCAAAGAATAGCATCGATTTACCTTTGGATTCAGTTGGTTAACCAGCTCTAGAAAGTTTGATGGAGCTGGGTGTTAGAGAATATTATTAAAAAAAAAAAATGTCGAAATATTATAATGAATGGTATTTTAATTGAGTTCAATACTAGTCAATTAATTAATAATGCTGTTATACTTCTGTTATACCAAATGATTAAAATGTAATGGTAGGTAAGACAAATGAAATCAACAAGGTAAATATAAAATAAATTGTTAAAGTATCAAAAATACATATCTATGAACATTGTTATGAGTCAACCACTAAATTATAATATTTTTATCATTATTATATTTGTTATTCAACGATTTATGAAAAAATATTTTTTACGTTATTTGATTTAAAATTGTGAACCATTTCTGGTAAAAATCACGCTTTTCATATTTGCTAGATTTTACATCCGACTCACGATGGAGACTTAAAATTAAAAAGAACACGATGGGCCTCGCTCTGCTCTACAGTGGGGGGTGGAGTGTACTTCGTTTATAGGATAGGTCATTATTAGAATGGATTTGTTAAATTTGAATGCAATGATAGATATCATTGTATACGAATAACGATTCTGAACGGAGATGATATGTTGGTCTAGAATAGAGGTAATTTATTATGTTATATTTAAATTGAAATATAATGTCAATATTTACTACGAATTTTCAACTACAATATAACTTGCAAATTATTGCGATTTTGACACATTTTATACAAATTTAAAATCTATGGGCTTAATAAAAAAATGTCTGTTACACGATTTCCAATTTTTTTAGTTTCTACTGTTTTCGTTTTAGTATGACTTATAATGAATCTTGTATTAAATTTTCAAGAGTTTTTGGACAGTCAAATAACTTTCGAAAAACTTTCGTAGAGTCCTGTTTTTTCGTATTTTTATATGGTTTTATTCGATGCTCTTAAAAATTATTGAAAAAGTTTGATTTTTGAAACGCCCAAATACCATCTACATTCACTTTCCTTTCAGAAAAGTTGCTGTTTAAGAAAATAGAAGAATTTTTACTGCCCCAAAATGTGATGACAGACACAAAAAAAAAGAAAAAAAGAAAAAAAGATAATAAAACATACACATCATTGTAAAACTAATAGATTCCATCTTTCCGTTCAGAATCTAAAGGAACTTCCAGGCGTCTGCTTGTATTCTTCGTATAAAGAGAGTATAATATTGTGATCGTTTGAAGACTTTTTATACAGAAAAATTAGTCGTTTGTATGAAAAACTACACACTGGATCACATTTCTTAGTCCATGGTAGATTTCGAACAAAATTGGACTTTTTATTAAACGAAACTAATTTTATTTACAAATTCGTTTTCATCAATATACATATTTTGTTAATTTTAATTTACCCCTCAACTTTGAAAGTTGGTGTGAAACAATTTTCAATAATCTTTGTTCCCATAAAAGACGTAATTTAAAATGCATTAGTATAAAAACAAATATTTGATAAAATACTCTTTCAACAATTCACGTTGACCTGACTAAGTGACAACAGAGAAAAAATAGGCTCTGGAGATGGCAAAATGTTTTCTAATAACACTTTTACTTGTGAACAATACAGACAAAAGTAAACTGTTTCTTCCATTTTGAAGCACAGAAAAAACATCACACCCAGACACACTAAAATATCATTCATACATGATCGGTTTGGGGATTATAATGAAAAGTAGAATATTCTTTGCTAATTTTTTTTTCTAACTGCAATATTCCTCGCTAAAAGTTTCTTATTCGGTTCATTGGAGTATCGACCTAGATTAGATCTTTTTTTTGCCATTTCATATTTATATAAGAACTAAAAAACTAAGAGACACGAAAAAACATATATTTAATAAATCAAAGTTATATGCTGTAACAAAATATGTGTAATAGAAAACAAACCCCTGTGTGAGGATGCAAATGTTTAATGCACATAAATAAGCTACTGCTAATGCTACTTACCCAATACGAATCATCCTCAAAGAGGCCAAATGGTTTTTATGCTAGTTGAAATGTTGAGTGCCCTATGCTACGTAAGAAGTAGGTGATAGGCTTAATAGCTGCAGTGTTGAACTCGAAGAACTGTAATTCAAAAAATATACTTGCACGTCCAACAGCTAATCACAAAAATTGTGTACGAGTAATGCTCATAGAGTTTATAGATTACAAAATATACCGTTATACTGTATCATAAATTTAATACTAAATGTATACTAGTAAATAAACAAAATACTCGAGGTAGGTAATGGTCAACAAATTATTAACGAGTAAAAAAAAAAAAAAAATATAATAATGTAAACTGTTTTAAATGGCCAACCACTAGTTTAAAATGTTATTTTCGTTACCTATTATATTTAATATTCAATGGTTGAAAAATATTATTTTAAATGTTATTCGATTTAAAACCGTGAATCGATTTTGGTAAAAATCATGCTTGTATTAAATGTAGCTCGCATTAAAATTAACACTAGATTTTACCTTGCCATAATTCTATGCACTCCATGTTGGCATGTCACTGAATTTATGTCAAACGTGCACACGACTTAACAAATTTGGACACTTTTTAGTTTTACATTCAACTGGAGGTTTATAGGATTTAATATAAGTGTTAATTTATTGTACTTGAAATAAAAACAAATATAATAATCGTATACTTATTACTTTATTCAGTATCTTCTAGGTCCTCTGGTAGATATTCAGCTATCGATGTCTTCAATTTTAAGAATAGCTATCGCAGTTATCATGTTAACAGATAATGCAAAATCTGCATTGTTATTGTAATCTGTAACCCGATCTAAATTACATTATTTTAATCGGAAATTGTTGTTAAATGGTACTAATATTCATTAATACGAGTACTTGAAAAATCATCTTTCACAGATGATATTACAGCATTTTCAAAATCCCATGAAATAGAATTAGGACATATGTTAGATTTTAATTGTTTAAGTCTATGTAAACCTTTTTAGTAAGTTTTTGCATGTTCATTTGGATGAAGGGCCAGTTACATGAGTTCAATAATTCAATAATGTTTAATTTAGCAAATTATTCGACAAATACGTCGAAGCTGTATAAGGAATATAGAGAAATAAGTATATTTTGACATGAATAAAATATAAGGCCCAAGCCAACTTACCTTAGGCCATTAGTACTTTCTCGGTCCTCCCCTTCTAATGAAAACTTTGGTAGGGACAATTGTAGATATGAGATGCCGTTTGTAAGATGTATTTATTGTTAAAAGTAATTTTAACGCCAAATGTTTGCAAATATGGGGTTATTAAATATTTAAATGATATTGCAATATACATACATAATTGCTCATAAAATGAAATTCATTATCTTGTAAATATGAGTAGCAAAGAAATCAATTTCAATACATCCCGACTGATTTTGAGATATAATTTAAGATACCGTTTGATTTTGAATACATCTTAGACATCTTAGTATTTTTATGCTGCTTAATGTGCAATATATTCTCCATATTTTTAAAACAAAGCCGTCTTTTTAAACACATGGTATTAAACAAAAGTATTGAAGCTGTACAAATAAAAGTTCTTCTTTCATAGCTAAATGTATCCTGTCTATTAACTGATTAATGAATTGTAGCGTAATTAGCTCATTTAAACAGTTCATCTTGGCAAAGGCACTAATGATTGATTAATAAAATCGCTTTCCGCAAAAATAAAATTTAATGTTGAATTTTGTAGAAATATTTTTATTTCATGTATCATTTTTACAAATCTACATGATAATATGCAAAGCTATAAATGACACTCATTATATCTCGAGACTTATCGCTTATCCGCAAGCGGATTCCTTCCCTAAGGGCTAGAATACATGGTAAGCTTTGAATGTGCGTTTACAAAGTACACAGAATGTCCATAAACGTACATTTAATGCTTGTTCCCATGTATATTAGCCCTAATGCTAAAAATAAAATTGTAGCGAAATTGATCATTTTTGGTGGCAACAATCTATTATAAACAAGATTTTGATTATTTATGCAGATATTGATGCACTGGATTTATATCCGGTAACAGGTAGAAACTAAATAATGATACTAACGCAATGAGTATATGACTGTACACGAATACATCAAAATAAATAAATAAAAAAATAAAAATACAAAATAAACAAAGAAATAAACTTGTGTAATATGAAGAACGGTTTTTATTTAATTAACAGGCTACAATAATAAAGATTATAGATCCAGTATAGGTACATAAAAAAACACAATTTATTAGAAACAAAAAGGACAAAATAATTAAATATTATTATATATTATGATAGCCAACATAGATTTGAAAATATTTTAATATCTATCTAATTATAATTAGTGTAGGTGGTATTTCATTGAATGTGCATACAATACATAGTCTGTTATATTTAATAATTAATAAATAATTAATAACACTATCAGTTCATTTTTACATTGTATTAAGTAAATGTTTCAGTAAATAGTTAGATTATGTACTGTCATTGTAAATATTATACTTTTATTGATACAAATTGATAAAAATTTTCATTTTTCAAACTTAATCATTTAACAATTTATTCATAATATGTCACTGTAACTATATGTTATTGTGTTATACACATAAATCTACCGTTCAGGTATTGACTACATTCTCATCCCCAATTCAATACTTAACGTTATATATTTTTAATATAGTTTTAATAATGTAATTGTTTTATATTGAACATTTCAATCGATTAAATTGTGTTAAATTTTGTAATTAGATTTGTTTTATTAATTATTCAAACTGATGCTATTCATTGATATTTATTAGATCTCAATGACTCAAATGGAGGCATATGTTCACCACCTGTATCATCTCATGTATCCATTATACAACTTTAGTATTTTCCAGTGCACCAGGGATATATTATAGCAGTTTTTACTTTTATAGAATATTATACTTATTTCCAAATAAAAATCGCGATGATTTGCAAGTTATTTTGTAGTTGAAAATTCATAAAAAAATTTCAGTTTATACTTAAGGATTAAAATTTTAACACTGGGTTATCCATAATTTACTCTTCAAAAAGCTATAAAACAATTTCTACTGGACTTTAAGAAAAAAACTTAATGATCGTTTGAAATTTAAATTTTTACGAAATTGCATACTATTGCATTATATTTCAATTTAAATATAAAATATTATATTATTATATACCCATTTTAGACCAACATATCATCTCCGTTCAGAATCGTTATTCGTATACAATGATACCTATCATTGCATTCAAATTTAACAAATCCATTGTAATGACCTATCCTATGAATGAGGTGCACTCCACCTTCCCCCTACCAACTGTACAGCAGAGTGAGGCCCATCCGGTTCTTTTTTATATCTACATCCACCATAAAACGATTATTAAAAACTAAAATTAGTGAGACTAATATTTTTTATAATTAATGTATTATTTGTAAATAATTTCTTCAATGTCCCAAAAATATTTAACACTTTCTTTTAATTTATTTGGTAAATGAATTACTCGAATACTAATCTCATATTTTTTCGGTTAATTAAAATTAATTTATATCTTTGAGTTGAAATATATTAGAATATTAACGTATACACTATACGTATAAATACAGTTTCCTGTGTGTGTTTTTTTTTATGTTTTCGCGTGAACTTAAAAATAATATCAATCTACTGGTGTTAGCAAGAATAGCAGTCCCTCAGTCTATTTATATGAACCGTTGACCGAATGCACTGCATTTAATATTTTTAAATAACCCCTTCAGATATCAACATTATTATAAGCCATAAACTCTTGATGAGAACACCAAACTGTATGTAATTCATTTCAAAGATTTAAATTAATTTGTTTTATAAATCGGTTGATAGAACAAACTTTATTGGAATATCAATAAAAATACTTTTTTCTTGTTAGGTATATATTATATACGTAATATATAGGTACACTATTAGCTAAGGTTCAAAATATATATGGTGTCAACTGTCATTCATTTATTGAGGTCATATCTTAAATTTCTCCCACTCGATGGAAGACAAAGGTCTGCCACCAGGTAAAAAGAGACGTTACCTAGCTAAAACTATTAATGAATCTGACCAAAAATATCTACTTTATTAATTGTGTAACTTAAATTTGTTATTACATTGTCGTATATAACCTGGTCAAAAATTGGGGTACAGCATATAGTTCTAAGCGCAGTTGCAAAATTACTCATAAAGACGACTTTAAATTTAATGCACATTAAAGGCGATGCAAAAATACAGTTTTTATTGGACTGCATATTTACGTATTTACATGCAATGTAAACTACTATTGTGTTGGCAAATCTATACATTTTGATAAAACAATCCTCGTCCGTACTTGAAAAACGTGGTATGACTAATTCTCGTAAACTTTAAAGTAATTTTTTAAAAATAGATTTTTTTTATTAAATTGTATTATACAATCTTGTATACTATAGTATCACGTCAATATTTATTACATTATTGCACATGAATTAAGTATAAATTATACATGCATTTTTAGTCTATACTATTAAGTATTAAGTATTACTTACGTGTGATATTTGAGTAGCTACTTTCAAAAAATAAATCTATGAATTTTGTAGGATTAAAAATATTATCAAACAATTTAAACATCTTTATAATCAATTTTGAATGTCATTTTATTATGTCCAGAAATCAGAATACTGTTTATACTTACTTATTAACGAAAATATGCTTGAAATTTGTCCAATGTAGCGATAAAAATACTGGTGCAATATTAAATCTAATTAGATATTTAAATTCGTTATGAAATTTACTTGAGATTGGTTAGGATAGGTAGCATTTTTTTAAAATTCTGACTCTTATCATCCTCCACATATATAGTTATATATTATTTTAAAACTAAATATTTTAGAATTATTAAACAGAGAATATATATTGCATTTGTCAAAAAAAAAAAAAAATTCCAAAAAGTTAGATGAGCGATCTTGAGAAAACTTCATAGCCAATATAGCAGAGGTCTTTATGTTCATAAAAATCATTAATAATGGGAAATTACAAATTTTAAGAAATAATAACGCTTAGGCTTAATCATTATTCGTATACAATGATACCGATAATTGCATTAAAATTTAATAAATCCATTGTAATGGCCTATTCTATGAACGAGGTGCATTCCACCCCCTACTGTACAGCAGAGCAAGACTCATCAGGTTCTTTTTTAAACTACGTTTATTTTGGTAATTAGGTATATTAATGCATGGTTTGATAAAAAATAAATAATGATAATAATTGTTACATTAGTACCTATATTGTATTACAATTATATTACATTCCTTATATTAACATTTTTATTTTATTTTTCGACGATTGAAGGGTTTATTTGAAAGAGTTTTAGTCTCCTCATATCTCGCGGATTCTTAATGTTTTCATAAGTTATTTATTTGTATTAAAGTAGGTATTACTGGTATTAGCCCCGAGGACTTTAAACATTTATCACGAATACTTTTAAAAATTTTGGAAAAAAAATAATATAGGTATTAAGTTAAGAAAAATCAAAAAGGTCAACGGAAAGTCTAACTATTTAGTTTTATTAAAATATAAAACGTATAGTTGTTTTATGAACTGTGGCATAAGGCTAAGACGTTCGTTATGGGTTGAAATTATAATTGTTTATCACGGTGTTATAAAAAATTATTTATTTTAAAATCGAAAGTCCTGTTGGAATGCGACTTATTTTACAACGATGCTTTTGAAAAATGATAATTATTTGTAGTTGTTCTAGCTGCTTCCGAAAAATCTTATCTTCTATAGTTAACTAGTCCAAATATTGATAAATGTCCAAATTTTTAAATTTATACAACACTACGCATTTCCGTTACGACGAGTATATTGTCTCATCGCGTATTATTAAACTTATTAAGTATTTTTTCCATAATCGGCACCAACAATATATGAAAAATTGTAATAGCTGCACCGAGAGTGTGAAAAACTTAAGTATACTATGAAAAAATGCGCTATTTGCCGCAAACGGTGTTTGTTCAGGCGCAACAAGATGGTCAAATGCATTGGTAAGTTAAATATGTAGGTATATATAACATCGTAAGACGGACGATGGACACTAATTGAATTTACCGTGCAAATTGCGGACACGGTTTTCTGTTTAATATTGAAATGTTGCAGTGTACAAAAGCGTATACCACAAGAGGTGTTTGGCGGTGACGGAAGCGAAAACCCAGTGGCGTAGTTATGGGGGGGATGATGGAAATGGATCCTCCCCAGAGCCCTTTTTTTTAATGTTTAGTCCATTGACATATAAAACATAATGTATTATAACTACAGATATAATCCACCATGTCCTTATCTTGGCTCTCAAAATATATCTTTCGCGTTTCGTCTATCATATAATTATCATACATTCACACAATCATACACGAAACGCAATACCATAGATCAACCAAGTGTTTTTTCTACAAATTTCTATTTATAGACATAGAATATTTTTTCGTGTGGAAACTTGTACCGGTAAAATTTTTTTCGTGGGGGAACTTACATATGTACCCGCTTACCTTCTATGTTTCGTGTGGGAACTTACTAAACCCCCTTTATGTTTATCAAATTAATGAAATATCCCCTCCTCCCCCCCAGAACCAAATCATAACTACGCCAACTGACGTTGTGGCGCGCGTGTTCGGCCCCTCGTCCGCGGTACACGCGATACTGTGGTCGAACCGCGCGTCACCTCGAGCCGTCGACTCCCGCGGTAAGTCACCGTGATGCGGTCCTTTGCACCACCACTTGCACCACCGTCCGCGCAGCAGACAATCGCCGTGTTCGGTAAGTCGATTCACGCAATAATAATACAATTATCATTGGCAGTGGCGGATATACGAGAAGGGGAGGGTCCATGGGGGTCGGTACCCCGTCCCCAGACGCCGATGTAATCTTATGTACCGTTAATTATTTTAAACGAAAACGTAAAAGCTGCACTTTACCCAACCACTAAATGCCATAAGTCTTAATGTTAAATTATTATATTTACTGTTAGACAAAAATAATAGTACATATTAATATGATCACATTCAACTATGCAATGCACTTGTCATGAAGGACACGAGTGGTGCACGCGAGAAGTTTTATATAAATTATAAAATAGTATTTCATGTATGTAGTTTTATTAAACACCGCAAATATTTCGAGCGATTATAGCTGATGGATGTCAAAGAAGATTATATGTAAAATAGTATCATATTTTTTTATTTATTTTACTGCGAAAAAAGATTTAAGCTCAGAGAAAATTGTATATATATATATATATATACAGTATGTTAATTAATTGGAAAGTCAGTAGCTATTACTCCTAATATAATCCAGATATTGAAGTTTCGTTTTTTTTAACATAATATGTGACATACAGCTCATCTTTTACAACGGTTTAAAAAATCTAAAATTCAAAATTGACAAGAAAAATTTTTTATTTTTCAAAAAAAAAATTTGAAACATTTTGAAAATAGCCACTTTGTAGAATTACTTATAAGTTACTCTGAGAAAAAAATAATTTTGAAATCTGTTGATTTTTGAGTGAATGAGAGCATTTTATATTTTCAAAAAACATAGCAAATTGTAAAATCATACGGTTTTTTGGTATTTTTTAGTAATTGTATTAATTACTGTTAAACATCTTCAATTTCAGCAGCTATTTATGTTCGTATTAATTTAAATTACATTTTAACATTTTAAATTTTATTTATGAATAATGCAGGTGCCTAGATTTCTTTTTAACTTCATTTAACATTAGTTTTAATTTTATTTTAATTTTTTCGTAAAATAATTATTTAAATTAAATTCACAATATCCGATAATATAGAAATGGTATTTATTTATTTTGAAAATAATAAATAAAGCCAAAGAGTCAAAGAGTAAAATCTACGCATCTGCATTATCCATAAATAAAATTTTAAAATTATGATATCCAAGGTAAATATAGTAATGACACCGCAGTGACCTCAACAAAGTATAATAAATTAATATTGTTATTGGTATCATTATTTAGGTAGGTAATTTTAAATATTTTAATGCTAATTATAATTTAAATATCACACATTTTAACATTATCTCAGATAATTCAAGGTATAATTTAAACTGAAATTAAATAAAAATGTAATTAAAATTAATATGAATATAAATAGCTGCTTAAATTGAAGATATTTAACAGTAATCAATACGATTACGAAAAAAATCAAAACACCGTACGATTTTACAATTTGCTGTGTTTTTTGGAAAAATAAAATGCTGTCATTCTTTCAAAATTCAACCGATTTCAATTTTTTTTTCTCTTTGTAACTTAAAAGAAATTCTACAATGTGGCTATTTCGGAAATTTTTCAAATTTTTTTTTTGAAAAATCAAAAAAATTTTTTTGTTAATTTTGAATTTTTTTAGCCATGGTAAAAGATGGGCTATAAGTCACATATTATGTTAAAAAAAACAGAACTTCAATATCTGCATTATATGTTAGGAGTAATAACTACTGACTTTCCAATTAATTAACATACTGTATATTGTATATTTATTATATACCACCATGGTAATACCGAATCGGTATTACCGATACGTATTAATATTAATAATAATAATAGTATAAGTTCTTTCTTGATTAATATGCATACTTATTTTATTATTTTGAACACTTCTCCTCTTCCCACCCATATTACCCAAAACAAAATCCTAGATCCGTCCCTTAACGTGGCGCATAATTTGCGCGCGCCGATATACTATACATCGGAATCGACCGACTGTTGATAGAGTTCAATACTTAATAATAATAATAATACAGTGTTATAAAATAGACTATAATAGAGTAAAGCGGCTACACGGCGAGAACTGCAGGAGCACGGCTCGCGGTGTGCGGGCGCAGGTGATGTCGGGGGGAGGACGACCGTTTACCCTGGCGCACGGACCAATGGCAGCGCGGCTCGTCCGTCCGTCCGTCCGTCCGTGTGCGCGCCAAAGGACACGGCGGTGGCGCGGCGGTGCGCAACACAAGAATAGTATTCACGCCGCCGCAGTAGACGTGTGCGTAATAGCAGTATAGTAAAATCCATCTCATCGTGCAGTGTGCGCTCGCAGTACACCCGACGTCCGCGCAAGAATAGTGTGTTCCCGTGGTATACCACTCCGCGACACTCCACAGTCGTCTGTTCGCGCTTGCGTGTCCGTCGCCCCGGTGAATTTGGATATTCACCCGTCCACAATTACATCCTATCTGTTCGGTACGAGGATATTGTATCAAACTGTCGCCGAAACCGTATTCAATTGACGTTTACCGGGTAGTGAAAAAAATTTAACCAAATCAAAGACAAAACAATACACATTATTGTTATACAACGATCGATTGGGTCAACGTGTTTCGACCATGGATTTCGTACAATCTGCAGGATCAGTTTGACAGCCATCGCGTCCTGAAGTGCGTGTACTACAAGTACAATACATATCACATATATGCGAGCGAACCCCGTGTACGAATAAATATTTGTCACAGCTGGGATCCGCAAGGTAAGATTTCTTTCGATGTTCTATTTATAGTTTACGTTTATGGTATATGTACGTGACCGTCCCGTGAAAGCGTAAACTCGAATCAGCTTTGTAAATCCATCGTTATATTCGTTTTTTGTATTGTATACACTGTTTACAGCGTATATCACATTGGAATTAATTTTCGTAATTCAATGTGCTTAAAATATAAAATGCAACGCATTAGGTAACACGGTAAAATACATTTTACCGGAATAACCATATAACCTACATTACAAGATAAACGTTGACGTTCATAACGAACTTTTAGACCCCCTTCGTATTTTCAGAACAAAACGAGACATTTGTTAATTTTTAAATATTTCTTTTTTCTTTTTGTAAGTTAATTTACATCGTGTAGTAAGTCTTATACAGGTGTGTAATATTATGACAATACCATTTAAATTAAAATAAGTTTTCTTCATTAATTAATTTTGTATTTGGATTATACCTCGCTCTCGATGAAAATTCTATACACTACTTATTTATGTATATATAACCATTGATTTAATGAATGGTATAACTACATAGGCTATCCAGAGCCATTATATACTCTTGTTTCTTGTATCACATACAGTGTTTATGAGCGCGAATAGCACAATGTTTTCCGATCGAGGGACACATGCGGGGTTGATCGTAACATCTGTTTTTCTCGAAATGTCTAAAATGTGTACCATGTCAACCCCATAAGAAAACAAGTCTTAAAACGTATTTTTTTAATACATACATATATATATATATATATATACTCTGTATAAATATTCTACTAGAATGGCATGACCAATATAGTGCTGCGTGTAATGATTGGATTTGCCGCATAAATAAATAGGTACTCTATATAATGTATATGTATAATATATATATAATATTTTATACATTGTTATTCAACGAAAATTAATATCTACATAAAAATAAAATATGAATAATTATATAAGTTATAATATAATTATTTCATTTTTATAAGTACTCTCTATACTTCAAAACACTATTTAAACACAGTAAATCAAAGTGTAGGAATATTAAATTTACTATTAAATTATTACATAATAAATTGTATGTAAATGGTAAATATTTTATAAAACTCATATGAAGATCTCAATCATATAGTATAAAGTATGTAGTTTGCAATTTTGCATAAAAGCTAGCATATTATCTTAAAAATCAGTATTGCCCTATATTTTGCTATGCATAAGCCAAAGCTATATGTATTTTCAAGTATTATTAAAATAGTTGATTTGTCGACTTAACTGTATAAATATAGAAAGTATGTATATTATACGTGCATATAATTATTAATGTATAAACAGTATTTAAGTACCCTTGTACAAATAAATGTCGTAGACCTGAATATAATTAGTCCGAAAAAAAATAAAATCATACAAAGATTTAAAAACTTGAGTGTAATTCCAAAAGGAACATTATAAATCTCTAGTTTAATTGGATTCTGGAAATGATTTAAACCCTGTCACACATAATAAAAAATAGGGCTCAAAATAATTCATTAGCCACTCGTTTTCTCTTACTCTTATATTCACGTATATATATGCATAGAGACCACCGCAACCGTAATACATATTATCAAAAATTGTAACATGCGTTTAAACTGTCTTTACGCAACAGATGGATCTTAGTTCATATAGTTTATTTTTTAACAAATTCGTAAATATTCCTTGTTTTTGATATTAATACCTAGCTACATTAACCAAAGCTTTCCTCCAAATATTATAAACATACCTAGGTATATAATATATAACGATAAATTATACACATTTCAAATTATCAAAATTAATCATGATTGCGATGTATTTTATTTCAATGAATTAATATAGATAAAACATCGCTTGATAATATTAAAGTAACTTGCCTATTAAACTTTACCAGTATAATAATCTCACATTCTTGTCCTATTACCGATTATAAAATCCATACGTTTTAATTTTGTATAGTTTTAACAGCCAAGAACTCAAAAATAATATATTATTAAAATTATGTTTATTAAATTAATATTAATCAAGTTAATTAGTTAATACCTAGGCATATGAATTACGGTGTGTTACACTGTTACGAGTAATATGTACAATAGGTACCATATAATAAATCGTATACTGATATACTCATGTTGCACTATGATTAAATCACTGATGACATTTGCTTACGTGCTCGAAATCTTACATTTCAAACTATATATCTATATGCTGTAAATTATATATGTAATATGTGTATTTGTATATAAAGGTCCACCCTAAGGATCTTCTCAAATTACTCGTTATAATTCGCAAACGTGCCGCGGTCGTAATCTTTTCGTCCTCCGGTAGTCCGCGGAGATACTGCAACATCCAACAACGATAGATGTTTTGCGACCACAGCATTACACATTTAAATCGTAACGACACGTATATGTATATCCGGTTCGAAAAAACAAATCCATCTCGCGGGACGGACATCACGAAATATCTCTTTGTACCGTTAAATTTTTTTCTTAACGCTTTTCCTGTCCCCTTTATAGCCTAGTTTTCAACACGCATTTGCATATATAATAATAATAAAACATCTCGCGCGTTTAGTCATTTGAGACGATAAATTTTCGCGTTTAATGGGAATCCGTCAAATAATATACTACGACTTTTATGAGTTCAATATGATGACAGCCCACCGAATCACAAAATTAAATTGTGCTGTGAAAATTATTATTATTGTGATCGTTGAGCTCCATTCACGTCATGCTATTATAATCACATATACCATACGAGAACTTATCACATGGTGCTCGTGAATCGGGATGATTATGATGACTTATGAATAATAATAATAATTAACTCAATGGTTGGCAACCAAATATTATATAGGATCATTACTATTATACTCCATATTGTATTACACTCGTTTACAGTCCGCACTTGATTCGAGGATTTATATTTCATATATACATATGCATTTAAATAATTTTAACTGAGCGCCGCATAAATCATGGTATGGATATAATATGTATTATATGGATGATCCATCGTTGATGTAAGTGTTTAAAATGATGTTCCTTTCATCAAATTGACCTTTGAATATCCTTAAGTGTCACAGTGCACTTCGTTCATGGACCACTTATACGGACCAATAACTATATTTATAGATAGTGTATGTGTACCTATTAAACATTCAAATAATTCAATACTAGTTTTAACATTTGTTAAAAATGCTATTATCTTTCTTCCAAAAATTAAATATGTATATTGTTTACGATAAGATTTATGAAAAAATACTTATCTCTTATATAATAGTTTAATTTAAATCAAAACTATTAAATATTTATTATTCAAAATATATATTAAGCTATTATTTAGTAGCTTAATTAAAGTTATGGCTCAATAATTAGATATAATTTCAATAAAAGTTGTTTTACAGATAAAAATGCATGTACTTATATGAAATCATGATATAAAAATATAAAAATCATAATCACTGTTGAATATAATAAATAATTTAAAAACAAATAGAGATACGTCACAATTATTTTACATGACGACCCCGGTTTTGTTGTTATTAATCTTCAAAATCATATTATACGTTAAAAAGGGTTTTTGTGAGTTAGCAGTTGTCGCAGTTAGTATACTTATTTATATGCCTACCAAGTATTTTTACGTAATATTTCTCAATTTAATATCATTAATCGGTATGGGACGTAGTAAAGAATAAATCAGGGTTACATCATAATAATACGGTCATTATCGGTGCACTTTACAAATTGGATATACATATAAGACAGAAGTCAGAATAATATAATAAAATAAAGCCAACGAGCCATACGAGATGCGTATTAAATCTATCGAAATGGTAGCGTTTGTTTTTCTATTGTTCTCGAGTTCATATAAATACATACTCTTTACGTTCTCGCGAGGATAATATAAATTATAATGATTAAATATAAATATAATATATACAAATGTATAGTATTTTCCTTTTTTGTTCAATTTTCTGTTTCTCAACATTGCTGTACCATTTTGAATATGGTCATATACACCTATACATCAACACGTACACGTAAATCTTGTTTCTCTCTCTCTTTCGATCTCTCTCACTATATTTATACATATAAACACACACAGACGGTGCACACACTATACACACAAACCGTCATTCATCATCTCAGCCATGGCGTAAAGGTGCGTACATACCTACAGCTTGTCTCGGTAACAGGCTATTTTCGGGAAACGCGCGTCTTATCCTTCGGCACACAGGAGCATATTGCAGGGCGTATACACGAGGAGCGATGTATTGTACCGTGCCGTGTTTTCGCCGCCGGGTGGTGCAAGACGAACGCAAACAGGTGTGTGTGTACTACGTATATTATGTGATGATAAGGGACTCGTGTCCCGATGTTATTGTTAGAGGCGCGTGCGTGGTGCGTGTATTGCGTTTATACTTTTATAACATATATTAAATTGTGTGTGTGTGTGCTAGGAACGTATAATAATGTAAGATAAACACCGGGCTGAGACGATGTGCAGGCACACGCAAGAGTATACTACTACATGTTGTTTCGCCTTCGTGTACATGCAGCTTGTACAGGATTCTAATAAAACCGTTAAATTCGTGATGCCCATAAGTTCGAGATTATATGTATAATATTATTGTTTATATTCGTATCAGTCAAATGGATAATAAACATATTATATATTAATTCATTTGGATCTGTAGCCCTGCTCGAGCAATTATGTATGATATGTGGTATAATACCGGGTGGGATAAATTCATTTAACAGATACGTAGGTCACATGAAAAAGTAGCATTGTTTTGTAAAAAAAAAATTAAATAATTTGCCAAAGGGTAGCGCGTTTGCAAGCTATTCAATTTTTTTTCAAACAACCAGCGGTTTTCAGTCTTATTACAGACAAACTAACAGCAGTTAGGCATTTATATATAATACAATTATTGTAGGTATAGACGGTATAGTAATTTTAACAGCTATACTTTTTAAAAATATTAGAAGGGTATTTTTATTTTATTTTACTATGCTTAATGTATTTTTAAAGAATGTTTATATTAGAATGTTTCCAGCTAAGAAATTTTTTTAAAAAAAAAACTATAATTTACTCATTGTTACATGGTGTATTTTTTATTCTATTTTACAAGAAATTTATAAATATATTTAGACACAGATTTTAAGTATTTAATTGATTTTAATAAAATTGCTAAACGACCCAAGGGTCTTTATAAATATGTTTAACGATTGCTTACATTTATATACCTAGTTGTATAATTACATAAATAATATTATTAAAAATGTATTAAGTGTAGTAAAATAGAATAAAAATACATCTTTACTGTCTCTAAAAAATCTAACTTCTGTAAGGTATTTGTATTTTAAAACATTTCTAAATGCAATAAGTCAATTTTCTATAAATCTGAGAACAGCCGACTATTTGGTAAAATATTACGTAAGTAGTTTGCAAACAGGCTAAACCTTTGCAACACACCTAGTTATTTTGTACAGAAAAACTAATTTTCCATACGGCCAACGGGCAACGACAGATATACTGATATGGGAAAAACTCATTTCTTTTTTTTTTCATGAAATACAGAAGACTATGCGATAAAATATATAACATGCTTAGACAATAATACCAAATAACACCAAATCTGGAACAATGGCTAGGGGAAAAAATAAGTGTGGTTGGCTAAATTTGATGGCAACTTCATTGACAAGCTTCAATAACCAAAAAAAAAGTTAATTCACCAGGCATTTAGTGGAAAGCATAGGAATACATAAGTATAATACCATATAAACAAAGATGCAGACGTACACTACCATATGACGCGATGTAACATTAAATATGGACCTGCAGCAAAATTAAAAACGAAACCGTTGTGTTTGTATTCTTATCAGTCACTATTTTGTCCTCGCCCCGAAACGATGATGCACTCGTTTATAACATAATATTATGTCACATCCATACGGACAAGTCTTATACAAGGCGAGATGCCTATATTATATACAGGTACACACCTATACCTAATATCGAGTGCGCACTTCAAATATAAGTACAAATATCGATTTCTGGTGTTTATACACTCGCTGGAGCCATAGAGAGTCGCACCGAATCGTACGTTATTTTTATCTAATCTCTCGACGACGCTGTCGCTTCAGGGCCAAAGTGTACACTAGATAATATATAATATTTTTATACGTCATATTATATAGTTTTACGGTGCTTGCAATGCGTGTATACTGTATATAGTCAGATTCGAACGGTGTACACACGGTTGTCTACGTACACACACCATACGAGTATATTGCCGTATCCTTGGCCACATTTTACCCTGTGCCACATACATGCACACGTCATATACGCATACATAATATAAATCATGAGCATATGCACACATGTGGCATTGCAGGCAGCGCATCACATCAACAACCCCTGAGACCCAGAGAAAGGCAAAGCGTATAGTATAAAAACGAAAAATATTCAAACGTGCATTATTATACGTGTGCTTATATACGACGTACTCTCAGTCTTGGTTAGAAAAATATCCTTCAAACAATTGCGATATTTTGATTTGGGTTAACTTTAAAATTTTTATCTTAAAACATCATACCTTCGTTTTTTGAGCGATACTTACATTTTCAAATGTCAGCCTTTATAAATCAAACGTCAAATGAATCAAACACACTTGTAGATTACGCAATTTCCTAACTATATGCTTTGAAAAATTCGCTTATCACATTACTAGGTAAATAAACTTGACAATCTTTATATTATACTACTAAACAATTAAAAATTCATCGATGCACAACTTCACAGTATATTTATTTATTTGATATTCCCTACGAATAAACATGTTAGGTTCAAATTTAATGATTGCATTACAATTTAAAATATAAACATCTCAACATTAAATTATAGCAAGTGAATATTATTATATATGTATTTATTAATAAGATGCATATGCAATGTATTATACACCTATACCTACGCGCGTTGTATACACGACAACGTCAGGGTCCATGGGTCCGACGCAATATTTCAGAAGAAAAAATAATTAATAACGAATGTATTACGTTTCTTCAGCTATATATTGGCATTAACGACCCGACCGAAAATGCAACGAACACCATTGAATATCGAATTTCAGCAGCACACTCGGTCTGTATAATATATAATACTGCGAATGGCGGGAAAAAATGTTTCGGAAATCGATTTTATTTCGCGACCCCCTGGGCCCCGGCACTTATCAAGAGGGTTCAAATACGAAATATAATTTGTGAACAAAAATAAAATAATATGTCAAGTCGGAAATGTTATTGGACGCAACAATAAATCTTTTTTTTTACTTTCAAGAACAATAATAGCGTTTTTAGTCAAACCGTTTTCATCTGCTATTTGGTAATACTTGAATGTTATTGTTCGATAAAATCGATTTTTTTTTTTTATCATCTAAACTGCTATTTTACCGTTATCATCCGTAATTGATTCGTAGTCAAATATAGTACTTCGTCACTGCTGCATAGAAAGTAGAAACAACCAGATTGAACACTATGTACTTGCACCCATCAATATTCACGCGTTGTTTTAATTTACTTGGTTCATTAAACGAACATTTACTTCATAGAGTTTATTATTAACGTGTATAATACACTGAGTACAAGATACAATATAATATACATATAATATATGTAGATTTACGATTGGAATAAGTAACATCATAGTGTATGATAATAATATTATATACTTAAAGCATTTAATGTTGTAACATTATCTTGATATATATTGATATTGTAACATCAATCCATACGGAATTAGTGTATTATAATAGAATTTATATTGCCTTCTTTCAAAACATATTATAGACCTGTAATTGACTTATCGTTTTAAAAATAATTCATAATTATTTATAATTATAAATTAGTACATTTTTAGACTATTCAAAAATAAAAGATATGAATAATAATTATAATATTCTACGACGTGATAATTTATAATTCTTTAAGAATATTTTTGCTCTGAGCATATAATGCAGAATTAGTTTCACCATAGAGTACTTACTCTACGGTAGACATATTATTGATGAGTAATATTTTATAGTCAATGGTCTTACTTAACTATAAGTGTTAGCTAAAACTATATAATAATCAACATACCATTTTTATATTTCGTATCAGAATTAATAAACGTTACCGATTCAATTTAGTCGACTGGATTTATGAGCACCACAATAATATGTTGGTGGTACACGATTTTATTACCTAGTTACTCGGTAAAATCTGACGTATTTTCAACAATTTTAATCGTGTTAAAAACCGTAGTTTTTTTAAGTGTTTGTAGCATTTGCTTTTGCATATTTGTGAAAGACGAGTAGTCTGACTGAGGTTGTTTAAAGTGTCTATATTTAACTAATTTAAAATAATTGGATAGTGGATACACTATCTGACTATCATATTATCATACAATACGACGTAACTACCAAACTTTTTAAGGTATAAATGGTAATATAATATTTAACGTTATAGTCATCACACATGTTTTGTGTGTTTTTCCAAGTAATGTATTTAAGACTTAGGTATACAAAAGTATACGGAGAACTCTGTACAAATAGAAAACGACCCCAAAGAAATCATTAGACTCTGACATAATTGTGTTATGAGTATGTATTTTAGCTAGAACACTGTATACGCAATATGTGGATATCACAATATATCTAGGAAATTCGATAATTGTTTGAAAAATACATTATTAATAATACTCGTATCATTAACATAATTATTACAATTATACAATTCGGGTTTTAATCGAATCATTTTGTTTTGTTTTTATCATAAAGTGACTATTTGCAGTATACCTATCAAGAAAATACTAAAAATGCGTTACAGCGTTATTTGAATCTTTGTTTGTTTGATGGTTTTTTTTGGCGTGGGCAACGGGTCAAGAATGACGTTTAAACGTATATTATATATATATCACTGCACAGTCTCTCGTTCTCGTCTACATGCCTTGTATTTATAGTAGAATACACTCTACAGTGATAATAATAATGAACCATATTATCGTACGTTTTTCAAATCCTGTGTGTTATATGTTATATGTACAGAAAATAATCACGTTTTTCTAAAATCCGACACGCATGACGCGCGTTAATACGCGCGCTATATATAAGAAATGAAGAGACCTATTGTCATTTTTTGAGTATAGTACCGTGTCGTGTATAGAGACCGTGGGTTATCGAAACCATATGCATCTATAATATATTGATGTACCATATGTACAGCGCAGCGTCATAAATTGATATTGTATAGTATAAGGTATATTACATTTGTACGAAATAATTATTATGTCTAACTCGGGGGTACATTTGGATACTATACTCGTACGTGCTTTTATTCTATACTCTATATAATCTATGTATACCAACGGTCGGAAACTAGTGGACCATGGAAGGAAAACAACTGATCTAAAACATATTTTAATTTAATAAATTAATTTAACTTTTATAATGATAATAAAAGTATGAAAATATTTTATTTAATTAATCAAACTAAGGTATATAAGATTATGGTTAGATCATAATATTTAACATTATATTTTTTTTTCTAAAATATTTCAGTAATAACTAGTAATAATAGGTGATAGAATAAAATATATTATTTTCCATAGGCCCTCTTATTTATTATTTTAATCTCTTGGACTCAAATTTCTACTTACCGTCCCCGGCTGTACCTATACATATTTGAGGAATAAATAAATAATGCAACGCAATACATGAGATGTGAGCCTCGGACAAATATATGCTTATATGGTATGCATGCACTTTTATATTTTAAAAATAACCGTCTTTTCGAGTCGCAGTTTCTACGTGGGTGGGGTGGGAGGGTGTTACGTCTGCATTCGAATTGTATTATATTATATTATATTATATTATATTAACTACCTAGAGTCACTATAAAACTACAATTCCTCGGGGTTTTCGATCCTGCTGCTGCCGCACACGTGAACGGCACATGTGTGGAGCACAGGGTTGTCAATAATCTGCGAGTACGATGTCTATATGTATATGTAATATGCACACCATAACGTGAACCATATAAACGCACGGCTGGAGACGTCACGCGGTTCATGTATGTGTGTGCGCGCGCGTGTGTGTGTGTATGCGTGCGTAAATGAGCTCGCGTGAACTGGAGACGACAAAGTATCAGTTCTCCATTATCGTAATCATGTATATTTCGTTTAGGGCGTCTAAAATAATAATAATAATAATAATAATAATACCGATTTTTTAACAATTTAACTGTAGAATTTTACCCAACACGTGCACTAAAAAATAAAGAAAAAAAAGGTCGTTAAGTGCTCTATAAGGCGACGTACGAATAATAATATACGCTTATTACTATATATTGTGTAGTCATCTATAAACGATGCTTTTATTCATATTTTTACTGCTCACCATCAACTCCTGCTACTGCTAGTCTCATTGCTCTCTTAGACATAGTATATTATTATAATTTACGCGCGTCGTCGCACTGGTTTGTTTTTTCGGAAGACGTTGCGCACAAAACTTCCCCGGCACAGCACATGTGTGACAGCATCATATCATCGCGGTCGCTAATCGTTTCCGGTCCAACGTCGCCGAAATTTGTACAACTCATGCACAAAATTAAAAAAAAAAAACGAATTTAAAATAAAGCGATGACAAATTCGAAATTTCCATCGTCATTCATCACATCGATTTAATGTGTATGTGAATAAATTTATATATAACGCGTACATGGTACGCATCTTCCGGCTGTTATTATAATATTAATAAATATTATTGTTGTTGTTATTGCTGCAGTATCCCTCGCGAACTGCAGACGGCGTTATATATAAAACATGCAGAGATTTTGTTAAAATCACTTTCAACTCGGACTACGTTTATATAATATATACATGATATTGTACCTACTTTAGTGTTTTACAACTGACGGAACAACATCAATAATATCGCACACACTAGACCAGTTAAAAGTATACCTAATAATCGATATAATAACCGTTCATACTTCATATGAAAAAAAATCGTTTTCGACCATAAAAAAAAATATTTTTGTCCATTTATTTTATACATCCATAACAAACAATTTAAATCGACTGAAAAGGAAAAAAATCATTTCAAACCCTGAACATCAAAACAAAAATAAAAATATTTATGACAGTTGTAGCAAAAAAAAAAAGAGAAATATGGGAAAAGTTGAATTTTGAAAATAAGTCGTAGTGTAAATATGTTACGCAGCTAAATTCATTTTGAAATATAACTTAAGATGTATATTTATAATATCTCGTGTGTATTCGTGTGTATGAGGTCTCTTAAAACATATCGTAATAAGGAAAAAACAAAACAAAACAAAAAAAAGAACAAAAACTTTATAATAATAAAAAAAATGCACACGTGTCCCCAGGGCCGGTCGTCGCGCGTGGACGCAATTGTGTTACCTAAAAAGAAAGAGACGGTGGGTGGCGGCGGCGGCGTAAACGGCCGACGTGCGTTTTGGAATATTAACGAACCGAAATAAAAATAAAAAAGGTAGTCGTATACTATGCAGCGGCAACGGCAGAGCATATTATATTTAGTATAATATTATACGCATACTGTATTGTAATACATAAATATAATATTAAAAATCATATTATTGTATACTACGGTACGTTTATAGTTCATATTATAGGTATACTTGTATACAAAAACATGTATATATTGGTGGTATATACGTTATACGTATAAAAATTAATATTATTATGTGTAAACGAAGAAAACATAGTGCGAGTCGTCATCACCCATATACCTATAATATACATTCATGTGTACGTATAATATTATGTGTGTGTGTGTGTGTGTGTGTACTGTGTACATTATTATACAAACGAGTCGAGGGTGGAGAACTGGAGACGCTAATTTATAGCGCAGCGCGTACGGTATACACATTATACTGGTCGGCCAGCCGTGTCAACGCGCTCGGACATAAAAAATATTATATTATCGTATGTGTGCGCTGCAGCAAATAGGTGCGTACCTGTATAGCGCACGTCTTTTTTAATCAGAAGACCCATTGTCGTCGCGTGCGCGAGATGATTTAAGTACACGGTATATACGTACACCTCACACACACACATACACACACATACACACTTGCTGATTAGCCTCCTCTGTACATGCACACACGGCGCTTATATACCGACTTTTATGGCTGATGCTAAAGTTGTATACAATGCATATTACTATAAGTGCGGTCGTCGCACGAGTCCTGTTCTTTTTATCGCATTACCTATCTCTCCGCCACACGCCTATATTGTATATGTAGTTATATATAGGGACACATTTTAAGGGCGACTTGAATCGTTTTTCTAGTTGGAATCCTACAGATCGTATTCGATTTGAATGAGAGATTAGGACTGCGAAGCGTACATAACGTAATAATGTAGGGATATATATATATATATATATATATTATATAGTGGTGCGGTGATTGCAGCCATAAGTACGATTACAACTTTTGGTATCTACAACGCAGTCCTATACTCTCGTTGAACCAAGTTCAATGATTATACCTATAAATAGCCAATCGTAAACCATTGAACGTGATAATACGTTTTCGCCGTAGGTACTTCGGACGTATATCTTTTGAAGGAGCTAAGCCACCACGGCCTGTATATCGTTAGTCGTTTATCCATCGGCCTAGGCTTGACGTTTGAAGTAAGCAATTTCGTTCAATTCTCGCATATCCATAGTATTTCGTATTTTCGTATACGTATAATGTATATTATTTAAGACACGTTTTGGTCGTTGGAAGAATGCTTAAGACTACTGTCAAATTTATTCGTGTACCACATTTGAAACACATCGTTAGCGGCATATACGCCATAATATAGAGTTGGCGAATCTTCATTACATCATCGTGAAATCGATTAAACATTCAAACATCGACACGAGTAATAGTGATTTACAAAAAACCCATTAAAATGTACACTATAATATTGCAATATTTATAAGCTTCAGATATTATTATATAGTACTGCCTACCTCGTGTGGACTGAAGAACCGTGGTGGTGTGTTCAATTTCGACCATACGCGATGTTAAAAATATGTATAATATAATATTATTATGTACCACATAATGATTTCGATAGAACTCTTTGCGTAGGCACAGGAAAAATAATTGTGGCCACGGCAATTATAATAATATTGCTGGCGTACGCGCGTAAACGTTTCGATTATACACCAACAACACACTCGTGGAACACTGCTGTGCTGGAGATTTATTATCTTATTAATTTCGGTTAATTTTAATTGCGTATTAATAAAACCCGCGATTTATCGATTCGTTTTGACAACGTCAGATGATCTATGCACATTTATAACATTATAACAACATGTATATAATATATATATATATATTATAGCATTGATTATAAATATTAATAATAATTAATATTTATAATCAATGATTATAGTCAATTCGTATTATCGTCCTTCAGGTTTCTTATTGTTTAGTCGTTTTATCATCAATAAATTCACTATTGTGTACTCAATGTTTTCCACTTAGATTTCTATCCAAATAAAAAGGTTTTGGTAAAAGATAAAAGACAAAACAATTTAATTCATTACTTATAGAAAATTGGAAAATTTGTAATGTTTTGCTTTCTGAGGTTAAATTTCTTATTTTCAAAAGCTTTATGATTTCGTACGAGAAATAATCATATCTGCAGGCAGAAGTGTATGGCGAAATAAACTCGTTGATGAGCACTTATTAGTTATCGTTCGATAACAATAACACACAAACAAAATTAAATAATACTATTTTTCTGTTAGCTAAAAAGAATTAAAATTTTTTAAAAAAAAATGTGTATAGTTTATTGTTGCGAACTTAGAAAGCTACAGAGTGCCATGAAAAGTTTATATTTTCTTATCGAATATACATGTAATATAGTGAAAAAAAACTTAATATGCGTATTACATGTATTGGGATAGGAAAACGATGTGCATAATAATATAATATACCCATCATACAACTATACACTATACAGTAGTATTCTTAGTTATGGAGATAGTAATTATTTCGTATGAACTGCAGCGATCACGCACGTGCATCGACCGAAGACTATAACGCTCTGCGTTTGACTACTAATAATCGAACCGTATATACCTATATATATATATATATATATATATATATTTACAATATACTCGTTTTGCATTTTAAAACGTATAATATATTATATTCTGTTGCGCCAGAGTTTCATCTATGCCAACAAACACAAGCTCGCAGCACACGCATTAAAAATTCTTATACGCGTAACACGTAGGAATATATTTATATCATTCGATTACGTTTACGCCTGAAGTGAAAAAAAGTTCCGAGTAAATAAAGATTTTTGTTCATTAGTTATATTTAAAGTGTCATCGTATACAACAATAATAATATAGTATAATTGTAATAATCATCATATCGAAGTGACACGTGAAGCAGCGGCGATCGGGAGACACAAAAATTAACGCGTGATGTGTTTCGACCTACCTCAACCGCGAACACGTCGAGAACATTAGCAAATATAACACAACTACGGTGGTTGATAATAATAGTCATTTAACTATGGCAAAAAGTCCGCGAACACGATAGCTGCTCAACGACGTTTTCATAGATCAGGCCCAGCGTAGTGGTATGGACTGCAGTGGTAAAAATAATAAAATATCATATCGGGCGGGATGTAGGGGAATCGCATTGTATAATAATAATAATAATAATAATAATAATAATAATAATAATAATAATAATAATAATAATAATAATAATAATAATAATAATAATAATAATAATAATAATACATAGAGTTGCAGTGTATAGTAATTAAACGAATTCGCATGTATTGTTATTGCGTTAATTGGACGTGTGTACACGGCGGCGAGGAGAATGTCGCGTTTGGAAAATACATGTGCACAATAATATGTATGTAGCTGCGTTTATTAATATATAATAATAATATTAAATAGAACGCGTTTCTGCAGTGACCGACTCGAATCTCCGCCGCACCGTCTCGTCGCTCGCGGATTCCCCCCCCCCCCACAAAACCGCTGCGAGTGCGCGCCCAACGTCCATATGGGTTAATCAATTGCGTGGTTAATTTATTTACCATAATAACATATTGTACACGCATGGGTACATATATATATATATATATATATATGATTCAATTATTGCATTATTATTCAATTACGCGCGAAGAGGGGCCATTGTGTGCACATTACATTTATCTACATAACGCACGCACAAACTCTATACCGTGTACGCAACAATATTACATGCGTCGGGTTGGACAGACCATCATTATCCGACCATCGCGCGCTTATCCCTTCGAGAGAAAATGTTACCACTAGGTGGGGAAATGTGCGTGTGTGCAGCACACTAATAGTGCCTATATACATACACACACACACATATATATATATAATCATTATTGTTGTTATTATTATTATTATTATTTTTTTTTTAAATTATACACATTGTTGTCGACGAAACGCGACTGGGGTGACTGACTCAACCGTACTAGGTGACATATGCGCGTGAGTTGCTCGTGTGAATACCGTTACGGTTTTTAATTTTTGAGTGCACCAATCGCATCCCTTTGGGTAGGTATACTTACACGCCGCACTCGCGTAATCGGATCGAACGAGATAAAAATATTCTCCTGACCAGACATATAATAAATTATGTACTATTACTTATCAATAATTATTACTATGGGCACTGTATAATTATTTTGAAATTAATAATCTGAAATAATACACACGTATATTACACATTCGAAATTTTAAAATCATTTAGTTGAAGTTTAGATTTGGAAAATTGATGATCATCATCCATCAAAAAATTGTGTATTATTTTTTACAATATAACCGCTATAGCATTATACACATTAAACTCAAATTCACTTTTAAAATGTAATTGAAAAAGTCAGCAGCCATCAAAACATCTTTGCTCTAACGCCTCTTACTATTGCAAATTTATGTATGACTCAAATGCTTTTCGAACAATTTTTCAAAGCGTATATAAATGTGAAAATTTAAAATATTTTTAAAGTAGTAATCAACTGATGCCACAGTTTAGCTACGTATAAAATATTTAGACTCGTCACTGCACATATATAAATACATAAAAAGTGCGTTTCGCCTGATAATTTCTACAAATTTATTTTAATGAAAATATAGTCGGACGTGCGTTCTTTACGTACGATTCGTCGTGACGCTTTGAATAATGTCTTCGACCCTGCCGTAAGCAGGACGGTCACGTCTGCTGTTGCAGGCGTTTATAATATTATGACGATGCGCTTACTATATATATATATATTATGTAGATTCGAGGGGGACACACCACAAACAAGGTAATTACATTACGTATAAGCCTGCACGCTCAAGGGTAGCACGATAATAATAATAATAATGTTATACACGCTGTCGTTATGGGAAAAATAATAACACGAGACAGACGCGCCCGTCGCAGCACCGCATCATACTCTCCGCTACTACACGTATCACTCGACTGCGCGGCCTACGATCGTATCACATATTATTATAGTTGTACATGCAGCACATATGTGTACGGCGTGTCGTATCTGATTGACGGGTTTTCGGGAACGATTTATGAGAACGGGTTGAGAGGTGTCTGTAATGGGGTTGAAGGTACATCATGTATTCATGTTATTATTATTATTATTATTATTGTGCGATCGCTGCTGTATGTAATACAGTGTCTCTCCGGAATAGTAGACGCGCGTGTAAGACCAACCGCTGTATATTATAGGCGCGGCTGCCGTAAAGTAGGTACTACAGAATATTATATAAACGGGTAGTATATAAAATATGTCGCGTCTGTACTACGGTTTAAAACAACACCTCGGGACACTGATATGCCTGCAGAGGCGGTTTGAACACTATTACATTATCCTATACCATGGTGGCTGATCAAAACGTGTAAAACCACTCGCACATCTATCCCAAAAACATTGTTCATGCTTCGCGCGATTTGCTTTACTGCAGCTGTGTAAAATTTTAACCGTTTATCACTAAGTAAATATGTAAACAACTACCTATGGTTCACCAAATTTCAATTTAATTAACCAACATTTGTCTAAAAATGAATGCCGTTTAACTATTAGGTAGGCTCAAGAATTATTTCATTAAAATGCTTCTTCAGAAAGTCTTCACAAGCTGTCTCTGGCCACAGCGGTAATGTATGCGCAATAATGTACCATATTGTTTTGAATACGTGAAACGCCCACCCGCGATCTTAGTATCCGAGAAATCGATTATCACGAGTTCAAACGCGACGCGATATTCCGGAACAACACGCGCAGGCACGCGCGGAATACGTATATGGTATATATATATAGTTGACAGTAGTACTGCTGCTGGACATAATAGTTACGACTGTTTACTGGTTTAGGGTAAAAAAAAAATAATCGACATAACACGGAACACACACGTAGGTGGTGTAGTATCTATTGTAATCGAAAATCATCCCCAGATAAGAGATAACCTCTTTCTTATCCAGGCTAAACAAGATTTGTTTTCAGAACACGAGAAAAAATATTACTACACGTACACGTCATATTATTATTTATTAGGTTCCCCAAATGGAATTAGAAAATGATATTTTTGTCATCTTCCTAACGCAAATCATTATGTTAATGGATATAATGTAAGATAATGCACAATATACATAATAATGTATTATATATACAAACTGTCGCTTATTATACATTATAATATGTTATAAATTTATAATCATCTACACTCAAATTGACATAGTTTACGTTTTGTTTGGATGTTTCATAGTATATTATATAATAGTAATAAAATTGTTATTTCCATTATAATTGATTTTAATTTGATCATATATTTATATATATAGAATATATTATAAAGATTGCTGAGTGAACTTGAAATGTATATTAGTAATTAATATATTATCAATAATCAATTATCCGCGCTATACCGCGTTAGCAGAAGAAAAACAGATAATTTACGATTGTTAAGAACGTTTTAAAAGCACATCGTTCCCGAGTTGAATATATTTTTGTTTATTCGTATGCATTATGCAGTAAGTATTTAGAACTGGAATTATAATTTGTTTAGAATAACTGCCTATATGCTGCAGTATATTAGGTGTGTTAAATAATACAAGGAAATTATTTACGAAATTGTCATGTAAACAATATTGTTAAATTAGTAAATGCACTCGACGCTGGTTTGTATTATTATAATTGTTCTTTTTCCTTTGGTTCCTGTTTATTTTACATATATAGCTGTGCAGTTATTAACTATTCATTAGTAATAGTCACGATAATTACTGCATGCAGCAGTTGAACGAACGACTAGAGTATAATGATTAATGATTATAAAACGTTTTGTACACAGCGTTTTGACAAAAAAGTGAATAACATAATAATATATAATACAGAAAGCAAATTCATTTGCAATTTCTCGAAGTATAATAAAAATGTTGTATTTTAAGTGCGTTTCGTGTGCAAATAAGTTCTTACCGTGTTTACGACGGTCGATTTAATATTCCTTTTTCTGCGCGACCTCTGCACCTATATACGCGGCGTTATGTCGATAAAGCGAGTGTTCGCGAAATCAATTTCACGCCGTCTTACACATATCGTTTCGTATGTGGACCATATACTGTACATGAATATGGTGAGTCCGACGAGTCGTTCTAGCGTCACCATTGGTGACAATATCTTTGGAAAGTGTAGGCATAATATGTGCATGTGTGCATGTGTGTGTGTATGTGTTTGTATGTGTATGTTACTGCTACAGTGTGTGACGAGAATCGCGAATCAAACATAATAATAATAATAATAATACGATATAAACGCGTAACTGCACGTCGTACAGTTATATTTTATATTTTGTATTTATTGTTCTACTGTGACTTGCTATAGGAACACCTACATAAAACAATTAGAACGATGTTATATTATTAATATAATAGTAGTAGTTTACCCGTGCAGGGTCAGGGACCGCAGGGCGGGGAGATTTAACTACAAAAATTACCTATTTCCATTTATTGTAGAGCATAATATATGGTATACACTCCGTCGAATCACGCTGAGAAATTTCAGGATATTTAGTGTACCATAAAGCACACGGGTGCCCGTATATGTATACATAATATAATGTACGCCGTTATTATTATTATACGATTACTATTATAATAATATAATAATAACTAGTATTATTATTATTATTATTCGTTCGAAGGGGAAAACATGTAGCTATGTATAAAAGTAATAGCCTTGTAATGGGACCTCCCGAAAAAATACACTTTAAAAAATACAAAATAAAAAAAAACGATAGGACTAAAATTATTTTTTACGATCGAACGTCGTATAAAAGAAAACCCTGTGGTTTGCTATACATATATATATATATATATATAGGTACACTCTAACGTGTATATTAAGTAGCGGAGTTTTGTGACCTAGCGCGGTATATATTGTGTATTATATATATATATATCAACAGTTAACAGGGAAAAATACTTTCGAGTAGCACGAGCCATGCTATCCAGTATATATAGTAATAAAATCAACAGAGCTAAACGTACCTATGCGTGTGTGTGTGTGTATTATAGTAAGTAATAATTATTAAACGGCCCATGAAATATCGTTCATGGACATCGTGCACCGCGCACGTAGTAGTTCGCAAGAGTCGTGGGTGGAAATAGCTTGAATACGTATTCCGATGTATTAAAATTAATAAAAAAAATAAGCCCAATGTTGGACGACAACAACGAGAACTGCACAACTTAATTAAAATCTTATAGATTTCGGTACGTAACAACTTACAATATGTAATTAAGATTTGTTTTCGAATATACACTATACCTACTATTGCAGCGAAACTTTATTATAGTATATATATATATATATTTATGGTGTTATAACATTATAATATAGATATTAATATTGAGGCCAATAGGAATAAAGACATTTAAACCGACAGCAGACTTGTTTTGAAATTAAAAACTTAGATATTTACCATACGGATAATTATTAATTATTTATTCGTGTCTTTGGATAGTTTAGGGTTTTTTACCTACCTACGCGAAACACGTTAGATATTATGTATAGTTTATTATAGGTTCAACAACTTGTTGGCTTGTAGATAAAACCAATAAATAGAATACCTACATTGTGTTGTACACGAAAAACATTGTACATTAATATAATTTCCTAGGATTATAATCACACTTAAATAATGTCGGTTTAAGGTCATTTTATTTTTAGAGTTTTCAAAAATTACACAAGAATTTTTTTAATATTCCCGCATCGTTCTGTTTGTTGACACAATAATCATTTGTAATCCATGTAAATCTATAACCTTGCGGTGTTAACAGCCTTAAATTGCAAATTATAAGAATTATGATTATGCTCAATAACGCGTGGCTAATAAAATATAATTCAAAGTTCATGCTCAAGTAACAAGCTGTATTTATACATGTGCAAACATTTAATATTGTATAATAATTGTATAGTCACTATAAAAATATTTATCAAACGGATACTAATAAAATGTAATCCAATACAGAATACACACCAGCTGTACACATATTGTTGTATTATATGACTTATTAAATATAAATAATATATTATAAACTTAATACTCATTATACATGAATTATAATTACAGTGTATATCTACTACATAAAACTGACAATAAGATTTACCTAATTCATCATACAATTGTTTTTGTATCATGGTTGATTGAAACAACGCCTGAGTACAAAAATGTTATTATTATTATAAATTATAATAGTGTACGGTGAGTTTTGTTTAATCAATTACCAAATATTACATCTTCGATCCGGTAAAACATACGCATTGAAGTGCTCTATATTAAAGACCACTCCTAATCGTTTAATGGTCGTTTTATTAACGGACAGATCAGATATAACGTCTCGATGTTCTCGTCTGGTCCCGTTTCGTGGTGGAGGAGACTGTAATAATTGAGCCTAGGGCCGCATGTAAATTGAGATAAAAGGGACAGACGGAAGAAACCAATCTGACCGAGGCCCCCACTTGAACACACCACACGCACGGGCTACTCGAGTGGTCTCGCGCATCTAAATCGGGCCTGAAATAACCGTTTTCTTATTAGGATTATTAAACTCTTTATAATATCGTGATACGTGATACGTGTTCTCCTCAAAATATAATGTTTTATTGTATTTTTGTTTCAGAAAAATGATCAACCGCCCGATCCCGTTGAAAATATTACCAACAGCCGTTTTGGCAGTAATATTTTTCGTAGCCCAGGGATATTGTCTACCGGCTCGTACGAAAAGTATAATATCGAAAGGTAAATAGTGTTATATAATATCATTTTAGTTGTTAAAGCAATATGCAAAATATAAACAATACTATTACAAACAGTATATACCTACATTGTAATTAAAAATAACCATCACTGTAAGATTAATATTTGTATGTATGCAACAAATAATTTACTTCAATCAAATATTGTGCAACGTTTGATACAATCATGTTATACAATGTACACTGCAGGGGTATATTAATTTCTGAGTACTAAAAATGAATTTATAAATCAACTCGGCCAGGCAGCTTTTTTCATTCTCTTTTTTTTAAATCGTATTAGTCACAGTATTTTGAAGAAACTCACATAATACACACACACACACACACACACACATACACGAGCGCGCGCGCGCGCGCGCATGTGTGTGTGTGTAGCAACATGTGTATGATTCATTAATATCACAGCCAGAAAAACGTCTCAAACGTACAACTATAATATAGTGACGGCAACGTATGCGTGGTATATCTGTTAAAATTATTACAATCTAGCTACAACTGGCGCCGATTTGCATTATTCGCTGGCAACGGATATAGTACTCTGTGGTATTGCAACGGGCCCAAACTGAGACAAAACAAATTAGATTGCCGCAGAATTCGGAAATCGGCCGTAAAAATTGTGTATACGTGCATAATAATATATACGAGTCGAAAACAAGCTCGATCGTATATTTAAACACACTCGCACACATATAAGCGTTTAAAACGTATAAATGTATAGTAAATAGGTATTTAGTGTGGTACTCTGGTGTACGTAAAATGTAAAATAAAATATATAAAACAATCGCATGTTTATGTTTCATTAAATATATTCGAACATTAAAGGTTAGTAAGTCCACAATGACCTTTGGAGTAAGTCCAGAAACGAGCGTACGGAATTACGTGAGCGATTGATTTTTTTATGATGTTTTCTTTCTTTTCTTTTTTTTGATAATAAAAGGAACTCATATTTTGAAATTGTTGGGTCACCGTTTATAAATATGTCCAGGACGTTTGATCATTGGGTTTCAAATCAAAAAAAAATATGTATTCCAGTATTCAACTAGGCATCATGTTATACGTCTGACCAAAGGGTTTTATATTATTATCATTGTAATATAAATTTTATTTTGCGTGCAATCGTGGTCAATGCATTTATAATACACACTGTTATGTTATAAGAAATTACGTATATTGTTGACTGTTGTGCACTAAACGAAGTCGACCTCTAACGAGTTAGAACCGCTCTTGTATTCGAATTACGTTTTCGTATAACCTCCAAAGGGAACTCGACTAGAATTTGTTAGAGCCGTGGTGTTGGTTAGAAATAACGAGAAAATTTCTGACAATATATAACCCAGTTGACTATTTTGAATATGTTATGACAATTAATTACTCCCATTTTACGAGTTCCTGATGTAAATTTCATCTTTAAAAAGGTGCATGAAGTTAATAATAACTCGTAAAACTATAAGTTTGGTTTGCTCGAATGCAGGCGCCAGGCGGATTTTTTTTTTACGGGCAAAGTGTATTTTAATATAATTCCAACGCTCTCAATTATTATTTAAAGTACATTTTCATACACTAAAGACTTATAATGTCTCCACGCGTTAATAAAAGACAGTGAAATAATATTATATAGTTTCCAAAGCGTGAACTTTATCGCAGATCCTCTAATTTCTAATTTATCAATGCAAACATGTATTAATGAATGGTTTTGTTAATTTTAGAAGAAGTAAACAATGTATCGGCTATAGAAGGCGAACATGCGGACATAAAATGCAACTATCCGGAAGCCATAAAAATCACCAAGGTTCAGTGCATAAAAAAATTAGGAGACGAAATATCTCCTGTATCTGTTTCGCCAATCATACTATCATCAAAAAAATTGTATGTGATAATTTTTCAAAAAAATGTTCTTAATTTTACTAATTCTTATTTTAAAACATGATCGTATAGGTTACGTTTTAAAAACGTAAAGCATTCCGACCAGGGGCAGTACGCTTGTTTGATCAGTGGGCCAACTGACCATGAATTGTTTTCAACATGGTGTAATATCACACTGATCACATATAAAAGTTCGGAAGCTTCGGGGAAACCGTTGAAAATGACAGCGCCGCAGAGTATGTCCCACCGAAGGGATGATATCAGCAAGCCTAAATTTATCGATAAGTTAAACATGAATAATAAAATAGCGCTATTAATAGACGACACACGAACCCTGAGTTGTTTTGTCGAGAGTGAGTACAATACTTTTGAACATTGATTCACATATTATATTTACCCAAACCAGCACTTTTGGATAAGTGTAGTGTGTATTCAATCGCACTGGTTATCATTAAAAATAAACAACATGATGTACAAAATATTAATTCTACTTAATTGCAGGTACATCTCCGGTAATGTTTTCATGGTTAAAAAATGATGTATTACTTGAAAAGGACATACACGTGAATTACACTCTAAGTCGAGTAAAACTGTCAGACGCGGGTAACTATACATGCGTGGTAAAAAACGATTTCGGTTCTATCCAACACAAATTTCACGTAGACATTTATGGTAAAATATATCATAGTATGATAATTAATCAATTACAGACCAGCTATTAACTGACTAAAACTAATATTGTATAGCGGACAAAAACAAATTGCCCATTTTGGTTGAGTATCCTCAAAATTTGACGTCAAAGCCGGGAGACACAGCTGCGTTTGTTTGCAAGCCTTCCGACGTGCATCACAGGAGCCGCATAGATTGGTATTTCTTGAACAAAACGAGCCTACAAAACATAAACACCGAGGAACTTTACCTATACACAAAAATGATCAATCACAACAACGTATGTTTTGTATCAATGTTTTACACGTATAAAATAAAATATTGATAAACATAACAAATAAATAAATATGACTATAAACATATTATTATACTGTCAATAGGTTAAATTACTTGATGGTGTACTGATACTCGAAAACATTAAAGTCGACGATGCTGGATGGTATGCTTGTTACATCAATGGAGCCAAGCCTCCTTTAATGGCTGGAGCCAAATTAGATGTGGTCAAGAGTATGTTGCATTGTATTTTGAACAAAACACTAATTATTGGGTGGTTTTTTTTTGTATTTTTTTAATTGGTTTATCTTATCAATATTTAGGTACCGATGAAAATTATCAAGACCCGGAGAAAGGAGATGATGGAGAAGCTGCTGGCCGCCATGGGAAAACTGGTTATTACGATGCGGCGGAAGATTCCACGGCTCCGAGATTTACAAAAATCGATAACATGCACCGAGTAGTCGCCAAGCCCGCTGGAAACATGTTGAGATTGAAGTGCACAGCCGAAGGTAGGTGCTCGTTCACATTGCATGGTGTTGACATAATTCGTGTGTTCCTCAATACACTTAATGGGTAATCAGATTGGTCATCTGATGTTTTTCGATGTTCCTCAAAAATTCTAAAAATCAGGTGGACAATCTGATTGCTCCTTGATGAATCCAATAGCACTGCACCTACTGAACAGGGTGGTGCGCGATGCGATGACATGATAAGGTTTATCAATCCGATGCTTCATCAGATGAATTATCATAATTATTGAGGAACACATGGTATATTTCGTACACGAACGCGCGCACAACGCGGGCAGCGACGACGACAAATCGATGCGCATACAGCTGATCGTTTCCATCACGTGTTCTGCGCAGGTAATCCTACTCCGAACGTAACGTGGTACAAAGACGGTCAGACGCCCGTCCAGCGCATCATGGGAACAGCCAAGTACTCGCAATGGGGCATTGTGTTGGAGGACCTGGTCATAGGAGATTCCGGCAACTACACGTGCAACGTGTGCAACAAGAACGGGTGTATTGACTTCACGTACAAAGTCGACGTAGTCGGTAAGCACACAGATAACTTTGTATAATATACGATATTGAAAATTTTTTTACACCATCGATTTTACACCAAAACATTGAGACTAACTTTACGATTACGGTCCTAAAAAAAAAAAAATTAATAGAAAGATACGCACATAAGCCATACATAAAAGACGGCGAACCTCATAACGTTACCGCTTTGGTATACACTGACGTGGTGTTCGAATGTCACCTGTACGCCGATCTCGAGCCGTACATGGAATGGTACTATCATAACGCCAGTGTCGTGAACGTCACCGGAGAAAATTTAAAAAGCGGCATTGTCAAACAGGTACCGAAAGCCAAACGGTTTGCGGGTATCGGTGCAGGCATGCTATGGTATGTGGTTGGTTGGTTGGTCGGTTGGTTGGTGTTCGGATGGTTTTGGAGCTTTACATAATATTATTATAATATTAGAATGTGCATTATATTTATTTTTGGGAACGGAAGCTTGAATTTGTGAAACGCCACATCACGTGTCACTTGTTTTATGTGTTTTTTACCTGTTTTATTCTTCTAGAGCGGTTGCACCATCGTCCGGTGTTTACAGAGGCACCTCAAAACCTCACGTTGGTGTTGGGTAGTTCTGGGGCTATGACGTGCAAGGTGTTGTCCGACTTGCATCCATACATCGGATGGTATATTGGGGAAATCCCAGAGGAGAATATTGACAACTTAAATTTAACATCCTTGGTGAAGGTCGAGGTACGCTTGGGGAAAAAAAATGGAGCTTTTTTTTTAAACCTAACACGCTTTATGTATATTTATATATTTGCGCTTAAAATAATTAAACATAAAACGGTATTTGCATTTGTTTTTCGCTTTATTTTTTACATCGGGATACTTTTAATTGCGTGGGATACTATAGACATACGGGCATCGATTTAGCAATGCACGTATTCGTTGGTTCTAATTTGACCTTTTATCCATTGTAGAACGGCAGTTTCTTCAACGGGGTTCCGGAAATGTTACAGCTGTTCAATGTCACATATTTAGACGAAGGATGGTATACGTGCGTGGCTGCTAATAATCTGGGCATGAGCTATGCCAGCGCTTATTTGAAAGTGGTGAACGGTAAGTCATTTAAGAAAATTATCGATTAAAAATATTTTTATGATTAGTAGGTACCGGGTAAGTTAATGAATTTTTTTCAACTCGGTTAACATGCATTAATAAGAAAAAAATTAATACAATAAAAGGAAACAAAAATGTGTAAATGGTTGATAATCGTAAACGTATAATATAAGAAAAAAATTAATTATTTAAATCACTATTTTGATGATTGGGTTTGAGATAATCGATTGTCAGTGATTTTATTTCCGCTAAGTTACTTTTAATTAAAATAATTTTTTTTATTTAATTTTTAATATAATTAGTTTCGAAAATTAGGTTGCATGTAGACAATTAACACAAACATTGACTAAAATATTTATCGACATAAAACGAAATCAATTGAAAACAAAACTAATTAACTTAAATCCCTAAAATGAAGATATAATTAATTAGATTAATTAATAATATTTCACGTTAATTATAGAAAATAAAAAAGTTAAGTTACTAGCTAAGTTAGTTGAAACTCAAAAGCTACTAGTTAAGCTAAAAAGTATTGACTATTATTTTTTAATATTTAACTTGTTAAGTTTTGTAAATAAAATATATTAATAATCTTTTCAGAACTAGAAGATCCAATTAAAATTAAAGCCTTTCAATTACAAACTTACCAATTAGCTGCGCTGGGTATTAGCTTTATATTAGTTATTGCTGTGTGCGTCACAATGCTGGTGTGTAGTCAGAGGAAGAGGGAGAAATTAAAAGAATTAGTGGCCAGAGAATCGGCTAGAAATGCAATGATCACCCAATGGACTAAAAAAATCATAATCGAAAAACAAATGGCTGATGCAAACGAAGCATTGGTAAGTAAAACGAATTTTATATTAAATATATCAAATCGTATATGTTATAATATAATATTTTACTATACGCTAAGTAAAGGCTATTATTTAAAAAAAATTTCTTTATTACTGTTTTTTACTTATCTATTTCAGTTAATGCCGTTAGTGAAGATCGAAAAACAAAAATGTAAATACACAAAATTGGACCAAGGGTGTCCGTTCGAATACGAGCTTCCACTTGACCCTGTTTGGGAAGTTTCAAGAGATAATTTATCATTGGGCAAAACACTTGGTGAAGGCGCATTCGGTAAAGTCTTGCGGGGTGAAGCTTATCTGGTAGAGAATGAAATGACTACTGTAGCAGTAAAAATGTTAAAAGGTTATTTATTACTCAGAAATAAAAATGTTTATAATAGTTTCGTAAAATAGATTTAAATAATTGTATTCATTTTATGTTTCGTATTATATAGATGGCCACAGTGATACCGAAATGATGGATTTAGTGTCTGAAATGGAAATGATGAAAGTGATTGGTAAACATATGAATATCATAAACCTGTTGGGTTGTTGTACACAAGATGGCCCGTTGTACGTGCTGGTAGAATTCGCACTACATGGTAATCTCCGAGATTTTTTGAGACAGCACAGACCATCTTCCGGTTATGAACCAGCTATCGGTTCAAACTTGAAAGACACATTAACGCAAAAAGATCTCGTATCATTTGCATATCAAGTTTCTCGTGGAATGGAATATTTAGCATCCCGAAAGGTAAGTTAGAATCATATACTATATGGTTTTATAAATTAAGGCAAATAAATTAAATCAAATGTTAGTAAATAATTACATCGAAATAATCTTTTTTGTCTTGATATAAATGATGAGGAGGAACCAGAAGTACTAAGCTATAATATACAGACTTATAACAATAGTTTTCAAGTCCATTGTTCTTACTTATTAATGTGAATTATTGATTGATGTAAATATGTAATGTTCTATTGTTTTTTTTTTATAGTGTATTCATAGAGATTTAGCTGCAAGAAACGTGTTGGTAAGCGAAGACTTTGTGATGAAAATTGCTGATTTCGGTTTGGCAAGAGACATTCAAGATCAGGAATATTACAGGAAAACGACCGATGGAAGACTACCAGTAAAATGGATGGCACCAGAAGCCCTATTTCACAGAGTGTACACAACTCAGTCCGACGTGTAAGTAAAAATTATGATTCCGTTATGAGTTTTAAGTTAGTCATCGTTTCATTGTATATATAGGTACTTATATTAAAAGTTCCTATGGACATAGAAATAACTAAAAACCGCATTCACATTTTTGTTATGCTCGCACGTAGATAATCTTAAAAAATGTATTAAATCATAGGGTAAAAAAAATTAATTTGTTTATACAGCTTAAATAATATTGATTAATCAACCGGTTAAATTTGTCAGCGAAATTGGCTTATTATAATACACACACGTGTACATTATTAAAAAATACTTTTAAAATTATAATTTATAATATATACATGTATAATCTACTGTGTATAAACATTAAATTGTGTTCACATTGTCCAAATACGTAAGATTAAATGAACATTAATTTATCAAGCGGATCGTTAAACGTAATTGGGTAAAACTATGGTATAAAAATACTTGAAAATCTTTCCCCGGAAACGAACCGTGTACTGTAAACTTTTATTTCATTAACCGAATTCGTATAACATTAAAATGCACTACGACACTCTCGTATGTTCATACAAAAAAAAAAAAAAAAAACCGAAAATAAAACACTTCGTCGTCATTTACATTCCTGCATTTCATTGTACATTCAGGATTTCAATCTTATCTACTTATCAGTTATTACTCACTTACAGCAGTTCCGATCTTTTTTCATAATTATATATTATAATATTATTTATGCGATTTATAATTATAGTAATTTTTTTTATCCTACTCGTTACAACGTTTAGATGGTCATACGGAGTGCTGTTGTGGGAAATTATGACTTTGGGCGGCACACCTTATCCTTCCGTGCCCAACATAGAACAGTTATTCAATCTGTTGCAGAGCGGACACCGCATGGAGAAACCGTCCTGCTGTTCTCTGGATATGTAAGTATTCGTATTTTTAGGAATATGTTTTCGATGGTACATATCGTAAACTCGCACCGTTCCGCGGCAATAAAATCTCATGAATTCGGGTTGCAATCCAAAACTATAATAATTTGTACCTATTAAAAAATTGTTATTTTAATTTTTTTAACGAGACGCGAATATAAAATTGTTGTGTTATTGTTATCGTCAAAACGGGCAAGTTAAAGGGCATGATGCAGTTGTGATTTTCGGTTCGCAATACATTTGTGTCGCCACAGCTGCGCAGGAGAGAGAAAGAGACAGAGAGAGAGAGAGAGAGAGAGTGTAATTTTAAACGAATACCAATTACCATCTCTCCCCTTTTCCTACACGAGCTAAACGTGACTATAATGCTGTTTATAAATTTACAATAAAGCTTAAATTCAGATTTATGTTATAGGTCCGAAATTAAAAATAAACGCTACCGTTGTTTCGGCTTTACACCAACGCGACCGTAATGCGTATAATATTACCTATGTTGCGTTATTCGAAAAGTCGATGATAATATCACCATTAGCACCGCGATACATCGCGTTAATGTGTCGTTAATAATAACTTATTACCCATATTATTTAATATTTATATTAATAAACTATTGAAAAAGCTTTGCTCGACTCGTAAAGTCGTGATATAATAACTACGTCTTGGTCACAATGGCTATACAAGGGATCCACAGAATTACAGACGATTTCCATCCCTTTACTATTTATTTATTATTATTATTATTTTGCTCTCCGTTCCTCTGAAAAATCGTACTTATTAACAATAATATATTATGTAGTGAAGTGAATAACTGCAGATTATATTATATACACTGACGTGCGTGTTTTTGCCGCGCAGATACATGATAATGCGCGATTGCTGGAGCTACGACCCGAACGAGAGGCCGATATTCGAGGAGCTGGTGGAGAGCCTCGGCCAGATCCTGTCGGTGACGGCAAACCAGGAGTACGTGGACTTCGGACTGCCGCAGCTGGACACGCCGCCCACCAGCCAGGAGTCGTTCGACGAAAACGATCTGGTCAACTTCAACGTGTGATCGGCATCTCTCGTCGCCGTAAAAGTCTTAAGGCGTTAGCGGTGCGATTGGACTATTATAACGATAGCAGTTCGCCGATCGGTGGGCGCGCCCGAGGATTACCGATTTCTATTATTTCGGCGACAGGTATTAATTGTCCGCCGCCGGTATCGCGTCCAGCCCTACCCTACAACTGGTGACGGTTCTAACCGGTCCTGCGCAAGGATTTCGCTGTGCGTTTGCGGTCGAAACGCATCGTCCTGCTGCGGCCGAACCGAGCGCTCGCCGCGCACGATGGCGTACCAGATCACAAGTGCACATCATATTCTCATCGCGGGCCGTTTCGGAGAGCTTCGGACGAAAGCCGTATCAGTATTTACCATGATTTCATTATTATGTGTCTCACGTAGATTCTACCTATTTCATAATATATTATTATTTTTATTATTATTATTATTATTATTATTATTATTATCTGTACTGTTTCTATTGTAAATAATATTAACTATTATTGTAAACGAATATATATTGTGTTATCGTTTTTATTTCTATTTTTTATGTGTAATCAATTGTTTGTAAAATATTATACAAGTTTTGTTTTAATAATGTTCAATATTACAATTACCTACATATTTTTTTTTTTTTTTTTGGTTTTTAATTTAAGTTGATTAAAGTATGAAGAATGAGATGAAATTAATTCGTACAATGTAAACGTTCGTCGACAGCACGTCAAAGACTGAAAATCACAAAGAAATTTAGAAATATGCGAATTTATTGGGATATGATATTCCTAAGCATTTCTTATGATCAATACTTATTACAATATTTTCTGTATCTTTTGTATTTTAATTCTTATCACTTTTATATTATTATATATCAAGCGTCTGTTGGTTAAACAAAACATGTATGATTTTTAATAATTATTAAGAGACGTCTAGTCAAAAGTATTGTACCTATTTTATATAAGTACCTACATGTAATGTATTATGTATTTATGTATGTAAAGTTGTATAATATGTTATCATAATTATATTATAAATGAGAGAATATTTTTAAGTACGGAAAAATATGGCGAATATATTATAGGTAATAGATATCGTGACATTTTCCATTTTATAATTTGAATGCCCACCTATACTGTAAAATATTTCAATTTTTGTTTATATACAATTAAATGATGTACAACAATTTAATAATACCTATTCAGGGTTCTTTTTTATTCCCGACGACTGGAATTAAAATACTAAATAAAACGTATACCTAGTTTACGTATACTTGCATCCAACTATATAGTAATAAGGATGTTTTCTATCTCTTTCTAATAATAACTCCATGGTAACCCGTTAGTTATGAGTAGGTAAGACGGAGCACTTTCTCCTTGGACAAAATATCAATTTGCTGTAAAAAATACTATTATTATTATTATTAATACTATACAAGAGTTGAGGATATAAAATGAGTATACAAATACACAATCCTCCCGCATTTGACTTACCTATGGGCGCCCATGGTTCATTCTGGTAGTATCTATAATATATTGTAAAAATACGCAATTCAAGTAATAATAATATCATTAGTAGAGATACCTGATATAAGCTTTTCACAAATCCAAGTACATTTTTGTAAGGGAGACCGACATATTTCAACCTTTTGATAATTTCCTTAATGACCACTGAACTATTTTTGAAATAAAATTGTATTTTAAGGCTACTGCTTTTGATCTCGTACTCTAGTCTAAAGCTGGGTTTACATGCTACGATGAATACCATCAATTAATCGTATGGATCGAGTTGATACAACTTATTGTTTATAAATTTCTGCAAATGATAACGATAAGTTGGGATTAATAGATTTATCTAACATGTAAACCGCTTTAAAATGCTGAGCCGCTGAGGTTTCTAGTTTTACTTATGATAACAATGTAGTTATTCTGAAAAAATTGGAGAGGGCAGAAACCAGAAGGTAAACAAATATACAAAGTAAAGATAACAAAAATAAGATAAAAAAACCAAAACATTTAAAAATACCATACATATAGATATATAATAATACAAAACAATTAATTATTCTTTGTTTGCAATACAATAAATACTATTTTAGTTTATTTAAATAAATTACAAAGTGGAAAAAAAAATATATTAAGTAGAAAAACAACATTATAAATATTGATTTAAAATTGATATATTAAGCATAATTGAGATTTGAATTGGTAAGTGATGTAAGTATACAGTTAAACAATTTACACACATAGGACTGCTGATCAAGTTTTTTTTAAATGTTGATACTTGTTTTTCAATTTAATTGAGCTTCAACTAAAATTAAATACACATCAAAATAAATTAAGATTAAAATATATTTAAGTCAATAGTAAATAAAAATTATTTTAATTTAATTTATTTTGTCATTTTATGGTATTTTAGTTTTGAAATAAGAAAAATACATTTATTTATTCAAACTTGATCAGTTTAAAAAATTACTTAAATAATAACTAAAGATATTTCACTAATAGGTTCATAATAATCACCAGTTTAAGTTAATTAATAACTACATTTATATTATATACATACAAGAATAATCTTGCATTTTAGTTCTTATTTTTAATAAAAATTAATAAGTACTTATAATTCATTATTATTAATAATGACACCCATTAAATAGAATGTATATTTAAAATTCAAATTAAATAACTATAAAATAAAATGTTTACAATTTTAAATTTTTGACTATACAAAATATTTTTTTTTTTTCATTTCATATCAACTTAAAGAAAAGACAAAAAAATGGCAGTAGTACAGCTGGATTACCTGTAAAAACTAGGTATAATAATTAAAAATAATAATAACTCAAATTAATATAACATACACTAATGTCTTCCTATAATAATAAATAATGGTAGAATAACTTTAAAGTATACATTGAAAAAATGTCAGTGTCAAACTTAAGCCCTAAAAAAAAATTATAGAAAACTATTAATCAAATTATTGTTTATAGAAAATACATTTAATTTAAGTTACTTGAAGGAAGGGTATCAATGATTATTTAGTTTTTTATGAAATTGCAATATTATATTACTCAATTTATGATCAAAGTTCTTATTTCTTAATTCTTAATATTCAAAAATTCATAGAATGAAAATATATCTTAAATTGATTATAATTATAACTAAAACTTCAAAAAATTAAGTCTAAAATACTAGTAGCAGCATCAAATGGCAAATTTTACAAATATTATTATGTAGTAACATTAATTGGAACTCGTAATTACTTAGTACCTAATACTCAAGTTTATATACATTTTAAAGATAACTTACTGGATATACAAATATATACATAAGACTATTAAGGTCTTTAATTCAGTCAAATATTTATTAAACACAAGTTTCATCATTTTCATCGCTATCTGATTTATTAGTTTTAGCAAGTGTATAACCAGATGTCTTATGAGATTTTCTAGTATCTTTTTTTCTTTTATTTGCATCAGTCCATCTTTCTTTTTTTGGTGTGATTGTTTCATATGTATGGTTCAATGGATTTGCACTAGAACAATCAGATACAATCACATGGGGACTGTTACATGTTTCTTTTTCACTAATATTCCGTCCACAGTCAGTGACACTGTCTGAAATTCCTTCACAGCTAGCACCACTCATTTGACTGGTGACAAACTCTTCAGTTGAATAATCTCTTGGTTGGGTATACTTGTGTTGATATTGTAACCGACCATCCACTTCAACATATTCATGATCAGTTATGGCACTGTCTGAAAATACACCATTTTGTTTTAACTCCATTCGTAGGTTGTTGGTCTTACCATTCTGACAGTAGTAAACACCATTATCAGTGAGTTCTGGTGAAGTCAGTGGAGGGCGACGAGGAAAATTATTTTGTTTCCTTCGTTGTTTTTTGAAAAACCGTTTTGCTACAGTTATTTGATGAGGGTTGTAATAGTCAATTTGCCGTTCAGCGTTTAACTGATGTCTCATCATAACAAACTGCAGCTGAGGTGATCTAAATGATTGCAATGATACAACTTCACTATTTGATTTAGGCCTCACTGATTGGAAACTGTCAGTTCTTATGGATGGAGCACGTACTGAATCCACAACTTTTTTTCTTCCCCACCTATGCTCTTTAAGTTCTACTAATGCATTTTGAACGTCGTTTCTTACAAATATATAAAACCACATTATTAAAAAGTTTTGTAATATATTGAAACAAGCAAACCATATTCCTAACCATAGTTGTACAGTTGAATTGTGCATAACTGCAACATTAAAATAAGTCATTGCAACTGTCAATAAGAATCCTAATAAGGTTCCATTGAAAAATCTCAGTTGAACAACAGGTGACTGTTCAGGGTCTTCTACTTTACTAGATGGGGTAGTAAGACTACGACAACTGTTGTGTTCCACCATACTGTTTGTTTGATCCAATAGTTCCAAATCAGTAGCTTGGGTACCTTCAGAAAGCTGTACGTTGGAGTCAAGATCATTGGCAGCACAAGAAACTAATAAACTAAGGACGAAAATACAACTAATAACCACTAAGGCAACTACAATAATGAAACCAAAAGCAGGGCCAGGTTTTAAAAAACAATAATCTCCTTCGTGTCCTCCATAACCAGGCAAATTAACAGCACTTGACATTCCACACAACAACATTGGTATACCCCAGCCCACCATGTAAATTCCAAGGAGTGGTTTCTTGACAACTACATCCTCGTGAGGTATATTCATACCACCACCATCATCTGATGGAGTACCAGCAGGAAGAAATGGTTTTCGTACACGTTTATACAAAACTCTAAAAGAAAAAATGAAGACCAATTATGTTAGTTAAATGAATATTAGTTATGATATCTTATATCAGTTATATCCATCACTGTCCATTGTTATATTTGGCTGAATTGATGTATAATAACGTATTTTATTAAAAAAAAATTTTATAATACGTATTATTAGAGTTGATATAGGTAAAAGTAAGAAGATAATTAGCTCTTATCATTGTGATTACATTATTATAAATACATATCAACACATTGAAAAAAGGTATAAAATATATTTATAAGTATTTAATTAACAATTAATTGCATTTATTTCTATATATATTTTTTTTATTATCAATAAATAATTAATATAACCTACTTTATGGTTACTGTCATCCAAAATAATGGAGCTAAACTGAAGAATTGAATTAACAATCCAATTATTTGGCAAGTTCTAGAATTTTCAGTACGATGAATTCCATTACTAAAAATAAAATGATTGAGTAAACCAGAGGTATGTTAAAATTTTATAATAGATATATATTCAACTAACCAATATATTAAGTAAAACATTGCCATCGCAAACCAAGTATTAGGAAGCGAATGTTTCAATTTTTTTGCCATTTGTATGTTACTATTTAATATCACATAAAGACTAGCTGAGAATAAAAGAAATGTACTTCCAACAAAAGTCCCAATATAGATTGATGTATGAGCAAATAAATTCTTCTTTTTTACAGTACTAAAACAAAACATTATTTTTGTAAAAATATAATATTGTACACACATTTATAAATTTCAAAATCAAGACAATTATTTTAATAGTTATGAATTTACCTGTTTGTTGGATGTACAATATTATGCATTAATATTGGGCTCATTGTTAATGCAAAATAACCAAATCTATTACATTTATAAACTAACATGCCACCGCCAATATGTGCTAACTGACAACTGGTGTTTGGATTTATATCCCATAATCCAGATAAAGGGTTCCACCATGATGGGCTTGGTCTCATTGATAAATAGCGATCATAATTTTCAGGTTGACGCAAAGCTATGATGAGAGGTTCTGGAGTAATTTCCATTTCAACACCAACTAATTTTGTTACCAATACACAGGATTTTATCTCTGTAGATATTAATGTGACATTGTCTTCAGCCAACATCATTGGTTCAGGAAACATTTTTCCATCTTCATAGACAGTAAATACTAATTTTAATTCATTATTGGAGACATCAATTTTGGTATCACTTGAAAATAATGATCCTGGTATTTCAATTAATGCTTCAACAATCTAAACAATCAATTTTATTATAATCAATTATATGATCAACGGAAAAAAATTTTTTAATATACATTGAAACTTGGTATTATATCATTATAATAAAAAATAAAATAAACATGTGAAGTAAATATTATTTTACTTTATTTTGAGGAAAAGTATGATTGACATAAACATAGCACATCAGAGAATTCATTGTAGTTGGAGCATCTTCATCACGACCCCAAACACAAGTCAAACCATTAAAGTTTTCTTTGGAAATAATAAATTCTTCCATCGCTATAGCTGAAGTCTAAAATAAAATGTTATTTCATATCAAACATAAAAAAATTCAATTTCAAAATCATGATTGATTATATACGAATCCATAAGTCATAAATAAAATGAATAGAATATTTACCCATCGAGAATTTAATGTTGAAGCAAATTCTAAAGAAGTTTCTAAAGCATTCACAAGTCTGGAAGTAGATTTATCATTTTTCTGAGCCGCTAATAATAAATCCTTAGGTAATTCTGCCATTAAACTTATTAAATCCACTACAATTGGTGCCAACTAATAAATATGTAACTATGTTAGCCTTTAATTAAATACAATAAATTTAAAAATTTAATACCGATTTCTCATCACGTAGTACATCCAAATAATCAACTACAATATCTGCGATATAACTGACATCAAGATTATCTTTGATTTCATTAAAATGATCCCTTGTGTAGTTAAACAATTGTCTAGCTGTTTCCGTGCTATCTTTATGAGTAATATTATTCTAAAATAATTGAAATAATAAATATATTTAACACTAGTATTTATCAGAAAAATTAAAAAATTAAGCATTTAAAAAAAAATGTTTTGTTCTAATGAGGTTCATTGACTAACTGCCCCAAGGTCTTTAAACTAATATTTAGCACAAGTGGGTAAGTAATATCCATGAATGACATGAACAGGCTACATTTCTAGTGAAGTGTGACATGGTACACAATTTCTCTTCAGCCATACAACACGAATACCTTCCTTTTATATAGGTGTAAAATCGCGAGAGAAAGATAAGATGTGATGAGCCAGTTATAATGTGTTAACTTTTGGCGCAAAAGGTCATGGGTTTAAATCCGTACTGTTGTATCATTTTTCACTCACAATGTTACACCTACAATACCCTCTTTTTAGTCCTATTAGGAAACCAGATGATGCAGTGGCCCCAAACCTTATATTTAGGCAGGGAAAATGCTTTAACTCATAATATTATTTTGATGATGGTTTGTGGGTGGGTGGTTGTGATCCAGTAGTAGGGTAAATAGTTACAACTTATTTTAGATATTAAGTTAACAATATAACCACATTACTATTTACAACCTGGTAGATTATTTGATATGTCTTATTTAATTAATAATATTTTTTGTATAAAGTAAATATTATTAGGCAATTTTGGCTCTTAATCCAGATGTGGAGTGGTGATGTCTTAAAATTTTACACGTATGTTCTACCTGAATTTATAGGTTTAAGCACCACTGGATGATGTAATCAGACAACAGCACAAGAAATTATAAAGATGTGGGTATGTAACAGAGTTAATTATATTCTTACCTTAGATTGTGTATAAAAAATACGAGTAATTGGACTTGTGTAGGGGCAATCTGAAGTGTCTGGTACATCCCATTTTCCATTTGAATTACAATGTCTACTAACAGTACCTCTAGCTAAAGGTTCAACTTCTTCATTTGCTTGACATTGTTTGACAGTAATTACATCTGAGACGGTACGAGTCCAAGCATATGTTCCTTTATTATCCTTACTCTCTAAGATTATAAAAATAATCTCACCATTAAAGTATTCCACATAAGATGTAAAAAACAAAACAAATCCTGAGTCCTAAGTCACTCACCTTCAACACCACAAAATCTTGTTTTATTCGAAATAATAGTTAGCGAAATTGATTGAATTCGAGTTCCACTAGAAGAGTTCAGTTTACATTCATATTTACCAGTATGATTTGAATTTAGCTTAGCTATTGATATATTACTGTGGAAAAATAATAATCATGAATTCATAATAAAAGCAAAACTTTTAATAATAAATGTATAGAGTTTATTTAAAATTTTTTGTTTTCTTTATATGCTATTCAATATAGTATAATATAATAAATATAAAATTATAATAATTTTAACCTTTGAATTAATCCAGTATTTTTAAAATCTCCATCTGTGATAATAATCGAAGCACTAGTATTTGATGCACTTATGTTCCAAGTCAAAATAACACCTTCAAGAGCATCTGTACCAACAGCTCGACACAATAATTCTATTGAATCCCCTTCAAAAAGAACCTTAGCAACAAAAAAAAAAATGCATTAAAAATTATTAAACTGTAATTAAAATTGTTTGTAAAATTATTATAAACATTAAATAATTTTCTAATTACAAGATTTGAGTTAGGTATAATTTCAATTTCTGGTGGTGCATTTGATTTTGGGCGAACACAGTTTAACATATCTGAACGTAAAAGCTTAATCGGTTTATCTTTAAGGTTAGCTGGTTCGCGACATTCAGATTTTGGTCCAAGTTTTACTTTTTTAGCCCAATCAAGAAAACCAGCTAATTCACAGTCACAAACTAATGGATTATCTGATATATCTCTGAAATTAAATGTATATGTTTAGTCTAAGAATTATCAAAATGTAGATAATGAAAAATTCATAACAATTACTTACATTCTAGTGAGATGTATCAAAAAAGTAAATGTATTGCCTGGTATTTGAGTGATCATATTTTTGTTTATTTTTCTACCCAAAAATAATAATTAAAATTAGTGATTTATTAGCTACTTAACTTTTATGTCATATGGTAACATAACATAAAATGATGAATTATACAAGCATTATAGCAAAAAAATTAATGTTTTAATAATAATTACGTACAATTGTTCTAATGCAATGAGTCCTTCAAACATGCGTTGAGATATGTTTTTGAGTTTATTGTCAGTCAATGTTCTAAAATTGAATAGAATGAGAATAAGTCTTGTATGGAATAAAAAATATAATTGTTATATAACTTACAAGATTTTAAGATTAGGAGTGCCCAGAAATGCTCCATCTTGAATAATTGATATTAGATTTTTGGTCAAATCCCTGAAAAATACACATTAACATTAAATAATAATGAAATTTAAATTATTAGAAATTTAATTGCATTACAATCTTTGTAAGTTAGGTATTGGTATAGCATTTGTGGGCAAAGCAGCAATCACGTTGGTCGATAAGTCCCTGAAAGCAAGTGCATGTTTTTAAATAATATTATATTTAAACATTGAAAAATTGATGTATATAGCACGCAACTCACAGAAATGTTACACCAGTGAAGTTTGAAAGTTGAGCAAACTGTATGTCGTTGAGAGTCATGAGTTTGTCGACGCCACCGCACTTCACTTTGGTGAACTTGTCGCCAACCCGTTTTTTGGGGCAAAAACACCGTTCTGGACATACCGACAGGTCAGACTTCTGAGACGACTGGCCGTTGACCACCACGACTAGCAACAACAGGGCCCATAACCATGGACTAGGGTACATGGTATACGGGTATCCCTTCGGCGACAGCCTTCGACTATGACACGACTACATGGTCACAAGAACTTGCTTTTCGGCACCACCACCTACATCGTGTGCCTTTGGAGGGCGAGTTCTATCGTCGAACCGACAAATAATCTCGGCAGTACACCCACCCAGGGTCCAGGATGAATGAATCGAATAATTTACCACTAGTCTCGGCCGTGTATTCACATTTTACTACCCCATTTCACTAACCTGTTCCTGGTATTTGCCATTAAGTTTGTTTACATTTTTGAGATGAAAAAAAAACAAACATATACATAACCTCAAAACGTGCGAGAAAGAAAGGAAAAGGGTTGTTGACCACCGTTCAAGGTCATTTTATCATTTTTATGTTGTTATCACTTGAACAATATTATTTGTTATTATTTTTACAAAATATGTAACTGGTACAAACTATAGTATTCTCTAGTGCTGACTTCTTGTGATGCGTAATGTTTGTTTGACGTTCTGAGGGCTATGTTGGTTTTCGAACTCTCTTCGTCTACTTGACATTTTTATCTTATCTGTTTTCGTCTACGATCCGGTTAAACGTGATGTATTAAAAATCCCTGAAAACCTTGGATAAAATGTCCAACACAAACGTGAACGTGAGTTTTGCCTGCCAACGCTGTTTCTCGCCTATTCGGCTGGACAGCTCATTTAACAGCATTAGTGAACATACCATCGCTGAACTGTCGTGTAAGCCGTCTGGTAGCTGTGTTTTTGATTTGATTTATTATTTTTGATTTTGTTTTTGTGTGGCAGTACCTATTATTACGTGTCCAGAAGTTGATCTAGAATCTCAGGCTCAACATGTTGATCACATGGTGCCTGGTTTCCACTTAAACGATTCATCTAGTGGCAATAATGGCTTCACATTGTTGGGTGAAGGAGAAACGCCAACACTCAGTCATCAAATGAAGGTTATTATGTTAAAACTCATTTCTTTTTACCATGATCAGGCCCTGATTAACACTATTGTAAGCTCTAGGCACAGTATCTTTATTGCTATGTGATAATACGGTCCTGCAGTGTTCAGTATTTAAATGATTAAGAAACCTTATGTTTAGGAGAGGTAGTATTGCATATTTAAAGCCTATTATATTAAATTTGTTTTTAAGCCTTTAAAAGCAAAAATATTTATAACATGAAGATCTAATCTTAACTTTTATAATTATAACTTTATATCTTGCTATCAATTTTAACATATCTTATAATCAATTAATTTTATTCAAAATATATTTAAAATTAAATTTCCAGAAACCCTGGAAGACTACATGTTTTATACCATTGTGCATATTTCTTTATATTTTTTTTTTTTTCATCGGCTTATCCAATCTGATTTCAATAAGTAATAAGTAATTATTACAAATTACGATAATGAACATTTAGTATACGAGAAATATTATACAAATATTTTACTTGTTGTCCTAACATCTATAGATAGTATATTAACTCTTAAAATAACAAGAAAAAAAAACATTACAAAAAAATATTAGCCACACATTTTATTTTTTTAGGCCTTAGGCACTGCCTATAGAGCCTATAAACTAACACAGCCTTGACCATGATTAATGTTAATGTTTATTTTCATGTAGGTAGCAGCTAATCTTTTTGATATTGTGTCTGGGAATTCAAAAGTTAATCATCCATTATGTGATGAGTGCACAGACTTATTAATGGATATGATGGAAGAAGAGCTTCAGCAAGCCGAAGCAGACTATATGGATTATAGCAATTATTTAAAAGAGTATGTACTATTTATATATTATTATATATTAGCAATTTGTAACAATTCTTTGACATAGACTTTCTACTGAAGAACCAGAGGATATGGATGCACTGAACAAAGAGTTAGAAGATGTAAGTAAAATATGTTTTTTTTATTGAATTTGGTTTTGTATAGTAGATTATCAAATGTAATAACAATTCAGGCTAATGTAAATAGACAATTGTATTATTATTTTTTTTTTTTTAATGACCTGTCAGAAAGAAGTATATGACTTTTTTATTTTTTTAAGTTTTGGCAACTATTAGCTGTAAGATCGTAATGGAATGTTTTTGAACACTCATGATTTTGTCGCTATAAATATGGATAGTCACCCATTCGGAAGCTAGCAACACTAGTGGTGTTTAAGGGGATTGTAAGCTATTATTTCCTGTCACTCTCTATCACAAGTGCAGTATAGGAATTAAGACGTTTTCTATTTTCAATGTTCTTATCAATTAATTAATTCAATAAGAATTTTGAAAACTGATTTAAGTTTGCCGTTTGGTCTACTTTAAATTGACTTTGCCACTTTTTGATTTTGTCCCCCAAAATTTCATAAAATAGAATGTAACAAATTGGAAACATATAAATCAACAAAAATTAATTTTTGTGTATGTTTAAAAAAAAATGTGAAAAGTCGATCTAAAGAAGACTTTACAACAAATTTAATTCAGTTTTCAAAATTCTTATTACATTAATTGATCCATTGGTACGCTGGAAATAGAAAATGTCTAAATTCCTATGTTGTGCGTGTGATAGAAAGAGACAGAAGACCATGGTTTAAAATTTCCTCAACTACAGCACTTCGGCTACTCACTCCATAATTCCATGCTACTATATGACTATTCTTAATGATTTTATTTGTTAATCAGCTAATTTTAAATTTGTGAATTATGAAAGAGCATTTGTTAAAAATCTAAAACATATACATTTATTCATCATAGCAACAATTATTTAATAATTATAATTATCTATCAAGGCATTTACTATATTTATATTTAATAATATATAAATACTTGCAGTTGTCAAAAGAAGAAAAAAAGTTGATGAGTGAACTAGCCAACTTACAAGAAACTGAAAATGCATTAGATCGTGATATCAAGGAAGCTGAAAAAGAAAAAGAAAGACTAATTAAAGAAGAAGAAAGATATTGGAAAGAGTATAGTAAACATCGAAGAGATTGCATTCTGATAGAAGATAAACAAAAAAGGTAATTTTTCTTCATTTTGATTTTATATGAGAATATTTTGTAAATTAATTTGTTCACATTAACATATATGTATATATTTTTAGTATTGAATGCCAAATTGCTTATACTACAACACAATTGACCAAGCTAAGAAAAACAAATGTTTTTAATGCAACATTTCATATATGGCACCATGGCCATTTCGGCACTATTAACAAACTACGATTAGGTAGATTGCCTTCCGCTCCTGTGGATTGGGCTGAAATAAATGCTGCTTGGGGTCAAGTTACTTTGTTGTTAGTGTCATTAGCTCGATATATGAATTTAAAATTCAATAAATACCGCCTTGTTCCATATGGAAATCATTCTTATGTTGAAGTAAGTGATTTTGATTATTTCATGAATATTGTTTTTTTTTTTTTTTATGGATGTTTAAATAATAAATTAATATTTAATTTAATACAATTAAAATAATGTTTATTATTTTACAATAATATAAAAAATTAGGATCGAAACTATTATGATTGATACACAAATTATAAATTTATGTATGTTAAAAATGTAGCAATTATTAAAGATTAAAATCTTTGTCAATTTATAGATAATTATCAATAAAAGTATTAGAAGTTAATACTTATTGAAATTGTATAGGTTTTAGGTGAAAAAAAGACACTGCCACTGTATGGTCAAGGAGGAATACGATTTGTATGGAATACAAAATTTGATTTAGCCATGGTGGCATTTTTAGATTGCCTCCAGCAATTTAAAGAAGAAGTTGAAAAAGGTAATTCTGGATTCCATTTACCATATAGAATGGAAAAAGGCAAGATCGAAGACTCAGCTACAGGAAATACATATAACATTCGGTAATAATTAGTTTTATTTACATTACTCAGCATTAATTTTGTGATACGACAATAATTAGTTATACTGTACTTTGTTTTAGAATACAACTGAATTCCGAAGAGGGATGGACTAAAGCACTCAAGTTTATGTTAACAAATCTAAAATGGGGTTTGGGATGGGTATCTGCTAAAATAAACCATGAAATGTAGATAAAATAAAACTCTTGCTACTCAGAATTTAAAGAAAATTTTATATAATTAGTATTTTATAAACATGTGAAAATGTGACTCATATTTTATAATGAATGTACCTAAATTTATAACATGTAATAAGATTTTTATAACATTTTGAATCAATATTGTAATTTATTGCCATTTAAGTACTCATAACAATCTTGTTTGTCAAAAACCACATAACGCCAAAAAGAAAACTAGCTGACACATTTAGAACTTCTGACTGTGTAATCATGTCTCTGATTTGTGGTATAGTATATTCTACAACTTCAATGTCTTCTCCTTCATGCTCTAGACCACCTCCTTCAGAAATTTTCATTTGATCAGTGACTTCAGTGTAAAAAAATGTCATAACTGAACCAGCTGAACCAACTGCAGACCTAAAAAAAAAGTATAATTCTTATTATATTTTTCATTAAAACTTTGCCCATTAATAACTAATAACTCATTATTTAACACTAAATAGTAAATAATATTGATAATATCTAATCATTAATATGTGTATGTAAAATGTTTTATTTATATTATTAAATATCAATATTTTACATTGTCAAAAATATTTTATTAGTAATTAAAAACAATGTATTTTTGTTTTACATAACTAATCTTTTGAAATCATCACAAATATAATATTTTAATTACATAGGTAAGTAAAGTAAATAATTTTATTTTAGATAAATAATAGTAAATATGTACATTACCTACAATTGATAATTTTTTGCATATTGCACACTTTAACTTCATAACCACATTCTTCTCTCACTTCATCAACTGCTATTTCTTCAAGACTTTTGTTTTTGTCAACAATACCAGCACAAAATTCTACAGTCAATCCCATACTCGGTGGATATTTTTCTATGTCAATGAGGCCTTCTTTAGGCCTATCATTTTCTGGTATATTTTTATAATAAACACCTAAATATAATTATATATTATTAATACATAATATATATATATATATATATATACATGTAATTAAAATTATTATTACCTGGTCTAAATTGTCTAACACAGACCAATGTATTTCTGGTTCTATTATAAATTATCACATAAACTCTAAACACAAAATAAAAATTACAACCTAATAAATTAATATAAAATTAAAATACTTAAAAAGAACTTTATTTTTTTTCACTAAACGGTAATGAATATTCAATCATTTTAATTAATTTTATGGTAAAAAAATAAAATTGGTTTAGAGTACTTAGTATTCATTATTTAGTAACATAAATAAGTGACATTAGTAATGTCTGCACATAATTAATTTTAAACATAAAGCATATTTACCCATTATGACTATCAATCAAGTCCCATTTAACTTCTTGTCCACCCTGAAGAAAAATAAAACATTCATAGAAAATGTATACAATAGTAAAAATTATAATAAACAAATGTACTCGTTTAAACAACATTGAAAAAGGCTTGATAAATGCCGACTCTGTTGTCTTAATGACTCTGACATCGCTAATAGACTTCATGGGTTTAGCAGTGAATCCGGAACATCTGCAGGCAAGTAAAAAAAAAATTGGTAAATTTGCAGTTTCTAAAACGATTCAACCCATTGGTCAGACTAAAAAAAAAGTTTACATAAAAAAAAGGAAATAATCGTCGGTCGCGATTCCTTTTCACCGATTCACTGTGAAGGAATTGAGAAGAATGTATTTTTATTTAAATCAGAGGAAGTTTTGAAAACAGACACAAGACTATTTACGTTTCAGAGAAGTTATGGACTAAGGAGTATTATTTTTATTTTACTGAATTACATATTACTATATTATCTTGAATAACAAATATTAACTTTACGTCATAATCCCGGTTTATCACTTTATCAGTAGATAGCACGGACCACGATATATATATATATATATATATATATATATAAATGATATATCTTAAATCGTGGCACGGACTAAGATATAATTTATTTTAATTCATGGTAGATAGTTAGGATAAATTTATCCGGCTGTTTAGAACATAATCATAATAGAATTATGTCTATTCTGTCTATGGTTTAGAATCACGAACGATATGTTTAATATCTCTAGGATAATTATCTTGAGGTTTAGTGATTAAAGATCATTGAGTAATATAATAATATATTAATATTACTCCATGTTGAAAATAGAGATATTGTTGACTGTGGTTAAAAAACACTAAGCAGCTATTGTGATTTGTGATTAGATGAAATTATTATCACTTAATTTAATGCGTTATTATTCAATAATTATAATCCAACATCTGAATATACATAGATATAATATTTCAATTATAATTTATATTCTAAATCTAAATGCTTTTCGTCCCAAACGACGCTTTTAGATTCTGAACAGAGTGATGGAATATTGGAATTTAATGGTTTTACAATGTTTATTTTTTATTTATTTTTTTACTTTTGTGTTTGATGACACTGTTTTTGGCAGTAAAAATGCTTCAATTTTCTTAAACGACAACTTTTCTAAAAGAAAAGAGAATGTAGATGGTACCTGGGCAAGTCAAATATCAAACTTTTTTTCAATATTTTCCAAAAGTATCCGAAAAAAAACGATAAAAAAATTACGAAAAAACATTTTGACAAAATACAATTTTTTAAATGTTCTAACTGAAAAACGAAAAACCGCAAATACTTGAAATTTTCACCAAATATTTATATTGACGTTTTCTGTACATGGTTAAGTTTTCAAAATATTTTTTCATATTTTGACTTATTTATAGTCTTAAAGACAATTAAAATTTTAGATTTTTCTATGTTTTTTTTTTTTTTTAAAATATCGATAAAAGAAATTTGGGTTTCCTATAACTTTTGAAAATTTAATACAAGATTTAGTATAAGTTATAATTATTACATCTAAAAAAAAAAATTGAAAACTGTTCCACACAATTTTTTTTATAAGCCCATAAAGTTCAAATTTGTATGAAGTATATAAAAGTTATTTTGTAGTTAAAAATTTGTAAAATGTCTTCTACTTATTTATTTATTTTTTTTATTTATTTCAAAATTTTAACACAAGGTTATCCATAAGTTACTCTTCAAATAACTATAAAAAAATGTCTACCAGACTTTCAGGAAAAAATTTTATGAACGTTTGAAATTTAAATTTTTAATAAATTGCATAAAATAACAATTTATTCTCAAACGATTTTAAATATTTGTCATTACTCATTATTCATAAACTATAAGCCGTAGAAACTCCAAATTTTTAGCAGTTGTTAAGATTAAGGAAGTGCGATCACTGGATGGTTTCTTCCCTCACCATATTCACGTCTTTTTAATATAATGTAGCTCATATTTTTATTATGCCTTTGGGTATAGATTGTATATTTTCTAATAAAATTAAAAAAAAAAAAAAATAGTTATTAAAATTGGCGTTTTCTTTAAGTGATTTCTTTTTTAGATTAATATATACTAAATATTAAATATTAACCAACTTATAGGCATTTGAAATATTCGATTTTTTTAATTTTTTTTTTTTAATTGTTGATTAAAAAAATTTGGCTGAAACAAAATACTTGAAAGTTTAATAGATGATTCAATAGAAGTTTTTCTTACTGTCATACAAATATTGTTAAAATACATACGCAAAATTATTTTTTAAAAATGTTTAAAAAGCAAATATTGACATAATATTTCTATTTAAATAGGTACAACATAATAGGTATACATTTCCGTGTAGACTAGAGATAACTGATATTTTGATACGGATATTTGTGATCTCGAATCTCGATTTATTTGTTATTTTATTATAATTCGACTTGGTTGTCAACAAATTGGCATTCGTCGTCATTTCATCAGAATTCAGGATTTTATGAGAATTTTTTTCTACACCGTGGTGCAGACAAAACTAGTGTGATAAACCAAACACTGAATGACAGTACTATATGGTAATGAATCGTGTTTGACCTTTTATTAAAAAATATCAGGTACTAATCTTAATTTAGTTCATCATAAATATAAATTTTATAATTATAAGTAATAGTTCGTAAAATTATTGTTCTGTGATAAAATTTAAAATTTAAATTGTTTTATCACAATTAATTCAAGGACATGGATATAGTTTATCTGATAATGTTTATATCTTGCTTTTCAAAATAAACTAAATATAAAAAATTACAAAAACATTATACATAAATTATTTTATTTATTTGTTAGTCTTATTGGCATAGCTAAGGTACCTACCTATTTAATAATTTTGCAATTACCAATAGATGCTATTACCGTTGTAGAATAGATAAATACCATTACTATTGTTCTATGCTATAACTAGATAATAGGTAAGTATTTATTGTTGAATTTCCTGATGAAGTATTTATTAACTATCTATTTATATAAATATTTTTTTTTAACAGATTGGATGATACTTACCAAAATATTTTTTTATTTTTACGTTTCAATATAAGTAATAAAAAAATATTTTTGTTTACCGATCCATGTATAACCTTTTTGACCTTAATTTGTTTACCTCAAGTCTAAAATGAAAGTATTTATATGTGTTAATTGCTGAGAAATTATTAGATGCTGTTACCTATAGTCATTTCTAACAAATAATTATTGTATTGTGTACTCATACTAAAAGATAGAATGACAACTAATAAATTTGATTATTTATACAGAAAATTGTTACTTACTAAATACTTTGTAAATGGTTGGGGTGATCCCGAAAAACTTAAAAGGTGAGTAATATATTCATATTTTTTTTTTTAAGATTTTACCAAAAACTGGTCAATTTGGGTCAATATGCAACTTATTTACCTACCGTAAAATAATATCTACTGAAAATTTAAGACATTGTAAATATACCATCTATATTCAATTATCAATATTGAATATTGGTACATTTTGTCTAACAAATAGCATTAGCCGTAAGTCATTTATTTTAATTAATTCTATTAGAAGTATATTTTGTTTTATGAAATTATATTGCAAATATATTTTAATTCAAAATTAATTTTTAAAATGCTACGTAATTTAAAATGGAAGTACTAATGTTGAGACTTGCATTTTTTAAAAATATACAGCCTAAAAGTTGAAAAATATACATATTATGTTGATATTTACTCCAGTTATGAATAGTATGTATAATTATCATAGTGAATGTCATTTTCAACCAATTACATATCTATATAGGTTGATTTAAAAGCAGAAAAATCCTAACAAAATAAAAAATTATCTGAGCGCTTCATTTTTTTCAAATATTGTGTAATTCTTAAAATAATTATCTCACAATAATATAAGTTATGATATTTTGTATAACATATTTAAGAAGAAGCAAATTTGAAACATTATTAGGTCCTTCTTCGGACCTAATATCTATCTTATTACTTCACAACATTTTTGTTTAAATTGGCCATTATTTTGTTTGCAATATATCTGATAAATATAACATTGAATACACCATACACCACTTATTCTTAACTACTAATAACTATAAATAAATTTACAATAATGTTTATTATGTATTATACTTAAACTAGATAAAGTATTATTGATTTTTTTGGGTACTTATGTGTATTAATAATTATGGATATTGGTACAAATCTTTTTTTAATTTTGAGGACGAGTGAGTATTAATACATCATTAAACAAGATAGTAAATTGTAGCTCTACAATAGTTATATGTTTAATTCAAAATTGAATTGCTTTTATTATACAAAAATCATAGTAAATGTCATGTGGCTTTTATAAAAATATTAATAATCTTATTATAATTTTATTTATGTCTACCATTAATATAAAATATGATAATTTAATATGTATTATGATTTTAGTTTATTTCAATTCAGAAAACTCATTGTAGATCGAGATTCATGTTTCAAACTTGTATCATCTGATTATCCTGTAAAAGTTGTTAAAGTAAGTATTTTAACACACTTACAATAAATGTATATATTTATTATAATTCTGAGTGTAACTGCTGATTAATTTCTTGCCTCATATATTCATTACGCACATTTGCTTATTGTAAATACCATTACAGATTGTATGTACCTATCAAAATATATAAATATTAAAAAAGAAGAAAAATGTATTATAATCTTTTGTATTTATATTTTTTTTTATTATTTATTTCAGAAAAAAGAAGATTCTGATTCAATAACATTAGAAGGAGTATTTGAATCACCTTTTTCTTATTATCTTCCAAACATTGTGCCTAAGGAAAGTCACCTTGCTCATTTCCAAGTTATATTGCCTAAAAAATGGCCTTCCAAAAATGTCAAACCAATATGTTTGCACATGGCAGGCACTGGAGACCAAGTAATGTTTCATTAATAAATATTTTTAATGAATGTATGAATTTATTGAGTCTTAGTTTTCTTTAGAATCTAAAACATGATGTAAAGAATTTAAAATAAGAAAGTTTTGATATTTTTTCTTTGAAATCATTTCACTATTTTAATTTTTTTTAAATTATAAATTCTAGTATTATTGGAGAAGGCGCACTATACTTGCAAATCCCCTTGTAAAAGAAGCAGGGATTGGATCAATAATATTAGAAAATCCATTCTACGGAAAAAGAAAACCAGTTAACCAAGTGTTAGTATTTCATTTTTTTACATAATCTTTACTTGATTTTTTCTATATTTAAAATAGTAATTAATATAGTGCAACTCGTTTTTTTTGTTAATTTTACCAAGAAGTAATTTTTAAATTATATCAAATTACAGGGTCCCAAATCATCTCAACCTGTTTTCTCTCATTTTTTAACTTATAAACTTTATGGACTTATGCCTAATCTTTTTCTCCTGGGCACTCAACACATCCATCTTAATATTTTCATCTTTACTACACTGATCCTCTATTTTATTTTCTTATCTTATCCGATCCATACATCTTTGATGGCCGTACTACTGTCTTTTAAAATCTATCTTTCAATTTTCTTCAACGCTTATTTTTATCTAATATTACTTCTGATATTTTTCTCCACTTCATCTATCCTCACATAGTCTTATACATGCATTGTTCCATACATTTCTAGTTCACTTCATTCAAAACTAATTTGTCATCCTACTAATCCTTAATAATTGTTCTTTGAGCCGAGTAGTCTTCACTCTATTATTTTAATTTAAGTTAAAATAAATATAAACATAATATTTTTATGTTAAAAACCATTGGTTTGAGTTACTCATTTGAAAAAGTTTTAATTTTGAACCAATGTTTTATAATACTAATTATATTTTATTTTAAATTTTTGGTTAATAATAAATTACATTTATTATAAATAATTATTTGTTATTTAAAAAGTATTCATATTATGTATATTTTTTTAATTTTTAGAAGATCTATATTGTGTAATGTTTCTGATATTTTTGTAATGGGTGGTTGTTTGATCCTGGAATCCCTTGTATTATTTCATTGGTGTGAACGTGAAGGATTTGGACCTATTGGAGTAACTGGTTTATCCATGGGTGGACATGTAAGTGTTAAAAATGAATCAATATTAATAATAAAACATCTTGTTATAATCATTTCAATGTGCTGTAAGTAATTTAAGAATTAAATGTTTAACTCATTTTCACAAAAAAGGAAAAAAAGTGTTTGGTGAATTTTTTTTAACAGTGAATTATTATTTAGATGGCCTCATTGGCTGCTGCAAGTTGGCCTAAACCAATCGTGCTTGTTCCTTGTTTATCTGGTACTACAGCTTCTGGAGTATTTACTGAGGTAATAATGATTTATTACAATTCATAATTATTTTACTTTATTATTACTTTTAAACATTTGAAAATTAACTCTTAACATTACTCATTTCTTAATTATTTTTTATGTTTTAAAATTTTATGCAGATTTACTAAAAAAGAAAAATATATTTTAAAACTTAATTAGCATATTATATATAAAAAGTATATTTACTAATATTATTTATTATTTGTGTACCATAAATGATTTAAGTATTATATTTAATAATTGCTTTTTATAATAATTTCTATTATTATTATTATAGGGTGCTATAAGCTGTGCTATTGACTGGAATTTACTTGAAAATCAATATAAATCAAATTCAGTGTATAAAAATGAAGTTGTAAATATGAACAACAAAGTCAACAAATTATATGTAAATATTTATATGTGATATGACTCTATAATTATCTGGTGTTAGTTGTTTTTATGATATGACATATAATATTGATTGGTAAAAAATAAAAGGGACTAAGCGACAATTTTACTACTTTTCAGGAGAGAAAAAATAAAATTTTCTTATTTTCTTCACCTAGCTGTTGGCTAAGTATTTATTTAAGGGTTAGGAATGAGGTTATAATATATTTTCATTCTATTACTATGTTATATTGATGGCCTGATGCAATTTTTATTATTTATTAAACCTTATTAGAAAAAATATTAGATTTTTAATTATGTAGTTAACACAAACAATCAATAAAAGTGATAAAAGAAAGAAAATTTCATGTTATAGACTCTTAACAACTATTTTTAATTCCAATAATAATTACTCATATTAATATAAAAGATAATGAATGACTCTAGTAGGGACCAGTAGGATATGTATTTGTCGCTTATTCAATTTTGTCATTTGTCCCAAAAAATCCAAATTCTAATGTATACTATATAATATATACTCCTTAGTAAATGGATCAGAGAAAGACTAGTATGAAGAATCTAACTATCCACCTAGGTATTAGTAATGATCATTATAGCATTTTGAAAACAATTATACATAAAAAATTATGCATTATAATATACACACAATTTAAATCACAATTAAATAAAACTAATCTGACACAAGAATCTACTTTATTGAGGTCTCTTGCATGTTATGCCATATTTATATTAAAATATATATATTTGATAATTAAGTATTAATCATTTTTTAATTTTACAGAAAGAGTTCAATGCTGGAAAACAATTTATAAAAGATATTGATGCTGAATCACATTTAAATATGCAGTCAAATTTAATGTTTGATCATTTAAAAAGTGATAAAACTTCTTTAAATAAATTTCATCCTCAGCAGCTGAACACATTAAAATTAACTAATCCATTTGATAACATGAAAGATCCAACAATTGAACAAAGTAATGAACTTCAAATTAAAAAAGACTTGAAACTATTAAAACACATGATGAGATTTTTTAATAGACAATCTAAAAATCAAGGTTGTTTAATAAATGTTATTATGTTTGTGCATGTTGATCAATGGTTAACTATGATATTTCAGATTTAAATTTAGAAGCATTGAGTTTTATGAGAGGTATTATGGATGAATGTACTCATTTAAAAAATTTCAAGGCTCCCGTTGACATGGATTTAGTCATAGCAGTGTGCGCAAAACATGATGGATATGTGCCTCAAAATAACATGGACAAATTTGAAGATATTTGGCCTGGCATAGAAGTTAGATATGTTGATACAGGACATGTGATAGCTTTTTTACTTCATCGAAACACATTCAAGTAAATATAAAATATATGTAACATATTTTACATATGTATAATTTTGTATTCATATATTTAATATTGTTATGCCAAGAATATAGATTTATTTTTTTTTATAAAAAAAATTAATATATTGATTTTAATAGTGTATAGTTGATATATATATTTATACTTTAATAATATTTTGCTAATAATCCAAGTATTTGTGATTTTCAATTCTCTAACTTTGATTACGTTATACATAAGTTATCAGCCCAGCTTCTCATGTGACATATTATGTTGCAATAACTCAAATGAATTCTTAATTACTCAATTTTCATTTCTGTTCCATTAAAATTGTCTATAATGTTGAATTAAATGTTGTTTAATTGTTGGGATTTTGTTATATCTTATCTCCTCTTTTAGGTTAAACCTAACTTACTTAAATTTTGTTATAAATTACTGTGTATTGTAAATAGTAAATAATATATTAAATATTTACATGCTCTAAGCATACAATTTTTTTTTCCAGGACTGCAATTATAGAAGCATTTCAACGAGCTCAACAAAAATATTATGATAAACCTTTTTAATCGGACAATAAACTTATAATTACATAATATATTTATTATTTTGTTGGTGTTTTTAACTTTTTATATTATAATTCACCTTATAAACCATCCAAATTTGTATCTTCATTTAGACTTTTAAGCTATAATACTTTTCCTAACCTAAAACCTAACTCTTTTAACCTAGTCTTAACCTAACCTTTAACCTAACCTTAACCTTGACTTAACTTAACTTAACCTTTTATTTACTAAAAGGGCTAAAGCCCCCCCCCCTCATGGTCATGTTTATACTTCTTTCAACGAGTCAGAACTAAGAATGTCAGATTGGACTGGAATCGGTTCTAATTAATATAGTCGTAGCCAAGGGGTTGGCCATAATTAGTAAGTATTATCAAAAATGTCCCTTAGAAGGATGCAACTAACAGAGTGGAGCAAGTAAGCAGAAAGAACTTTTATTATTATTACATTAAAGCAAGTTGCTCACCATGCGAGTTGCACCATGTAACACATAATACTTATACAATATACAAATACATAAGGACAAAGTGAAATTTACAATAAAGTACAGTAACTACAGTACTTTTTGAGAATGTACATAATAATAAGGGTTTATGACGACCTTTAAATTTAACAATAAAATTCATATATATATATATACAATAAAACCGCGAAAGATAAATTTATTTTACTATGAATATAAATGGAAAAAAAGACATATTTTGAAGAGGTCTTCCGTGGCGAGGTATGTGTGATCTAAAGAATGATTTTAAGAAACTTCAATGTTGTACATCGAACTCCAAACTTAACTCCGCACACTTCCTAATTAGTGATGCCATGTTGTTGTTGAAACTAGTAAGCCACATAAGACAGAATACACGGTTCATATATGATTTTCTTTTCATACTTAGTTATAAAGTATTTTTATGTCTACATTGGTAGATGTATATATTTTTTTAACTATCTAATTAAATAAAAAAATAAAATCTAAATTAATGCAAACACTTAAAAAACTTTGTTGAGGTTGAACCTCCTAAATCTGAACCCAATAACTAAGCAAAAAATATTAGCCCCTCCCCTATGAAAAATACTAGCTACAACACTGTATATTATAAAGTAGATGAGTGCACGTTAATTTCTAATTATCCAATATCCAATATCCTATTTAAGCTTAAAGCTATAGTTATTAATTTATTATAGTTATGAATGCTATGATTTAAGTAAGGTTCGGTCAATTAAAATGTTTCGCTAATTATCCCTCATTATTTCCCTATAAACTTAGATTATAAAATTACATTTTTATTTAATAATAATATTATGTCTACTTGCGTGGGGGAACCACGACGGATTTTTGAGGTTTCTCGATGGCGACAACGCCGACAATAATGTTGTCCAAGGACTTAACCTTGACACCTTGTATACATTTAGATTCTAAGTATATTATTATTGATATCTTGAGACTGGAAATCGACGAAAAACATCGAGAGAACACATTTGTTTTTATTTCAACATTATTAACTTATTTCACAAAATGTTCCTTTTCAGAGGGCAGTGAAAATATCCATGTGAAAGAATAATAAAGATTTTTGATTACGATTATGTTACGAAGATGACAAATTGACACTATAGGAGAGCGTGGAAACTAAAAACTTAAACTATACTAGTATAGCGTTGGTACCTATCTATTAAATGATTTATAATTGCATTAACTTATTAGCAGTGTTGTTAAGGAACGATTCCTGGAATTGATTCCTTTTTTGAGGAACGAATAGAATGAATTAATTCCATTATTTTTTAAAGGAAAAGAACGTGAATTAATTCCTTATTTTTAGGAATAGGAACGTAAGTATTTTTTTTTATCTATTTATAGATCTTGTATTAATTTATACTGACTATATATTTGAAATAATTTTTTTACATATTAATTGACAATTGTACTTAAAATTAAAATATTTAGAATAATAAAATAATTTTTATTAAGTAGGTATTGATGTAAACTAAGGTAACTAGGAACCAGATACTTTTTTAGAGGAACGAAAAAAAGAACGAGTTCCTTTCTTATAGGAACGAGGAATTGAACGAATTCCTATTTATACTAGAGGAACGAGGAATTGAACGGATTCCTAAATAAAAGGAATTTTAATAACACTGCTTATTAGTTATTACGAGCTTTAGGATGTATACAATCCAGATGAGAAGTGGTTGACGTAAGACAAGTAAAGGCGTTTAGATCGGTAATTCTTGATAATTTGCTGTTGAATGTAGAACATTTTTTAATATTTTAAATTTTTAATATATGACAAGGAAGAGCCATAGGATCAACGTTGTGCTTGATGACAGTTGATTTGTCGTAGTTATCCTTATGCGAGCTTTTTAGGATGGGCGTTTCGAATAGGTACACTATCACTGAAAATTAGAGCAAAAAGGAAAAATCGATTTCAATTTTTTTTTTAATTTATTGTAATTGACTTAGGTGAATTTGACGAAGTAGATACATTTTAATTATACAATACTTTTGGCGGAGAGCGGTTTTGTTTTTTACATTATTATAAGTAAGCATTACATTTTTAATCTGTTAATAACAATTAATAATCTAAACAACTAAAATCAAATATTTATCATTTAATATTACATTTTTTGATTTAAAATTTATTCTAAACTTATATAAAATTTAAAGTTAAACTATTTACAACTAGCTAAAATAATGTTATTTCTGTAACGAAAATAAAATAATTCATACGCTATAAATTTAATGTAAATTTACATTTTTAATTTTAAATTAAATAAACTTTCTTTAATTCTTTTTGATAATTAACAATTTCTTGTTCAAACTAACATTTCTAACATGGGTAAATTAAAATTAATAGTAAGATTAGTAGGTTATTTTAGTTTTAAAGTATTTATGTAATTTAAAATGAATGATTAATACGAATAATAACATTATAGGTAGGTAATGTAACGAATATTTTCGTTATTTATGATTTACGTCAATTGGTAGTGGAACTAGTTGTATTTTGAAACTGTGACGTACATAGAAAATGCAACATCATCCGTTCCCCGTAACACCTTCACGGCTTCACGTAGTATCATTGTAACTCGTACTATTTCACCATGCTTGCACTTGAACAGCTCAACTTCTGTTATCCATGTCAACGATTTTAGCTTCAACACACCACACATTTTTACAGTCTCATTGATTCGTAAATCGTAGATGATGCACTATCACGGATACAAATTAAACCTTTCATTATTTAGTAATAACATATTAACTTGGAACAGATAATAAAATTGTAGTGTTCTAAAGATTTCGCGTGACCATTGACGTGCCGTTTAATAATTTTATTTAATTAATTTTTCGTTTCACTCGTATAAAATTTGGCTGTAATTTTAATTTTTCAAAGTTCGATGATAGTATAATTTATTTCTATTTAATTGCCGGTTACCCATTTTTTTAGTCGACCAACGACTGCAAATATCGTTGCGCTTGAATATAAAATTAAAATGTGCAAAGACATGCTGTCATTTGAGATGTTGAGGTAACGAATCCCTCAAAAACCATCGACATGTCCTCTATATCCATCTTGGACACTTTGTCCTTCACAGTTCTTTCCATAATTTTTATTCCATTTCTTCTATTTTTCCTCAGCATTGTGTTATTTGCATATATTGGCAAAACAGTTGGTATACAACGAATTTACGTGGAATTTCTTTTAAAAGTATTTGAGGTGAGTAAATTGTACGATAATATTAATAAATTTATATGTATTTATTATTCTTTATGTGTATATTATAATTGGTATGTATTTGAATGAGGTACAACTGTTGGGTATCTTATCTATATTTTGTCCTATCTTTATTTAATATTATTTTGTTGTGTTTATTTATACTATTTAAAACTTTTAACATGTTAATCAATTATTATAGATAAAATCGATCAAGTGAATAGTTTTTGTTTGCATGTAGTATATTTTAAACATTTAAAATGAAAATATATCAAAATAGAAAGGTTCAAATATACTTTCATGATTATTCTGTAGTGTTTATTAATCTTACTCAACATTAGTAATATAATTTATAAGTATTAATAAATTATTCACTATTTATTCTACTAGTTGTACCCATAAAAATGTTTCAATATTTAAAAAAAAGATATTTAGAGTTGAATTATTTAAGTATATTATTTTTCATTAATAATATGAATAATATTTACTTATATTTTGTTTTGGACTTCAGAATGTTAGTATGTGCTTGTGGATAACTTGTCTCCATGTAGTTAAAAAATAATATAATAATACTTCATACAGTTATAAATTAAATTGTATAAATTAATTAAAAATGTTCCAAAATTACGAGGGACAGAATTATAGAAATATTAGGTTGAATGTTACTCTAGGCTTTCCATAGTTATGTTATCACCATCATTATTTAATTTGAACCCTTCATGATGAATGTTCTGTATTTATAATTCTGGATATGAATGTATTTTTAAAACTTTTTTTAAGAATTTAGATTTGTCTTGTAATTCTTTCATCATTTTTAAATATTCTTACATATTATCTATAAATGTTAAATTTTTATTTTTTATTTTTTATTATTATTTATTTATTCTGTTAAACCAAATAAATCATTTTCATTTTAATTTGGTTGTTAATAATTAACAATTTTAATAAATTATATAAAATAAATTAAATTAGTTGGTACCTACTACTTATCTATCAGTTATAATAATTTAACACTAGGTACCTAATGCTTATCTCTGTAATTTAATATTTATTATTTTATTGACTAAATACAATTATAATTTGTATACAATTTAGCATTTTTAATACAGCCATATTAATTTAAACATCAAACTTTTTTTTTCAATTTATCCATACTGATTAAATGTAGAAAATATTAGATTCAATAATTATTTGTAAATACATTAATTTTCTGATTTTCATATTTTTATAATAAATAATAATAATAAGCGAGATATTTTTTACAAAAATAGAAATTTAATTACGATTTGTTTTCTTATATACCTATCAACATTAAAAAGTAAAATTTAGTATCAAAGAACATTTTTATAATTTCATAATAACTTAAAAAATATTAAATATTACTGGATACTATATCATTTGTCACATAATTAATTTCAATAATAGTATTACGAAAGTTTAAAGTTCATTAAATATAGATTTTAATATTAATACTTTGTTTTAAAATTAACTATCAAATGCTCAAAGGTTATTAAAAGGGTAATGTTCTTTATTAACTAATGATATGTTCATAAATTATCAGTAAATTTTTTTTTGTTTCTTATTCTAAAGTTGGTGATATGATAAACCTTAAAGTTGTTTATTTTTAATAGTCTATAAAAATAATTTTCTATTTTGTTTTATTTTTATTTATACTTTTTTCAATAGTAGGTATTCATTTCAATTATTTAAAATATATTTGTCAATTTTATAAATATAATAATATTCAGGAGATAACAATAAAAAAGAATACGAAGGTTGCATTAATAATTGCATTATAGTAGGCTTTGAAATAAAACATGGTTTTTAATATTTTTTTTTTCTATTGGTTTGTATTAAACCTTTTATTGTATGTACTTACAATGCACATATCTTTGAAATTTTAATAAATATAAATTCTAAATAACTTAAATAAATCAATATATATTTAACTATTTATAAACAGGCCCATTTGATAATGTGCTTCAATTATTTTTTTCCTGATTTGTTGTACTAATTTGTACCTAATTTATGTTGTTAATATTTTTACAAAATCTACTGTGAGTATATCTTTTAAGTTGTAGCTGAAAAACTTTTTATTTAGTTTATTACAAATTTGAAGTAAAATAGTGCAATTTTTTATTAATTGCATATAAAGTATATCTGATTCATATGAATGTAAATATTTAACTATATTTTATACTAATCTATGAAAAAATATATTATTTAATTAATGATGAATAGAAATCTTAGGATACTGATGTTCAGAAACTACATATCTATCTAGGCTGCCCCATATTTCCATTAATCATTTACTGATTAAATACTGATTGTACCTGTGTATTTTAAGCTGGCTCTGTTTACTAACTTCGAAATGAGGCATTAATATTATTCACTTTAAATTGTGCATGAAAAAAAAAAAAATTAAACAGTCTTTTTAAAAAGAAATAGCGTATTTATATGTGTTATATGTATAATATTCATTATTAAAGGTAAGCAGTAGGTACCATAACAATGTTAAGTCAAATAAGTTACTTATTGTTGCACTAACATTTATTATTAATTGTATTTTATTCAACCAAATATTAGTGAAATGACCGTGTTAATTATTATGTATCATATATGTTTATTATTAATAGGCTTAGAAATTAAAGTAGTTGAATTAATTCATCCTAAATATGGCTACATCTTTTTATTTGATCAAATGACTAATTTTCCAGAAATATTTATAGTATTAGAGAGTCTAGCCTATTAAAAGCCACAAAATAGGTACTTGAATTCAATCAATTTATATTTTGTTTATTACGTTCTAAAAAGTACATATTTATTAGCTTGTATTTTATGATAAGAAATTTATACTTTTTAAATAGAAAAAATTACATAAAATAAGCATCATGTTACCTTTAATATGCTTTTTAATAACCTTGACTGTTTGTCCTGATAACAAATAACCTTATTATATATAATATATATATAATAAATAATGTCTATGTAAATATGTTTGAATATAGGTAGACATTTAATTAATTGGCATACAATATTAATACATTTTGCAAAATAAAAATTCCCCATTATATCATTGTGAATGTGATACTAGTTAATCAATGTTAAACAATAATATAATATACCCATTATTGACATATTTGCTTTGGTAGAATTACATCTTATGAAACATTGGAGTTATTATTTATTGTTATTATTGATTTGAATTATTATTAAGGATAATATTGTAATTGAAAACCAAGTTAAAGCCATAGCATATATATGAAAGGGTGGTTCAACCAATCAGCCCAATCCAAATTAAAACTCAATAATTAGGTGACTTTTGGATAAAAAAATTATTTTTTTCTATAATACTTTTATTATTATTTTAGTATGGGAGAGAAAATCTAGAAAAACAATCAAAAAATAAAATAAAAAGAATTGAAGAAACTGATAGTGAAGAAATTGATGATGTTGATGATTTAGATGATTTAGTGACTGAACATAACATAGATACATCAAATGATAGCCCAACACACTCAGTGTCAATAAATACAAATGGATCGATATCTAGAAGCAATTCAACACATAGTCTATCTAATGGAACTACTGACAAGAAAATACAAAGTGGAGCACCACCTTTAATAAGTAGACAAGATTTAATATTAGTTCCAGATCCAGATCAAAATTATAGTTGTATTAATAATGTTAAAAATGAAGGAGTAAGTAAATCTAGAAGTAATATATCCAAGAAATTAATTTTTATTCCTAATTGATGTTATATAATTTATGATTTTTTTTTAAAGATTTGTTTACTAAAATGTATTAATATTTAGGGTAAACAAATATTACAAAGGACACGATCATTTAATACTTTAAAACGAGAATTTGAACTTACTGATGTACTTGATTATGTGAAAACTGGAGTTGAAGCAATTATTGAAGATCAAGTTACTTCAAGGTTTGAAGCTGAAGAACTTAAGGTAAAAATATATTTTTTTGATAATAACAATTTAATAAACTATATGTATATACCTTTTACTTCATACTTGATAATGTTTGTCATAATAACAATATTCAACATATTTATTCATTACTTATAAATTTATTTATTTTTAGTCGTGGAATTTGCTAACAAGAACTAATAGACATTATGAGTTTATCAATTGGAAAATAACTGTAATTTGGTTTATTGGATTTATTGTAAGATACACAATTTTGTTGCCGTTGAGAGTGTTAATTTGTTTTTTTGGGGTAAGATTTAGTTTGCAAATATTTAACTATTATTTAAAGTAAGCCAATATAACTTATTTATTTGTATTTTAGTTATTTTTTAATTGAATAATTTATCATTCTGAATAGTATTTAGAAGTTTTTACTTCTTGAAAAATTATTGATTATTTAATTTTTATCTTCATAAATAAATTTTATAAAACGAGTATATTTTTTAATCAAACTACAATTTAATTATTTTATATTTTAGTTTTTAATTATTGTATGATACAACTGACTGAAATATAAATCTTAATATGTAATATTGGCAATTATAATAATGTTATTTACAATTTTAAAGTATTTATTATATCAATGACATTAGTAAAAATTGTTTTTTGCTAAATTCAATCAACAGGTTATGTTATTTAGTTTAACAATATGTATTATTTGGTTGACCATAAGGAATGTATTAGTACAGAAATCATTGATTAATGGTATTTCTAAGTACATTTTTGTTTTATTTCAATATGCTATGACAATGGTCATTAGTGTCCATAATCCTCAGTGGATTCCAAAACATAATGGAATCTGTGTAGCCAATCATACATCACCAATTGATATTGCCATTCTATTTGCACACAATTATTATATTTTGGTAATTACTTGAGTATGATATATGTTTGCTCAGATAAATCATTTATAATTAAATGCAATTTTAAATTTATACTGCACTTTCATTTATAAGGGAATAAGCAACAAAACGTTTTATTAATTAACAGTAAAATAATTCTTAATTTGTATTAAAAAAATGCTGTTTGTTTCGTAAAATTTAAATTAAATCTCTGTTTTACCTGATTTAATGTTTTAACTTAATTCATAATTAAATTTTGTTATAAAGTATAATTTTTTTAAAATTATGTTCTGAATAATTTATAAAAATTACATTTATATGAGAGGTAAATTAAAATTTTTTTTTATCTATCATAAAATGTTGCTTATGCCTTTTTGACATTGCTAATAAACTATAAATTCTAGCAAATCTGTACAATTTGTCTAATAAAATACTATCATCTAAACTCTCAAGTTTTTATTTCTATTCTAAAAAGCATGCTATTCTATAACATAAATAGTATTATAATAATACAATTATTATATAGGTACATTTTTTACTTCTTTAGGTATTTATTTATTTTTTTTTTTTTAGATAAGAATTTCCTAAATATTTATCTGAACTATCATTTAATGCTATTTTTTTATGCATTTACATAAGAGTAATGTATCGATTTTCTGGGAAGAAATTAATATTGTATTTATTATGATGATCAAAAGTTGTTGCAAGTATAAAAGAATAATGTTATTCATAATAGTAATCCATTGTTTTTAAATAATCATCATGTTTTTAAACAATCAAGAAAATATGTTTATCTTTCAGTACATTTTTTAGGTATTCTCTTGTTTTCTAATATTTGAATAAAATTGGTTAAGATTTTAATTTAAATGAAGTATTAATGGTTAGTTGTATTTTTTTTTAAGAATAGTTTTTATAGTGTTTCCATTGATACAATCAATGTGTGTCTTATGGTATTGTCCTCAAGGTTTTTTATTGATTACGAAATTATGGGATGAAAATTTAGGCTTATTATTTTTTATTATATTTTTAAACAAATGAAAATGATGAGCTTTTTATTATTTGTATATGTCCTTGATGAATTTAAAATATTATTTCCTATGGTGTTTTTATTTTATTGTTTATATAAAATATTATGTTCATATTAGTAAGTTATATTACTCTATGACATATTATTATTTAATTTTGATGTATGTATTCAATATATTATGTTTATCCGTATATATAATATAATATATGGTGGTCAGTTGTATTAATATTTACTTTTGCATAAATCCATAGTTATTAAGTTGAATGATTGTGTACTATATTGTGCAAGTCATTTTAGTCGTAAAATAATAAAATATTAAACCTAATCAAATAAAGATTACAAATTAAATTTAATATACAATGCATCCCATATGAATTTACTGATTAAGAGATAAAAAGGAGAATTAATATATTAATATTTACAGTTTTTGCATTATTCAGGTTTTCCATATTTTCTGTTGTTAAATTAATTTTCATAATGTTTATTTATTAATCACATAAATTTATATTAAAAGTTGAAATATTAAGTTAACTAACTACAAAAAAAAAAAATTCAAATTTTCTAAATGCTAGATTATATAAACCTATAAACATTCTTGAATTTTTTTTATAGAAAAAACTTGAAATCAAATATAGTTTTTCACCCTTTAAAAAATTGGCCTCTAAAATATCAGCTAAATACAGTTTGTATCAGTTATTAAATTTTTCAAAATGTATAATTATTATGATATTTACTTGGTTAAAACTACTGTGATAAAATTTTAAAAAATTAATATTTTTTAAGGAATACTGAGATTCTATAATGTATATTAATTCTATTGATTTTTTTATACAAAATAAGATTCAACTAATGAAATATAGTCTCATGCCAAGTATAAAATCATTTTTTAATTTACTTGAAAATAAGTTTAATTTATATGGTTTTTAATTGTAAATTATATAATTATACAATAACAAATATTTGATGTAAATAGGTTATGTGGCTGTGGACTTGTACCTTAATTGTTGGTTTTGTGCCTGATAGTTTGGGTAAACGTTGGCTCAACCAAAATGTATCCATTATGTGTTTTCAAGTTTTATCTGCTTCACTTTCTTCAGTCATTACTTATCATAATCGTGAAAACCTACCAAAGAGAGGCATTTGTGTTGCCAATCATACATCTCCTATTGACGTACTAGTGTTGGCATGTGATAACCCTTATGCTCTGGTACATCAAAATATGCACAATCATTATTTTCATTACACAAAAAGTAGTTTATCCAAAAATACAGCATTAATTAATATCATATGACTTAAGGGACATATTTAACATATAATATTATGTTTAACATTTCTTTTATCACCTATTAATAAAATTATTTACCACTTGAAATCTACATCAAAATATATACCATAAAATATTACTTTTCTACATTCCACTGACTATTACTTATTTTAAAATCTTGAAATGTATATTTTGGATAAACCACTAATACTGACCTATTTAAAAACTGAATGCCAAAACTTAAAAATGTATTATTATTCTCATATGTAAATTAGATTGGGCAACGACATGGTGGATTTTTAGGAATCCTCCAAAGAGCATTGGCTAGAGCTTCTCCTCATTTGTGGTTTGAACGATCGGAAGCTAAAGATCGAGAAATAGTTGCCATGAGGTAATTACTTTATTGTATTTCTATGTTATATAACAATATAAAAACTTGTATATTTATCTGTAGTATAAAATGAATGTATAAAGAAATTTGTGTTATTCTGTCACTATGCTTCATAGTTTACAAAAACATTTATTACTTTATTAGTTTTTACTGTTTTTAATTATAAAAACTTTTATGAAAAAAAAACTATCAGAATAATTGTTTCAATTTTATTTATTACTTTGAGGTGATAATGAACTAAGAAGAATTGAAAATTTCAAGAAAAATATTCAAAATGAATTGTTAATATTTTATTAGTTTATTATTATTAAAATGATAATTTTACTTTAAGTACAGAAAAATTCAAATTCAAATCTACTTATTCCTATAACGGTAAAATTTGTCCGAACAGAATATTTTAAATAATTTAAAACAGCCTAAATTTAATTTTATAAAATTACAGAAGTTTTAGTAAATTGTTTTTCTCTTACTTCATAAACTATAGAAAATTAAATGATATTTCAATATTTTTAAGCTTAGATTAAACTTCTGAAGTTCTACTTTAATTTTATTTGAACATAATGTATTGTAACATTCAGTATAATATTATATTGATACTTTAATTACACATTACATGTTTTTCAGACTCCGGGAACATGTATCAAATCCAATAAATCCTCCAATATTAGTATTCCCTGAAGGAACATGTATAAATAATACATCAGTTATGCAATTCAAAAAAGGAAGTTTTGAAGTTGGCAGTGTTATTTACCCTGTAGCTATTAAGGTATATTTTTGGGAGTTGAATATTTTAGATAATATTATTCTATTTAAAATGTAGTAAATAATTTTCAAGTATTTATTCTATTTATATGCTATTATAGTATGATCCAAGGTTTGGAGATGCATTTTGGAACAGCAGTAAATATTCAATGCTTCAACACTTGTATTTAATGATGACATCTTGGGCTATTGTTTGTGATGTATGGTACTTACCTCCAATGTATCAAAATGAAAATGAATCTGGTGCCGATTTTGCAAATCGAGTTAAACGAGTAATAGCAGATCAAGGAGGTCTTGTAGACCTAGTGTGGTAAGAACAATTTGGTTTCAAAAATGTTGGATAAAATATTTTATTTTCAAATTTTATAAATGGTTAGCAAATACAGTAGAATCCGCTTATTCGGGACACCACATAAAGGGACAACCGCTTAAAAGGAACAAATTGGCATAGTTCCGAACGAATGTATAAGCTTAATGCAATTTAACTTCGTTTATCCAGGACAAACCATCGGTTATAAGGGACAAAAATAAAAGTGTTTAACTAGATATTCTGACCTAAATGATGTACTTTCTTATCGAAACTATAATTATCTAATCTTATGGCTCTTATTATATTTTATATACACGCGTATATAATGTAATGTAATGTAATGTACGTATATCTTACATCAATTATGTCAATCATTTTTTTCCTACAACCACGATTAAAGTCAACTAGCCTACGTACAAAATCAAAAACTTTTAGTTCACGTTCTTCCATCGATATGTATTAATGTATGTGTGTTTTTAGTGCGTTTCCCAGTTTGTATTAATATGTAACAATAGTATGTCTCGTAAAGATTTAACATTGACTGAAAAAATTTCTATACTGTATAAAATTAAGGCTCAACCTCATAATACTAGTCTTCATGAGTTAAAGAAATTAATAGGCACGTCTTAATCGGTACTAAGCCGATTGGAAAATAATGAAATAGCTATTCGTGAACAATATGAAAAATTAAACGACAACAAAAGTTAATAGTTTCGGCTTATTAGTTTATTATTCTGCTCCATCACAAATTACGGCTTATAGGAGTAGATATATTCCTTATATGTATATATATGTATGTATTTATAAGGTAAAAAATAAAAAATATTAGCTATTCGGTTAATGGGGATAAACAGGTCACCGCCCAATGTGTCCCAATTAAGGGGATTCTAATGTATTGAGAATCAAGTAAAATTGAAATTATTTTAAGTTAATTATCCTTGGACTTATTTTAAAATGATTCCATAAAATGAACGATTCTCCATTTTGTACACTTAATTTTAATGAATTTATCTCTGACCTTTCTCATATTTTATTCACTTGCCTTACCCTACAGGCTAATAAATACTTAATTTTAATTAACTCTCTTAAAACCCTTAACATATCTTTCAATCTCCATTCCATTCTTAATACTAAAAACTGCTATTAGAATAGTTTTAAACATTATTTTATATAACTATTATTTAAATCAGGGGTCTCCAACTTATTACTTAGCTGGCCAGATGTGGCCTACTAAGGTAACTTATGTTTTGCATATGTGAAAAATAATATATTAGATTATAAATTATTGACTACATTTGTTTTTCAGGTGTTGTTTTTACAACTATATTAAAATAATATATACAATTTTAAATTGTCAGAAAATAATTCTTGTCCATCCTTGATTAAATTTTCTATCTATGCATTCCTAATTAATTTTGGCCCTCAATTCCAAAGCGAATTTCAAATTTGGCCCTCTGTAAAAAAAGGTTGGAGCCCTCTGATTTAAAGCATTTAGCTCCAAATTATTTTTGTAATTTTTATTTCCAAATAATACATATTTTTATTTGTTATCCATAAATTAACTCCTAATTTATTTTGTATTTAATAAATACTATAACAAATAGGCTGTGTCTAAATCACCGGGCGCTCAGATTGATAATAGAGTACTGAGATCCGCTCTGATTGATAATAGAGCTCCTGGCGGGCATGAACTACCTATAATATATAACACTGTTCTGGGATTCATAATACATTTGAATATATTAATAATAATTCTTTTATTTGGAAAATCTTAACTTTTCTGCTTCTACCTGTTGTTAATGGTATCCATGGAATACGTACAGGAGGTGAAGTGTGAATTATATATTTTTAATAAAAAATTTTTTTTTTAATTATTCAATTATTTATTAAATAAAATAGAAAATTGAAAATTGGAGATACTTTCAATTAATTTGAAAAATTTGAACATAGTCTGATGAATTTTAAAGAAAATAATTGTGTAAATTATTTTATTAAAGGCATATTATATAAACACATGGTGTTTCAGGATGATTTGACAAATACAGTAACTTTAGTTTTATCCATTAATTTATTTTTATTTTTTAAATAAATATAATAGTACAACAAAATTGTATTAAAATATTATTTTTACTTTTACAACTTCAATTTAAAAATCTAAAATGTTATTTTACCATTAGAAAAAAAAATTCAAAGTAGCCATTTTGTTAACCGTTTTCAGAAAAAATTTAACCAATATTTACACAATTAGTTTGAATTTAATTTATTATTTTTATTTCTTTTATAAATTCATGCCACACTATATTTAAACATGATATAATATTAGATGCAGTATACCCATACAAACCATACATTATACCAAGGAATTAAAATGAAATATTTCTTACCTATATAAAACAACAGGTTTCAATGGATTATAATCTGCATACTATCTACCTTGAATATAAAAATTTAATAAACAAAAATATCCTTATTAATATTCATAATACATTTTAAAGTACATTAAAAGTACTTATTTCTATAATTTTTAACTGCTGTTTTAGATTTAAAAAATATTTTAAAAATTTTTTTTAAATATATATTATTATATGGTATAAGTGGTTCATGTCTACTCAGTGCTCTATTACCAATCCGAGCACCTGGTGATTTAGACACAGCGTAACAAATACTTACAAATGTTCAGCTAAACATAATGCATGTTCTCTGATCACATACTTTTTAGTTAATTTTATGAATATTATAAAACTGAAAAAATATAATACATTACAATAATGAATACCATCCATAATTCTAAACTACATCTTCCATTTTACCTAAACTCTTTGAGTGCAAATTAAAAATTAGAAATTTTTATTATGCTTATCAATTTTTTGTAATTATAATATAGAAACTTGTATAAAACAATTATTTTAAAAGTACTAAATTCATAATCTTAAAACCTAGGATTGAAAAATTTTCAAGTAACCAAAATAAAAATCAGATTTTAAAATTATCATGTATACTTTACAGGGATGGTCAACTTAAGCGTTATAAACCAAAAAAAGAGTGGAAAGAAAGACAACAAGAAGAATTCAGTAAACGACTAAAAGTTGAATAGCAAAAGCTTATATTAATTTTGTTTAGTATATTATGGTCATATTACAACGAAAATTGGAATTATTGCTTAAACGTCATCAAGTGACCAATCAATAAGAACAATACCTAGTCGTACATTAAAATCACCATTTTTTTGTTTGTATTTATTTTAGGTTTTAATAAAAGAGTAGATGTTAACTGAATTATGTTATGATATTGTAAACCGTAATATTTATTTCGGTGTCAGTCGATAAATATGGATTCTGTCTGTGATCTAAGTAAGCCTTTGAATAAGATTTTTCTATTGTATTTAAAGATGTCAAAAATTTAGATGTTAATGATTTTGAAAAATTCTGGTAGCTTCCATTTTTATTTTTAATTGCCTTATTTGTATAATGTCTTATCAATCATATATTTATTTTTCATTTACATTTATATTAATCACAAGATTAATTTAGTTAGTTCCTTATTGGTTTTTTACGAAATATATAATGATATTTATAAAACATAAACCTTTTAATTGTTGTAATTATATTTACTATGATTTCTTTTAAATGCTTTTTCATTGAATTAATTGTTTATAATATATATATATATATTACAAATGTTGATGTATATATATAATAAAATACAATTTTTATTTGTATACTTATTAAAATGTAATTTACGATTTTGATTAGCAAAAACATTTCATTAAGGCAATACTTAAATATTAATAATAAATTGTAATATTTTTCATATTTGATTTGGGTTTTTCTTTTGAGCATATTCATTTCATAGATTCTGAGTGAAACGAGAAATGTATTGATCTTCTTATTATGATGTGTATTTTTCTGTATGTTTATGAACATTTAAACATTTATTGGATACTCATGTACTTATATTATAGTATATTATTATACATATAATAAGTTTCCTGGTACATCAGCAATCTTATCCCTTCACTCGGATCTCAAAATACCTATAACATTTATACACTAACCTCCCACAACTATAAACTATTTCACAAAAATACATTCAACCACTATAATCCCCTAATGTCCAGACTCTCCTCCCTCATACTTTCTGATAATCCCTCACACCATATTAAATATTAAGTGCAATTAGCCCAGAGACCTCCTAAACTTTAACAAATTAGAACTATAAAGTAGTGTTATTCGGACACCCCTTTCATTCAAGCCGTATAGCCCTGTAATCAATTATCTATATAACTTAAATAAATACTTATATAAAAATTAATACAGATAGTATATAATCTTGTTTGTTCTAATAATAGTAATAATAATAATAATAATAATAAAGTATTATATCTGGTTTATTTACTGTTATAAGTAATACAATTGACCAACATTCTATACAAATTCAATTTAAATTATAGTCTATTTTTGTATTCTTTATATTAGTTAAATCAATTGTAGAGGTATAATAAATTATACCAACAAATTGACACGTACTATACAATTACAAGATAAGTTGGATTTCTATTGATTTTTGAATAATTTTTTTCATATGAAAGATAATATCCATCAATGCCATCATGTACAAATCAATTCATAATTTTTATTATTCAACAATAATTATTATATATTTTGTTTTGTTTCTAATGAATAAAACGAATAAAAATCATTATACTTGTGTTCATTGTCATTACATAATAAATATCAATTTCAAAGGTTCTTTAATATAGACGACTTTTTTTTTCTTTTTACCGTTGATATTTGTGTAATTATACTGTCCATAGAAGTTGAACTCAAATTTAATTTTTTATGGTCTGTATAATTGTTTTTTGTTTGGATTTCTTCTTTTTCCATTTTTATGACTTTGTTATTAAATTCTTTGTATTCCTCAGGATTTCTTAAACAAATTATAAATATTGTCATATAAACATACAATTAATTTTATATTTAGATACTTATTATTAAACTGTTCATTGAGAGGAGATGAATATAATTCATACAATTTGAGGCTTTCATCACATAAATCTTTATGTAGTGGATTATTTAAGTAATCTTCATAAGTCTCAGTTTTAATATTTTCTAGTAATAAAAAATAAAATTAACTTATAAATAATATATTAAGTTACTAATTAACAGAAAGTATCCTAACCTTGTGTAATGTTTCCTCCTTCTAATTTATATTCATCAATTTCTATATCTTTTCTTTGTAATAAATTACATGTAATTTCTTGATTTTTTTTCAACAGTTGAATCAATTTTAAAAGTGGAAAAGTAAAATGGTAATAAAACTAGAAAAATAAATATTTGAATATTAAACATAAAATATTGATAGTATTTTATAATAAAGTAAGAATAGTATTATAATAAAATCAAATTAATACATTTGAATACAATGAATACATTTGATTTATGAATAATAATAGGTTAAACACTATTTGATCTTAAATAATGGACCATTTGCTCTTCTATTTCAGTATTAAAATTATGAAATATAATATTATTTTCTTTTGATACTCACATAATCAGAGTCTTTTAATTCCAATTCCAATTCCAATTTAAATGGATGAAAACCTTCTGTGAGAGTTATTATGATATCAACTCTAATATTACAATTTTCTGGATAAAACTCATAATTTATATTATTTGTATCTTTAATATTTTGCAGATATTCAACAACATTTGATTCTTCGACTTCAATCATTAGATTATTCTGTTGACAAATGAAATGGGTAATAAGAATAACAGATAATGATTTGTCTTTAACAATACAAGTGTTATTATTTTAAAATGTTTATGTATAATGTATAGTAATTGATATTTCATACTTGTAACTTATTTGCCCAACTACATATGTGGTTTAATATTATTCAAATTTTTATATGTATTTATCTATACAATACATACATATTTTGGTATATATAAGTTGTACTAATTTTAAAATATTTTTGTTTAAAAAATAGATGATTTGTATTTTAAAAATATCAGTTAGCATGGCTCTAAGATTAGAAAAGCTTGACAGACCGCAACCCGCATGTTGGAGACTCCTGGTATAGACTAAATAAAATATTTGTTGCTACTGTTGAAGGGGTTAATTTAGGTAATTGGTTACCTATAAATAGGGTTCAGATTTTAAAGCATGAACTTCATTTAATAGCCATACTTTGACATAAGATAAGCTTTAACCTCACATAACATTAAGAGTTAATTATTAAAATTTTATCTTATTACTTGAGATCTTAATAAAATGTATAACATTTTTATATGATTTATTTAGGCTTCTTCTCTTAAAGTTGGTGTAAATAGTAGCATAACTATAAGTAGGTAAAATTATAATTACAAATAAACATTTCATAGGAAAAGCTATGTTCTTCTAAGTTTTTTTTTTTTTGCTATAGGATAGGTATTTAATTGAATATAATATTAAAAAATAAATAATTCAATTTCAGGACGGGTTACACTCTCAAGTTTTTTCAAATAATACTTGTCTCGATGGGAGTGTCATGTAAATAACCATAATATAAAAATGACATACAAATATTGTACTCACCGAATATGTTGAAGCAAATAAAGATTTATGTATTTCATTAGAATAAATTTGTTTCTTGTTGGTAAAATTAAAAATATAACAATCATTTTTAATAAGAAATTGAAAATACATAAGATTATTACTAAATTCTTTTTTAGTTGATACCCACATATTTAACTTAAATTACAACTTTAATTAACATAAATGTATGCTATAAAAAAAAAAAATATAAGCTAAAATTGTACATATAACTTTCAATTGATCATGAATAATTAGTAACGACCAAGTATTGTGTTTTTTATTTAAAAAGTAAATATTAACAAATCTTTAGAATTAATGGGAATTAAGTCATAAATATAATAATAAAAATCATTATACTTATATAAATGAATTACACACATGTGTGTAACTGTTAAAATCTATTTCGTCAAATTTATGAAAAGTATAAAGTTTGATACTATAATATATTATAGACTGAATAGTACTACATGCAAATATGTAAGATGTAACGTTTAGGTGTGGAATACTTGATAGAGTAAGCAGCTATAGCAGTATAGCACAACTATTTAATATGCTATATGTTGTCATTAATCGAGAATCGTGATAGGTATTGACGTACTGCCGTTAGCCAGTTTACCACTATATTTTTTTTATTAAAGGCAGTAATTGAAGTTTGACTGAAGAAAAAAAATAGACAAAATCCAAAGGTTTGTGAATTGGTTTGATAAAATGATAATTGAAAATATTCTGTGATAATAATGCCGGGATTACGATTATAAACACGGTCCACCATCTATATCCGTGACACGGTCTTATAGCGTTTTCGATTTGACGCAGTGTTTGCACTCGGTGCATAAACGTATTCAATTATTATTTTCGAATATATATTTAATAAATAAATATATTTAATAAATATATATTTCGAATATTCAATGAACTGGTGCAGTGTTTTGTATTCGATTTAATTGCAGTGCAACGCTCGGGCGCACTTTCTGCACCGCCGATTGTGTGAGTGTTTTTATTACTATGAACTTTATTTCTCCATTGCGGGGTCAAAATATTAAACATTTTTCCCCCGGTAATTTGAGTTTTGTTATCGTTATCTATTTGACTATTTTCGTTTAAATTATTATTTAATATTTTTGTATTGATAGTTGTTTTTAGTAATTAAAAATAGTATTGTTAATTAAATTAAAAACCACTTTTATAAGTAGGTACTCGCGTCTAATGTTTCCGTATCGGAATTAGACATATTAAAATTTATAAATTTCTACCACATACAGACCACGAGTATAAGGAAAAGTATGAGACAATCAGACAAAATACAAATGACAATTGTTGTTATTAATAAATAATAATTTATTTATTAATGAGAAACAATGGATTGAGTGAGTGTGACAAGTGACAACCTACTATTGTTTCGAATAAATTGGCGGTAAAGTATTATTTATCATGGTTCAAAATGATTAAGATGTGTTGTCTATTCATCCATGATTAAACATGCAATCACATTTTTTTGTATTCGATTTTAATGAACGAGTGCATAGTGCACCGCGCACTAGTATAGTGCCAGTTCAATTTCAGGGCACACTTTTATTGTCAAATCAAAAACGCTATTACAAAATACCATGGCTATAGACACTATGGTTGCCCATCGGAGTTTTATTTGTGACCGACAATAATTCTCATGCCATCCGAATGACATACTACGCTATTTAGTAGTAACTTCTAGCAAATACAAACTGTTGGTTTCGATCTTCGATTCCTATTCCCTTGGGCCCACTTGGCTTCAGCCTTCAGATTACCTATATTATGAAATGATGTGAATAATCTGATTTTCGTTTCATAGTTACTTATTAACAAAAACATATTTATGATTCATAGATTTTTCTTGTAAAGGTTGAATAACATGATTTGGTTTTTTTTTCTCTATTAAATGAATGTATTAAATAGTATATTATTATTTAATTAAGTATATTAAAATGATTTAAACATGTACAATGACTTTTCTTTAAAGTTATTCCAAGAGCTATTTCCCACATACTTTTTTCATTCTCATTTTTTGGTATACCAAATGTATTTTTTTATTTTACATGAGGTTCCCGAACACTACAGTTATAATCGGACATTTTAACAAGTATAAACTAAGTATCAATTAGTAAAAAATGTTAATACTGTTATAGATGTGCGATGTGTGCAGTCTTGGAATATGTATGCCGTATGGCCATGAAATTGATTAAATATAAATTATAATAATGGTTTAATAAAAATAAACTGAATATAGCCCACTGAAACTAAATATTGTGATGTTTCTATAGTAATTCACTAGATGGCACTAGGTGGTATTATGATTTAGTGAGAAACTTGCACGCCGCTTGTAGGTATTACCATTGGATAATTATACTATCTATACTCAATGGTATTATTCACGGTCTTAGAAGATAAGGTCCGACAACTTCCATCCCGCCAGTCAAGTATGGTGTGTCCGCTTAAAATGAAAAAACATTGCCAATTATGACCACCTTATAGTAGAGCCCTGATGTTAAGACGTTTTTGAGGTTAGGAAATAAATATTAAATACAATACCGCTAAAATTTGTTTTAAAAATTATTAATGTATTCAATACTTTTAAAAATATACACACTACACATATATAATATTATATTATATAACATATAAAATGTACTGTATTGGAATAAATAAACCTTTATTAGCATTACTGATTGTTGTTTTTTTTTGCCTGGATTTTATTTAATTTCCTAAGTTTACTACAAATCCAATATCCCATACCTATTAAATTTCATCTTATTAACAATGCCAAATAAAATTTGTTATTTTGGATGCAATAAGTTAAAAAAAACTCTGTGTTTTGCATACCAAATGATGAAATTAGGAAAAAAAAATTGTCAAAACATTGGATATTAAGCATTTTGACTCAAATGATGTGATCTGTAAAGAACATTTCACTGTAGTCTGTAGATCAAATTAAAATTTTTTTGTTAAAATTGATGATTTAGGAAATGTTTTATATTCAGTAAGTACATACATTAGACATATTTAAATAAATTAAATCTATAGTAGGTAAGAATTATTAAAAAAAAAAATTAAATTTATTAAATTTAATCAATGGTATTACAATACCTTGAAACATTATTATTTCATTGAATACTTATGAAATTCATTTTTTTTATAACAATATGAGTGGTTTACTCATGTTTTGTATAAATTTTAAATCATCCATCAGCACCTGATGCACTGCATTTTAAAATCACCAAAAAGTGGAAACTGCACTGTAAATGATGATTCACCATTAATTCCAATCATAACAATATCTGATTTGAAAGATATATATATATAATCCTGAAAAATTTGGTTGAAAATTTGAAAAATAAATTAAATAAAATAATAATAGAAAAAGAATGGGAATTTAGAGATATAGTTGAAAATAATTATTTAAAAGCTGAAGTTAAAAATTGTTTAATAATAACTTAACTGGTATGCAAAATAAACTAATTTATAAATTACTATTAACTAATTAAAAGTTACAATTCTTCATAAGCTATTTGTCAAAACGATTGCTGAAATATCTATACCAAAGATTGTGTTACATGTGAATCAACTTTTGTTGTACCACAAGTATACTCACAACAGTTATCTGCGACATTGGTAAACATGAAAACTAAAGGTTGATTGATTCATCCAAACATTGTTTTCTTTAATTTCATTAAAAAAAATTAAGGAAAGTTTTCAAATAATTGTTCATCCACTGAAGTTTTTGAATTTATTGTGACAGACTTAATAAGTAAAAAATCTTTAACTATTCCTTGCTCCATACATGGTGAAAACATAATTGTATTTGCTGTTATGTATTATAATAAAAATTTAAAATGCGAATGCAACAATTTTCCTATCAAGAAAATAAAAATAAAAATCTGAAAACGGGAAGAAAAAGAAAATGGCAAAGTTTTTAAAATTTTTAATTTAATTTGTACCTACAGGCATTTTAAGTACTATGTTATTACAAAATATTATAATTACATTGCTGTATATATATATATACTATTAAATATTATATAGATTACATAGATCATAGATATTGAATGTTTATTTACAAAAACAACATTATATAACAAATTATTACATAACCTCAATGACGTCTAAAAAGCAGCGCTTTACGTAAAGTGGTCAGCAGCGGAAACGTTTTTGACATTGCAAGCGGGACACTTATTTTGTAGAGTTATCGGACCTTATCTTCTAAGACCGTGGTATTACTTAACATAGGCCGATGGGCAACCATAGTATCTATAGCCGTGCAAAATACATAGAAAGATATCTTGGTCTTGGAAGATATCTTCTAAGACCATGATTATATCACAGAATAGATTAAATCAGAATGGAAACTGATAAGGTAATACACGGGCCTTATGGCCACCCAAAAATATGGTCGGCCATATTGAAAGAGCTTATCTGTGTTAACCTAAAATGTAATACGAAATATTTTCAATACAATAATTACAATAAATACGGCAGTATACAATATTTTTTTAGAAGTTAAGCTTTAAACTTAGTTTTTTTAGTTGGATAATGTAAATTATATATACATATTTAATAATTTCATAATATAAATATATTATAGTATATTATAAATTATAATGAAACCACTGGTGCAATAATTTCCGAATCGGATACATTCACATCGTCAATGGACATTGGACAGTGATGAGCAAGATTGTGTGTTGTCACTTTTAACCATATCATTCAGGGGAAATTGAAATTGTTCAACAATCGGAACCTCTTTAGTCAAATCTTGAAATATTGTTGGTATGGCATCAGGTTTGAGTCTATTTTTTTGGTAATTGCTAAACATTTTGTCTTCAAAATGCAATGAACATAGTCTGTATTTTCTATTCAGAGTAACAGGATTAATAGACATCAATAAATTGCATTTTCATTTTTCCAACCAACTTTTACATCTATAATAAACAATAATAAATAATAGTATATAATTGATACAATAATGACGAGCTAAGTGATATAGATGAGTTTTTCTACTGCAGAGTGATAGGCTTGATAAATCAACTAATAAATCTATAATAATTATTATTATTATAATGACTAAAAGCATTATAAAAGAAAACCAGCAGTTAATATAAAAAATTGAAATCATACATACCTAGTACTATCCTTGGGGAATGAAAAGTAGCTTCTTGGAGTAAGTGATGATTTGTCCTTTCGCTTACTCGAACCCTCAGGTATACAGCATTTCATTCCACAAGGGCTATTGTATGTTATAGTATATATGACAATCGATGTCAAATAAAAATGGACATAAAAATTAAATTTAAAACTATTAAACACAAATATAAAAAAATATTATAACAGTTCCACACAAGTATTTCGAAAAATCGTGAAAACACATGTAAACAACCACAAAAATCATTAATGCGCCCTAAGTTGTCCAATGATGTCAACTGATTAAGCATTAGGTAAGGGTAGTTCGAGCACAGAATAGTTTAAATCAGAATGAAAACTCTGGCCGCCCAAATTTTAGTCCGCCATATTGAAAAAGCTCAACAGTTTTCCCAGGTAGTAAAAAAAATGTTTTATATTATTTCTGTGTTATTTGGTTACACTGTTTATCAAGATTTTTTAAGCAAACCATACAATCTATTCTGTGATAAGATATGTTTACCCTCCAAATTTTGTAAACAAACCTTAAAAAATTTAAAATTTCAGCTGTGAATCGACACCCTCGAACTACCCTTACCTATCCTATCAACAGCCGTAGTTAGTTCTTATCAAATATATTGAAAACCTACAGCTGCTTGCTGGCGCTATCTAGTATTATTTTTTATTGCACATAAATTACATACAAATCATATTATGGTGTACCCGATGTATGTGTTCATATTAAATAATAAATATAATTTTGAATTGTTTTAATACAATTTATTTAATTAGTATTACAAAACATTATAAAGCTTTTATAGAATTTGATATTCATAATAAAATTAAAATTGTAATATTTAATGAATTATATTTACATATCCTTATACTTAAACATAACATTTAATTTTTGAATCTTAAAACAATTTCATAAGGAAAAATAACAAACTAAAAATTAATTAATATTAGGATTATATTTACTCGTTTATAATATGTTGTGATATTTCAGGTTTTTTTTATACATTACTGTCCACCCACTATACCAGGGGAACACTGGTACAATGACCTACACGCCGTACCGCGTGCTATCCCAAAGGGACAGGTCGATAGAACATATAGGTTTTAGTATAAAATAAATTAAAGACTTAAGATGTATACAATAATATGTTGATCTAACACGTGACAATCGGGATTAGCCCGACTATAGAATAATGACAATACTATGATGATTATTGACTCACATGACTGTTGTGGCCGCAGGTCGCTTCGCCCACCAAAGGGCCATTATTTGACACTAGCCCATCATTGCGATCACCGACGATAATTAAAAAAAAAATAGAACAATTTTATTTAATGAATTATATTTTAACGTTGACAATGGTTCGGAGACGTTGTGCTCGTTTGGTGGTCACGGAGCGAAAAAAAAACACAATCGTTGGCGGCTTGACATTTCTGGTCCCAATTGCAAAATTGTCGATACACTGGGGAACAATTATATAATACAAAATAATAATTAATAAAATAATTACCACCGTATGTCGTGCTGGCTACGCAACAACCAACGCGAAGCGGCGGCGACGGACCAAAGTCCCAGCACGAGTCGTCGAACACTGCTGTGGGAGACGGTTGGGAGGAATTTTATCTGTTGAATAATATGAGCTCGTGGCAATTAAAAGAAGTATTAATATTATTTTAATGAGGGGCTAAATTCGGTGACGTAACAATATTTCAAAAGTCATTAATTTCGATAATTTTTTTCTTGGTCCTATTGAATTTCTTACTCTATATTTTTTGTGTAACTATACTGTCGCATTCGCATAGTAATGATCCGGATTTGGTGATCAGCACTACTATATAGTATTATAGCATAACGTAAGAATATATATATTGTCTGTAGTCTAAAAATAAAAGTAATTACAGATAGGTACAGCCATGATTACCATTTATAGTTTTTCTATTGTAGATACTAGATAGCGCTGTAACCAATCGAAAGTTTTTCAATAATTTTGATAAGAACATTAGTTTTACACACTTTAATGTCTGGATGTGCAACCATCCTATCTACAGCCGTGGTAGATACGAAAGTAATTACACTTTATCTTCTCTACATCCTGATTATATAAAAGCAAGGTTCATAGCACGGCTATAGATACATAGACATAATATTAATAATTAATATAATATATTATAATATTTAAAATATTAATAATATTATGTCTTTGTATAGATACTATGGTTGCGCGACGGCCCATATTGACGAGTGCTTCACGCCAGTGAATGCGATTGGCATCCGCGTTATTGTGCACGCGTTTGGACTTGTTATTATCCGTGACTCGGATCGCCTGCAAATGCGCAATCATTATCATTATCTCATATCACATAATCTCAACCACGGTTTAAGATATACAGGTTAAGTATCGCCGGCACTTCAAGCGGTCAGATTGTGTTACGGTTCAATAGTTCATAATTTCACCACACGCGTATAGCGTTAGTAGTAAGTAGGGTTAATTTTACTATTGGTATATTGTATATTCCTACATAATGGTATTTATAATCACAAATTTAATAAAAGTAATATATATATATCGATATATATATTACAAAGGAATTGTAATATAATGTTAAATGTTTAATATATTATATTGGAAAATAATAAAACATTCGATCATCTTTAAAAAATGTTAAATAATCTTTGGAGCAAACCATTAACCAATTACCCCTACATTATTAAAGTCTTAAAGATATTTTGTTACCTAATGGTATTTAAATTGTATATAATCACTCTACAATTGAGTATGTAACCTTATATAATACTTTATTAAAATAATATCAAATCTTAATTTTATGTAACTATTAAAAAAAGTAAATAATAAAAAAAATTGGTCATTTAAATAAATACTAAAACACTTAAGCAGATAAGTTAAATAGTCAATGAGTAATAAAAAAAAAAAATGTATAACTTGAAATAAATAATATGTTTAATGTTTGTTTTAATTTATTATAATTTTATTATTTTCTATAATGTGATCGGTATTCATGAACTATTTATAAACCCATAATACAAATAATATTAAATTTTTTAAATTAAAATAAAATATTTGTGTTATGACTTCTGTGTATAAAATTACAATTAAAATTGTATAATTAAATTATGCATAATGCATATAATTTCATAAATTCTAACAACTAAAGTAAACGGACTTTTAGGAACCAAAAATATTCTAAACATTATGTAAAATGTACTGTACAATATAATACTGTATTGTCTGTATTGTATACAGTATACCTTGAGAATTTGAGAATTATTTATTTTTATAGTATTACCTACTAAAAAAAGATAATTGGTGATAGGTACAAGTGTACAACTTCAGTGTATAGTACCTATACATTTTCTTGCATGACTAGGGCCAAAGCTTGAAAAGTTACAACTTTACTCTTTAATATTATATATACCTACTTACCAAACTTACCCTTTTTTCATAATATAAAATTACCTGGACAGTGAATCAACTTATGAGTTTTTAAACAAAATGTATTATATAGTAAACAATTAGTAATTTGTTCGATAATTTAGATTGTTTGTTTAGTTTTTTGTAAAATGTGTGTGTATGCCATTAATACTTCATATTTCTATTAAAGAAATGTCTAATTTTAATAAATATTTAACTATTTTACTGTTGATTTTAAATACTAGACCTACTAGTATTTAAAATCAATGATTTTAGTATAATAAATATAACTATACAAATATTAGTTTCAACTAGCCCAGCTTTGATTTTATTGTTTGTACAATGTACACTTATTGATGCATTTAATTTCTTTAAAACCTAAACCAAAAAAGGTAGTTTATAATAAATATGTAACAGGTTTATTCAATGTTTGGCAATATTTGGTTATTAGTTTACACTTTACAAAATAAAAAAAACGCCGAGGCATTCAATAAAAAATTATTATATATTACTTAATGAAAATTGTAATTTTACTATTTATACTCAGATATTATTAGCCTTACCTACTACTAGCGCTGTATAGATATGCTGAAAGTATGTACTAATGATGCGTAACACTTTCGGACCGAGTACGGGCGTACAATTGAGTAGGGCGTTATCTAACCTGTATATCTTAAGCCGTGATCTTAACATATTTATAACATTATTTTATTATTCAAATTTAATTCAATTTTGCTTAAGTGTTTAAAAACCCCCGATTTGTTAAGAAAAACCACGTCGGATAAGTAACAGGGCAGAGTAAATAACTACCGGAATGGGACTTCGGCCTCCTTGCTCGCTCGCTGCGCGAGCTCACTGCGGAACTTAAATCGAAAAAATCCCCCGATTTGTTATGAAAAATCACGTCGGATAGGTTACACTGGTTACAGGACAGAGTAAATGGTTGAATAATAAAATTAAAAATAATGTGATAAATACAGAGATATTAAACAATTGTTTAATATCTCTGGATAAATATGATTGCGCACGATCCGAGTCACGGATAATAATTACTAGTCCCAGCGCATGCGCATTAATGCGGATGCCAATCGCATTCACTGGCGTGGAGCACTCATCTATATTGGGTTGCAGTGAATAACGTCCAAAAATGTTCTTATCAAAATCGATAATTACCTGCTTGCTGCTAGAGATCCTTGTGGATTATTTTTGTGCTAATTTTTGCAGCTTTATATATTATATTCGAACCACGCATTAAAGCTACTCGACATTAAGCCATGCAATAACGACAAATAGCCATTCGACAATACACCATCGACATAATCCGACAAAATTCCATCCGCTCAAAAACACTGCCAACCATATATATTCGAACATGATAATTTAAAATTATTTCGACAAAAAGTCATCGAAATGAATTAACTATAATCAAAATTAATTATATTTTTGGCACTATATTTGAAATTGGACTGAATAGGTATGTTAATGTTTGTTTATAAAAATATCATAAATTAACCTTGACAGTTCACCATTCATCCTTCTTGAAAAAATATCCTTTAAGTTTCAACAATAAATAAATTAAACTAAATATCCTTCAAATATTCTCTAAACATATAAATTTAATATTTATTAAATATCAATGTGATATGCATATTGTCTGAGAAGAACTATCCTATAATACAAAATATTGTAGATGTTTATTGAAAAATTGTATTTATCTTAAAATGGTATTAGATATTATATAAAATTAATTTAAACTACAAAAGCTAGCAAATAAATCCTATCATATTAATTTAAATCCTACAAATAGCCTTTTTAACGTGAATCTTGATTTTTAAAATTTTTCAGTCATGCATTGTTGTATTATGGATGTAATTAAGTATAGTAATGAGTTAGGTTGGTTCAGGTGTATGGTGTTCTTAAATACTAAAATTATACTTGGTTAAATTATTAGTGTTTACAATCAATAATACAAAATATTAATAATTAACATATATACATATTATTTTACACATCTGAATATCTGATCAATAGATAAAATATTTTTTAGGTGGTTAGGTGTACCTATCTAAAATTACACTTGGTTCTCCATCCATGTTAACCTTATACTATTTGTTTTACTTTTACATAATAAAATATAAAGTATACTACCTAGGACCTAAATACATTAATTTGTATGAAAATATTTATAGTTATTAAATAGAATATTTTATCCTATAATGAACTAAATTAATAAGTATAGGTAATATAAAATGATCTATTATTTTGGTTTTCAATGTTGTGTTGCCTAATTTTGTTGTTTAGATTATTTAATGTTTTGTAATTAAAGTATCAATAATATTGAATCCATTTCTTTTATTTGCATTACAAGTTACAACTAGTGATCTATAGATCATAGTTCTATATTGTTTTTCTTATAGAAAAAAGTACAAATATATACAAATATATTGTTGCATTAGGTATTTATTTTAACTATTTAAATTTATAGTAGATACCTATATATAAATATTAAGGAATAATATCTTCTCAATAGGTGTTAGAAGTAAAGAGACCATGAGAGTATTGAAAATTTATTGAACTCGGACAGTATTTTTTAAAATTCTTTAGTGGTGTCAAAAACAATTCATTTTGATAATTAATAACTAATTAATTTGGTGGCTTTTTGTCGAAATAAGTAAAATAAGATTATTGTATCAATGTAGACATTAGGTTGGTAGTAATGTAAGATGATTTTTTGTCTGATGGAATTTTGTCGGATTGTGGCTATGGTGTTTGGTCGAATAATTTTTTGTCTTTATCGCGTGGGACTTTGTGTCGAATGGCTTTTTGGCGGGTGGCTTTTCAAGGTGTCACCTATTATATTTAGATATATCTATAGCCGTGACGGGAGTATCAAGCACCTGTAAGGTTGGTCACACCGGTTCAGCGTCACCTCATACATGACGGCCATGAAGCGATCCGGCGATCGTGACTCGTGAGGAACCAGAGGAACGCAAACGCTGAACGACCATTTTTTTCGGGACCGTCGTTTACGAAAGTCATGCTTTACTCTAACCTGCCAATGAACGACCATCCTCTGTTATTTGTTGTTACTTGTATGTTTGTATTTATTTATGTTTATTTATTTATGCGTGATATGAATAACTCGTCAATGACAATTGTTGCACCAAGAGATCGGCCAATAATAGTTTCTTTATTATTCTTGATTGTAAATGTTTCTTTAGTTACTACATTCCTTAGAGAGGCTCCAATCTATGAATCGTCGCTGTATGTTCGCTTAGCATTCATTTCGTTCTTGTCTTGATGATTACCGTGCAATCAAGAGATCGGTCAATAATAATTTCTGTATTATTCTTGATTGTAAATGTTTCTTTAGTTACTACATTCCTTAGAGAGGCTCCAATGGTCGAATCGTCGCTGTATGTTCGCTTAGAATTCATTTCGTTCTTGTCTTTATGATTACCGTACAATCAAGAGATCGGCCAATAATAATTTCTTTATTATTCTTGATTGTAAATGTTTCTGTAGTTACTACATTCCTTAGAGAGGCTCCAATGGTCGAATCGTCGCTGTATGTTCGCTTAGAATTCATTTCGTTCTTATCTTTATGATTACCGTACAATCAAGAGATCGGCATATAATAATTTCTGTATTATTCTTGATTGTAAATGTTTCTTTAGTTACTACATTCCTTAGAGAGGCTCCAATCGACGAATCGTTGCTGTATGTTCGCTTAGAATTCTTTTCGTTCTTGTCTTCTTGATATCTTTTAATATAATACTTTTGAGCAGAATGACTGGAATGTCAGTGGTTATGACTAATCGTAGTTCGTTTTGGACGTTTCAAAATAAAAACTGCGACCACGTGACGATTTAGCATAAATAAATAAAAACGAATAATAATAAATATGTGAGGATGGTCGTTCATTGGTAGGTCAGAGAAAAAGATGTCCTTCGTAGTCCGTAGACGGGCCCGAAAAAAAATGATAAGTCGCTCATGATCGCTTCAGGGCCATCGGGCATAGACTTAATATAATGGATTACGCTTAGAGAGAGAAATGTGACGCGGTGGGCTGTAATACTGTTATAATTATTTAAAATTTATACCTTCATTATGGTTAATAAATGTGGTATTGTTGGTTGTAAATCAATCGCTGACAGGAATCGCACTGCTTAATTTTTAAGGTAAATAATCAATTTTGTTTTTAAAATTATTGGAAAATAAAAACCTTATATTTTGATTAGATTCCCAAAAAATGAACAGATTTTACGATTATGGAAAAATGTTCTAAAGCAACATCAACCACAATTTCCCATAAGTCTATATTCAGTAAGTTGTCATCTTCATTTTGTTGATGATTTTATTTTGAATGTTGCTGGTACCAAACGTGTGCTGTAACCCATATCAGCTCCAAGTATTTTTCCATCATATAGTAAGTTCTTAGATTGGAATATGTATAATTTTAAATGTAGATTAATACTTAATAGATTTGTTTTATATCCTTTTTGTCTAGTTCACATTTGAATTGCTTTTAATATATTAATATTTAATATATTGAAATATATATTAATTAAATTATTTTAATTTTAGAATTTCATAAAATACTTTTTCCATGATGAACAAATACTTCCTAGCACTAGTATAGATGTAGAAACTATAACATTGTCTATGTCTGATGTTTTGCATAATCCAATTTTTCCTGATCATAAAAGTAAATATTAAAAAATGCATATTTTACATTTTATTTGAAAAAATTTATAATAATCAAACTTTTTAAAACACAATATCTATATATAAACTATTCATAAAAGTTCTCTTATTTTTTCTCCAATTTAGAGATACATTTAGATGATCAATAGTATCAGTACTTGTATGGATGATACTGCAAATACTATTTATGATAAATCAAGGTAAATATTATAATGATTTTTCTTTAAAATGTATACCTTGTTCCTTTATATAATTAATTCAATACTATTGTAATTTTAGCTGTGGAAGATGTTGACATTCAGTTACCTACTAAAAATATGAGAACATCAGTAGTTATACCTAGGTTTGTTGAATTGCATAGTTCAATATGTTAATTACAATATTTATATAGTTAATTGTTTTAACAGGAAATAAAAGTGTTTGGTGATTTTCATTCCTTTGATGATATATACAGTCCCAACAGTCGTCGAAAATATTGGAATATGGCACAAGAAAATTACGGACAATATGTATCTAAATTTAAAAAATTATGTAACAAAAATGATCATGAGTTCTAAAATTAAGAACTTGGGTCAGTTAATTCATCATTTGAAAGCAAAAAAAAATATTTCTGAAGACTGTTTTACTACTCTCGGCTTGTTGAAAAAAATGATATACTAATAATCAGGGATTGACGCAGTGCGTTATCTCTCCTCAGCTGTACAACCGGATTGTTTACCTAGATAGGTGTAAAATTGCGAGAGAAAGATAATGTGCAGTGGGGCCCATTCATTGCTCTCGTGTTGACTTTCGGCTCATGTGGTCGTGGGTTCAAACCCGTACTGTCGCTTAATATTTAACTCCCAATTTTACATCCATGACATCCTCCATGTGTGGCCGTGTCAAATGGCTCCCTGTAGACCTATGGCTAAATGGGAGGACGGGAAGGCAGACAGCGATCTGTAGCAGCTTCAAAATGCTGTCCGACAAGCATTCCCCCTCTTAGAGCATTGCTTAGCATGCCGGGCAGCATCATCCCCCGAGATATTGCCCATAGCACTCCGGCGGAAAAAACCACTCACTGCTCGCTCTGACCACCTTTGACCCGGGTCATCTCCCGTTGTGCAGCTTGAGGGGGGAGTATGATGCGGTGTGTTATCTCTCAGCCGTACAACCAAATCGTTTACCTATATTGATATAAAATTGAAAGAGAAAGATTATGTACGGTGGTCCATTGATCACGTGTCTACTTTCAAACGTGTGGTCGTGGGTTCAAACCCGTACTGTCGTTTAATTTTTAACTTGCAATTGTACATCTATGACACACCTCCCATGTCCACCACATGGGGCCGTGTCAAGATAGGCAGGATACTCGTAAAAATTTATCTAAAATACTGTCCATACCTGCTAATACCTAATTATATATTTTATTTTTATTTAATTTATTCAATGTATTTAATGTCACAATTATAATTATTATTTTAATGACTAGAAATTTTGTGATTTCATACATTATAATAGTTTGTTTAAATATATTAAATTTCATAAATTTATGTTTATTAAATCAAAGCTTTCATTGGCGTTTTTTGTAACAACTTATATAAAATATAAATATTAAATAAAATTTTTTACATGTTTTGTACTTGATAGGAAACTATACCAAGTGTAGAATTAGAAGTATTAATGAAGCTATTGAAAATAAAAACTGGAAATACTATGGACCAGTGTTTCCCAACTAGTGGTCTATGGTCCAGTCAAGCGGTCCACGGTACCTTCGTTTTCTATTAAAAATTTTTTTTCTCTTGTGAAAAATATTTCATTTCACCGTAATATACGGTTATCTTATCAATAAATCAATAAAATGTTTAATAATTATATATATAATAGTACAGTAAAATAATAAAAATTAACTTTTTTCGATAAATTTTGTGTATTATTAATAAACAAAAAGAAAAAAACGTCTTCCTAGTTTGCGTAGAATTGAGGTGGTCCGCGACCTTTAAAATATTGTCGAAGTGGTCCTTGGTGGTAAAAAGGTTGGGAAGCACTGCTATAGGCCCATCTATAAGGTCTTTTGTCTTAACTTTAAAAGTTTACCCCATCCTAGCACATAGAGAAAGTGGTATGCAACTGTAGATTGGGCCCCAGGATTTACAGCTGAAACATAAAATGCAGTAAAGATGAAAGTGAATTAATTAAATGTTTAGGGTAAGAAATTAGTGGTTTAATTATGGACGAGATGTATGTAAAAGAAGCAACACGTTTAAATGGTCAACGACTGCAAGGCTATGTTAATTATGGTTTGCCAAATGCCACAGAAGCCTTACTGTTCATGTTAGTGGCACTAAATTCCGGTTGGTTATTTTATGATATAAGTTATGGGCTCAAAAGATAAAGCAACATTGGTGAATACAGATTTCAGGACTGTATATGATACTAGGGTTATTTTTAGAACATTTACATTTGATGGTACTTCCACTAATATTATTATAGCCAATAAGCTCGGTGCAAATATATTTAGTGAAAAAGCAGACACATTTTCTCCTCACTCAGTCACAAATAAAAGTGTTCACATTTTTTTCGATCCAGCACATATGTTAAAAATTTGCAGAAATACCTTAGGCGATTGGAAAAATCTTTTTGATAAAACGAAAGAGTAATTAAATGGGAATACCTTGAAAAATTAGTAGTAATTTAAGATGAATTAGGAATAGACCCAATAATTTCACTAAAGGAAAAATAAAAGTCCGTATTGCTGCCCAGACCTTAAGTAGGAGTGTTGCGTACGTAACGCACTTTTTCACAATTGTACACCAAGTCACCAAAGCATTCGTTTTGAAATAGTGATGTATTCGTACACGCTGTTCGTTTTAAAAAAGTGTTTTATTAGTGTACACTTAAAAGTTTTCACACCAACCGTATAGTAGGTGCACAGATATAAATAATAATTATATAATATATATTATATCTGAGTTGGTGTGATACCTAATTTTCAGTGTTGGCCGTTATCATACTTCTAGTCATTTAATAGTTGATTAAACTTGAATACATTTCATCTACAATCTTGATATTTATGTTTTTTTAAACTTTGACCACAGATAATATATTTATTTAATCTGTGCTTTAACTATGAAGATAATTAATTTATTAATGGCCCAATTTATATTTTATTATAACTATCAATAGAAATACTATTATCAGTTAGCTAATCTACAACAAAAACCCATTAAACTATATGATATGATCTAAGTTCAATGCAAAAACCAGGCGACGCTGAACTGGTGTGACCAACCTTGATACTTCCGGGGCGAAATATGGTGGCACGATCTTTAATCGTGGACCGTGTTCACAGAATATATTTGGTATGAAAATATATTGTTCCAAGAAATTTGATAATATTATCAACTTAACTATTAAGCGGGCAAGCGGCTTGTTTTGTTTGCAAAACGTTGCTTGTCGTTTGATGTTTCTATATTTTGTGATTACTAATTTCTGACTACTGTTAATACTTAATATTACTGTAACTATTATTGTTACTGCTTGCTGAATTACTAGTACATAATTTTATTTTTCATACTCGACTTTTTTTGTCGCTGTTGCTGTTAGCTAATCGTTCATTGCCCGTTTGAATTTTTCCCGTAAGTATAATAATTCTAATATATCAGAAACATTATTATTACTCGACGTTATGCCGTCGTCAGGTGCACGCAATGACAATGACGTCGCTTTATAGTTTCTCTGTGTGGTCCTTTTATAGATTGTTGTAACAATTGTAATGTGTTATATAATTTTACCCATATTATATTTCTGAGCCCTGATGATGTTAAACCTATGGTGGAGTATTATAAATTGAATATAGCAATACTAAAAGTAGAACTTAAAATATTACCAAATACAGTAAACTTTTATTAACAAGAAAATAAAATGAAAATTATAAATTTAATGAATAATTTGAATCATAAATCATAATAATCATTAATCGGAAAGTTATTTTAATGTAGAATATTGTTTAGAACTATCAATTTCAACATAAATTTATATACAGGCTGTTTCAGGGTGATTTGACAAATTGAATAACTTGTTCAGTAGTTAGTTTTACATTAGAATAAAATTTTAAATTTGAAAATTTAGGTTTCAAAAATAAATAAATAAGTGATAAATAATGAATAGAACAAAAGTTATTGCTTTTGTCAAATCATCCTGAAACACCCTGTGTATATTCATAATGGATCTACATTATTCTGTGGTAGTACATAATATATATAGACTCGTAGGAATATCTCTATTATATACCGTGGTAATATTATGTAAAATTATGTTCTATCCAAAATTGTTGGTCATCAGTTGGTGAAAACTGATAGATTTTTCTTTTAGTTGCATTAGTGGATTATGAGTTCATACTATTATGAACTTTAGGAAATAGATTTAAATTAAATTTTAAACAGCAACTTGTAACATAAATTAAAATTTATTGATTATATTGTACTTATTTTAAGCATTAATTAATTATATTAACTACATTGTGTATTAAAAACATTTAAATAGTATTATTATTTATAAGTTTTTACTTCAATATAATAATTTTAGTTTTCCGACATTTTAACAGAGTCTCATCATGACTACGATGCCAGTGAACCCCAAACCGTACTTGAACGGTTTAATGGGGAAAACAATTATTGTTAAGCTTAAATGGGGCCACGAGTATAAAGGATTTTTAGTTTCAACAGACAATTACATGAACATACAATTAGCTAGTGCTACAGAATTTGTTGAAGGTAGTGAGCCTGCTTTATTGGGAGAAATCATGGTTAGGTAAGTGTATGAAATCTATTTATATACATTTAAACCTAATGATGAAATAATGTTGACTTTTTATTATTAACAATTTCAGATGTAATAATGTCCTTTATATTAGATCAGTTGATGATGAAAATGAAGGAGTTGATGCAGATATGAAAGATTAAAAGAAATACCAAATTTACTAAATAAAATTTTCACATTTTATGTTTTTCTAACATTTTTAATATTCATTGTATAAATAATAACTTGAAATAAAATTAAATTGTGTAAACATAATGAATTCTTAGATTACTGATTTTATTATACCAGAGGTTAAAGGGATTAATGTACCCATTTGGCACTTCAGAAACCATTAATTATATAAGTCTCATCTCTATAAGATGACAATGTTAAGAAGAAATAATGCATATATTTGTGTTAATGCATTTTATTGTTTTAGTCATAAATGATAAATTGACTAAACGACGTATAAGAAACATATTTACATATAAATGTCCCTGATTTACATCATAACACCTCTTCTGTTACACTTATCTTGCGTATTTCACTTTTACCTTTTTAGTTTTAACATTTATGGCATAAGTAATGCATATTTGTAATTTTACAGTTTTTTTTTTCACATTTTTGTTTTACCACGTATTTTCCTATTTTTGTATACAGGATGTTTTTGGATGATTCAACAAATTATTGTATCCATTATTTTTATTATAATAATTATTATTATTATTATTTATTATTAATATTATAGTGCAGCACTAAAACAAAATTGTATTAAAATATTCTTTTTTTTACTTTTAAAACTCAAATTTGAAAATCTAAAATTTTATTTTATCATATATAAAAAAAAAAAAATATATCCATTTTTTGTTCTACTGTTAGAAATTAATTCAAAGTAGCCATTTTGTGACATGGATTTTTAGAAAACTGATTATAATTAAAGATCTTATTTAAGTTAGGTCCAATATTATTATTTTTTAAACTTTGTGAAAATTTAACTTTCATAATTAAAATTATAGTATGTTCTATCAAAATTAGAGAAAGTTCTATCTAAAATTACAGATTATATGAAAATCATATAATTTGTGCTAACATTTTTAAGTAATGGTGATAGATATATTTGACACAATATAATTAATTTTTTCACAAACTTAAAAATTTGTAAAAACTTAACAGGTATAACTATATTAGTTTTAATATCTAATAATTCTCCAAAAATTGCTACTTTGTATTATTTTTTAACAGTAGAACAAAATTTTCAAATTTGGGATTCGAAAAAAAAAAATAATTGTTCAATATATAATTAATGTAGGCATTGCAGTACAATATAATTTATCAAAAGAATGATAAATAATGAATAGAGCAGATGTTATTGCATCTCAACATTTTTCAAATGCTCTAAAGGTGTATAATATTATGATATTAATTAGTCAATAATATATATCGATAAAATTACGAGCGGTTGTCATTTTTTCAGGAAGAGATTACAACAACAAATAAATTGTTTATGTGGATGAAAATACCTAATATAGTAATTTAGTTTTACTATTTTTCTTAACTATTCAAAAAAATGTATACTTTATAGCTCAGAGCTCTATATACCTACATCGAGTAATCCTTGTCAAAATCATGAACAAACTATGAAATACAAAAATTCCAACAAAATGATCAATAAGACAATATTTAAGTTTAATGTCTGTATCAGGTTTATAGATAAGCTATGAGCAAACCACAACAGAACGATTTTATTGTAGTCTTTGACCATGGTATGTTTGCAATTGTTGTATGTTTTTTTGAGGTTATCTTCTAGTATTTAATTATTTTAATTAATTTTTTTAGCGAGTTGTGTTGTGATATTGACTTTAACGTTTAATTGTTGAACAGTTGAACTGTTCAGTGTTCACTACCTACTGCGCACGTTGTTATTATTCACTATAGTTTTAGTTTGTGTACATAAAGTAAGATAATATTTATTTTCTTATTAATTAACTGTATTGTAATAATTTTTTTCATTTATCACAGGAAATTCATAAAAATGGATAAACCAGTAGTGTTATCTCGAGTTTTGAAGGTATTAGGCCGAACCGGATCGCAAGGTCAGTGTACTCAAGTTAAAGTAGAATTCATTGGTGAACAAAACCGTCAAATTATTAGGAATGTTAAAGGACCTGTGCGAGAAGGTGATATACTGACCCTTCTTGAATCTGAGAGAGAAGCAAGAAGACTTAGATAATGCAAGTAAATTATTTACATTAATATACCAGTTTTGAAACATTCAAACTAAATTAAATTTGAATTATCAGTTATTATTAGATTGATCCATAATTTATTACCTAATACTATTTTTTCTTAGTTTTATCAATTAAATGTGCCATATAGTTTTGTACTTTACTATTAGAGCACATTGTTTGCAATTTAAATATATACTATGTTTAAAATATAGTTCACATATCTCACAATTTATTGTTAAATTAATTATTTCAGGTTAAATGAAGCACTTTTCTTCTGTACATCATTGAAAAAGAATACAATTATGGAAACTACAATATGTAATAAATAAAAATATTGCTTAAATAAAAAATATTTGCTCTCAGTTTTTTTTTTTTTATTATACAACAATTTTCAAAGTATTGGAAAATACATGGAAGAATATTCCTAGTTATAATGTATATGTGAATTGAACAATGACTTTTAATTCAGAAATAACTAATTCGTTATTGGATTGATAAATCATAATCCAGTGGATGATATATCTCTGACAACAATCTGTACACATATGAAGGAGAATGGCCACCACTAAAAACATGTATACAGTTAATATTTAATAAAAAAAACTTCATTATTAAATGTATTACTTGTTTGATATAAATAATGTAACATTTTCTGGTGGAACATAATCATATGTTGGATTATAAACATCAACTTTTGATACGACTGAATCTGAATAATTAAGAACGCCATCTGGTGATACAAACTCATTAAATGCATCTTGATTGTATGAACACAAGTAACGCGAACTTAGTTTATACATTGGTGCTAAGACTATTACCTAAATAACCAATTGACTTTTAGTTTAAAAATATTTAGTTGGATAGGTCAAGTAAAGTTACAGGTACAGAATAGTGAGCAGCAGCTAAAGCAACAGCATGACAGCCATTAAACGTTCGAAGACCTCCATTGGCCATAACAGAATCTACACCAATTATAACTTTGTTTACTCTAGACATAATGCCAAACATTGTAGAATCTGGGATTAATGTTGACTGAATTTTATGTTTAGACAGATTAAGAGCTAATTGTCTACCCTGAAAATTTAGAAAATGAAATATATTCTAATAAAATGTTAAATTTAAGCTTACGTGATTTAAAGGAGCACATTCTGTAATGAATACTTCAAATGTTCGATCTTTGGCAGCTTCTTTCAAAAACATTTCCACTTCTGACGATTTACCAACAGTAAGAATAATTTCATTTGAATGAATATGTTCAAGAGCTTGCTTAGCTATGTCTTCATTACTTAAACATTATAAAACACAATTATTTTTATTAAATGAAATATTGAAGTAAATTAAACTTATTGATTGATTTAATTACCTGGATTCTATCTCTATTTGAAATTCATCTAAATGTTCAAAAATTGATAATTTAAGTTCTGGGACAATAGTATTATAGTCCTCTACACCATCTTCTGATGTAACTATTTTATGTAATGAGTCTTGTAAATCTATTTCTTCTTCAGAGTTCTATTTTTTTCAATAAATTAAGTTTTAATACATTTCTCTTTTATATATTAAAAAATGGATGTTCAAAAATATATTTAATATATAATTACTTTTCTAGCATCTGTATATTCTTCCCTAATAATATTTAATATACGTCTTACAATATTGCCAACAATAAATTGTAATGGTAAAGCAGATGTTATTCTCATTCCATATTCTCTCAGTTGATTTAGTAAATCTCTAATAAAAAATAATAATAATAATAATAAACCAATATTAAAGTATTATATAGTTCACAATAACATAATTTCAACAGTTGATTAGAGATAAAATACCTGAAAACTATGTTAGTGAGTAATTAAATAGAAATATAAAATACTTACTTAGTGGTTGACCATTTAATTGTGTCTATAAAATATCTAAAAAGCTTTACAGTTTCTTCTGCAATTGTATAGTTATTTTCCCATGTTCTGAAATACATAACATTAAGCGAAAGCTCAAAAAGAATATTAAGTATCATATGTCAATTCATTTACAAAGAAAGACATTGTATTTGACATTTATTGAGAACTACTTAGTACGTTATATTTCACACATACTTTCTTTTGATGTTAGAAATATAATTGTCTAACAACATTCCATGAGTTTCGTCCACTTTAGAGAGCATTTTACAATTTAATAAATTATGACTACAAAAAATATCAAAATTAGATTATATATATATATATATATAATTAAATGAACGAATATGAACGATTTAAACAAATTTCTATGAAAACTTAAGCTGATCGTCCAATACTACGAAATAAAAATTTAAGATAGGTATTATAAACCTATGTAAATGGTTGCCAAATCCGACGTACTAAACTACTAAAATAGTCTTATCACTTTATCACATAACAATTGAAATTGCTCACAAGATTATTATCTATAAGTTTAACTAACTTAATGCGCTCTCCAGCCATGATCATAATGCAATGTGAACATTTTATTTGATAATAATTTGTTCATGTCAATTTTAAAATTTAAACTATAAATGTGTGAAACACGTCGTAATTATTGAATTGTTTTTTACAAATTTTTTTTTTTTTTAATCATTATCATGGCGTGTTGTTTTATCATTCTGCATAGCGCACATAAAAAAAATTTAAAAACTAATAAGTTCGTGGTACCATTGATTATAAATACTAGTATTTACTAGTACCTATGGGCAAAAACAATGTAATGAAGAGTTGGATGGAAGAATATATTAAAAATTGCATTGAAGAAGAATGCACAAATTAAATTGTGGTATAACAATATACAATACTGATTTTAGGTACCTATCAGCAGGAGTATCGAGTTTTCAAAATTTCATGTGGTGCGAGAGGTATAAAAATATATTTTATATTATTAAAACAATCGTGAAAAATAATATATTAGACATTTGTAACAATGTATGGAAAATTCTAATACCAGTTTAAAATTATACTTTATTATAAATCAGACACCAGGCTAGACACGTTAATAAATTAATAACAATAAAAATTAATTAACCATGATAAATGTATTTTTTTCCTAAGTTTAACTTAAACGGTTCGGAATATCAGAAGTTTTTTCTTTATGCGTATTGATTAACCGTTGTGTTCAAGTCATTTTGGACCTCAAAAATGTTTTAACCTTTTAACTCGCCGAAGAAAAGAAAATAAGCTGCACAAGACGTCAGACGTGAATATAGTATAGATATAGACAATATTCAACAGAACGCAATTTAACTTTGCTACTTCTGACATCAGATTTTTTTTTCAAAATATTTACAATTTTAGTTAATGACGATAAATGAATACCTATTTTTTTTCTTTTGCATCATAATAAAATATATTACGATGTGAATATGTGATTCAATTTTATTTTCATAGAAACCTTAATCATAAAATGCAGTATTAATATTTTGTTTGTTTCAATCAAATTTTCTCTTTGAATGAAGCAAAGTATCCATTTTTCAAAACACTCAACACTGGCAAAAAACCAATTGAAATATTCCAGTATTCCACTAACCAAAAAAAAAAAATTTCAAAATATGAATTTCTTATTTAGTTAGACATTTATTATGTATGAATACTATATACATAGTATAATTATTATTATCAAATTGATAGAAAGGATATATTTTTTCACAAGTTTTCAGCACGCATTCTGACATTGACCATTCAAAAGAAAAACAAAAAAACTCACATGGACACGACATACGTTTCAATGTGACAGATGAATTTACTTTCCATTGAAAATGTATATGCATGGGGAAAAATAATTTTTTATAAATAAAATATAAATCATAAGTTATTTTTCTCTTTCTCAATTTTCGTTTTCCTTCCATCATCTCCCTCATCATTAATTCATTCTTAAAGCTGGTTTCCGTATTTAAATATATATATTATAAAAAAAATGTATATAACCTATATTTATTCATGAATTTTTAACTTATATAACTGCTGTGTTATGTTTTTGAAAATAAAAACACTTTAAATAAAAAAAAAGAAAAAAAGTTATTTACGAAAATATTCAAATTCAACATTTTTTACATTGTTTAAATAGGAAATCCTAGAGACTATGAAAAAGTTAAATTTAACATTATCTTTCATATATAAAGGTATGATATTTATAGATTATATAACTAATGAATAAACTTGAACAATTTTTTTTTTCATAGATATTAGGCAGGACTGGATTATTGAAACATAAATTACATAAACACAATCCAATACACTAAATGATCAATACTTGAAATTAACATAATTATTTATACTCAGATTCTTAACTTTTCAACAAATGTTTAAAATAATGAGACTACTCTATATAAGTAGCATACTACTTATAGCATGTAATATCACACTATAATTAAAATTAAAGATTATATTCATAATCAAACATTCGGTATTATTAATCCAACTTTATATTGAAAAAAATACATGTACATACTAGTTTAAAAGTATCTTCTGTTTCTGTCAAACAATGATTCACTGTATCACTCGTAGTTCGAAATACAATACAGTTTACTTTAAATTGTTAAATGGGTCAAAAGGTATAGGATATACTCATTAAAGGCATTAATACTAATATTAATTATTTATTAATGATTTGTATACCATTGCTACAGACCAAATTAAGCCATATTTAATACATCTAAATTAATTTATAAAAAATAAATAAAGTAAAAAAAATGACAAACTATTTTAACATCATATTATATGCATTTAAAAATAATTCATTATACACAAATAAAAAAAAACCATCTTAAATTATTTTGAAATTAAGTAATATTTTTACATTTTAAATTATAAATATATTTGTATCGATAAATTTGATAAAATTACTGAGATATATAACTTAAATTGAAGACATTTATTTATTGAATTTTGATGGAATACGGCTTTCTGGACATTTTCTATTTGATGAATTGGATACATCAGATAATACAGGAACTCCTGTAATCTTTGGTATTACTCTTTTTGGCTTAATGCTATCATTTAATAATGATGAATTGTTAAATTCATATTTTTTTATTATTGACTTGTCCGTAACCATACATGGTATTTTACTTTTAGGCAATACTTCGGACTTTTTAAAACTGGCTGTTGTGTTATAATTACATTTATTTTCTATGTTACTCAGTGTATCTGATTTTAATTTTCTTTCTTTAGTAATACTTTCATGATATGCTGGTCTTTCGCTGCTTCTGAACATATTTTTAATTTTATAAAGCATAGACATGGGAGTCTTTACTTCTTCAGTTTCTACTTTCATTTTCTTTTCAATGCTGCACAGTTCTTGAACTGGCATTTTTCTTTTATTATCATCATTTGCATTATCTAATTCAATACTATGAAAAGATTCACTAATTGAACTCTTTGTTGGTGATCCCATGAGAATAGATACATCATCCATTTCAATATCAGTTAATAATGGATCATTGTAGACACACTTAGATTCGTCTAAACAAATTGCAGTTTTATTAATGTCATCTGAGTAACTATTCATATAGTTTTCGTCAATTTTACTATCAGAGATTACATTAATAACAGAGTTTTCAGATGAAGGAAATACTTGTCCATAGGATTTTGTGTCAGCCATTGACATATCAATAAAATTAGTATCAGTTTTATTAGATTCAATATTTTGATCGGTATTTAAATCAGATACCTGTGGTGTTAACTGTTCGACAATACTGAAATCAACAATAACACATTCATTGGCATTGGAAGCTAATTGTTTATTTGAATGCGCTGATTCAGAGGAATTAAGATTTTCAATTTCTTCTGAAGTAGGAATAGGTAAATATATTGGTTTTGATTTTATATTTTCAGCTGTAACAGATATTTCCAAATGTTCATTTTGTCCAATAGTTTTATCCAAAAAACTTGAGTGCTCATCTTTTTTCATTGAACAGTTATTGTCGTTTATAGATTCTAAATCAAGTATTTCTTGTGTACATGGATCAGTATTCATTTTGGATTTACTCATTTCATCAGAACATGTGGACAGATTCAAATATGGATCAGTTAAAGTATTCATCATAGTCAAATTACTTTGATTAGATAAATTGGAGAGATTATTTAAAAATTCATTATTCAATTGACCTTTTTTGAAAATATCTTGGTTTGGTGATTCATACTGGTTCATTGGTTCATACTCCTGTATTTGATCTATTGAACTAAAATCAATTAAAGTATCTTTGGCAATTAATGTTTTATTTAAAGATGTTCGTTGGATATTTTTAGAGATTGGAGTCTGTTCGACAATACTGAAATTCAAAAGCTTTTGTTTCTCTGACTGCTTTACATATGTGGGTGTTTGTTGTACAATACTAAAATCCAATAGTTTTTGTATTTTAGGAGTATTATATTCAAATTCTTTTAGTTTTTTGTCTGTATTGAAATCAAATAGTTTCTCTAATCCATAATTCTCTGAACTGTTTTCAGATGTATTCAATAAACTTGGTTGTTGAACATCATTATTTAGTATTACATGTTGTTCTAGGTTAGCACTTTTTGTTTCTGGAGTAAGTTCTACAGTGGCAATATTAGAAATATCTGTATATTTATGATTGAGATTTTTATTATTATCCAAAATTAAACTGTTAAGCAGAATATCTCCATTCAGGTTTGTTTCCATTTCAATTATTTTATTATTATTATCAGTTTTATTTTGAATGGATATTTGAACTTCTGACATTGAAGTATGCTCGATAGTAAAACATTCAATTTTATTATGAGTTGAATTTAATGTATTTGATACCTCATTATTTTGCTCTACATCATTACAAGCACTTTCTTCCAAGGTTCGATTTTCAATTATAACAGACAAATTTGATTTCATTGGACTAGAATTATCAGTAACAGAATTATTCTTGTCCATGACAGGGTTAAATGAGACATCGGAATAAAGCGAGGGTTCGAAAACATTCTCTTGAATTTGAGCATTACTTACATCTTTATTTATTTTTATGTCATTACAGCATATTGATGAATCATCATTGGACATTTTATACATGTTTGGTACAAAATCTAATTTATTATCTGTTATATTAAGTGATGTGTCTTCCAAAGCTGTATGTACCGCATTTGAAGAAATAGGCTCGGTTGTATCTAAATAAGAATTATCCAATTTGATCAAATCCTTTAAACTGTTGTTGATATTAAATTCATCTGGTTGTAATGTATCATTTATAGTTGTATTAGACATATTATCCCGAGAATTTTCTGCATCACACAGTTTTATGACATTTGAAAGATCTTCAGTTTGGTTGGTTTTATTTGTTGATTCCTCATAACTGTTAGTAAATAGTTTATCAATACAAGTATCACCATAAGTTGTATTAACAACACTAATATCATTTGAATTTTTCCTTCCTTTCAGAGTGATTGACAAGTTTTCTTCATCATTATAATCATTTACAATATTTGTCTCAGAAATAATAATGGGCTCAACATTGAAAGTATTATCCAATTCAATTTTATTTACCTCTGTAATTAAATCATCTGGGGTTTTGTTTAAAACTTCAAAAGGAACATCTGAAAGTTTATTATTTGTAAATGTTGATTCTTTTCCAATACTAATACTATCAGCTGGTAATAAGTCAACGTCCATATAAGTTTTTTCCGTATCATAAATATTACTTTTCAAAATTTTATCAGATACCATATGACACAAATTTTCTGAAATTGTCGATGTATTCATAGGCTCACATTCCATCAAATTTCTAGAATTATTTTTTTCAAGAATATCTATTGAAGATTCAAATTCGATTTCCTTAGTTTGATTAACGTCTACAGTAGATAAATTATTAATTATGATATTATCTGATTTAATCAAATTATCTTCAACAATAGATGGTGAACAATAACCATTATTTGTAGTTGCTAAAGGACTATTAAGAACTTTAGGTATATTGGGAGTTGTACTTTCTTCAATCCTATCCATTGACGGAGCAGATGATACAAAAGTTTTAGAACGTATTAATGGATTCGCAAGACGTGTGTCAAATATTCGTTGTTTTCCAGGTGTTATAAAATATTGATCAGAGACAATTGAATCATCACAAACATCTTCAACGACTGAATCACTGCAATAACTTAAATCATTATCTTCTTGTTGACCAAAAGGTCTTAATGTACAAATATTTAATGCAGCATCAAAACTCTTTTCTTTATCACTTATATTTTCTTCTGCTATATTTGAAACTGACAATTTTTTGCACACAGTAATGTCATTGCCTAGAAATATAATAAAATATATAGAATTTAATTCAATAAAACTAAATAATGGTATTAACTATTAATTTAAGTACATACAAACATAATTGTTTTCTGATAACTCTGCTTCTTGACCATCTATGTAACTAACAGCTTCAGCTAAAAATATCAAATATATCATCAATAACTTGACATAGAAGTCTTATAGAAGTTATGCTTAAATTTTTTCTGAAATATTTGTTATATTCATAAGACAACTGAGAAAATGCATGATTTTCTAACAATTATTTGGTTGTCAGAATAAATTAAGAGTAAACTTAATGCTATCATAAAAGTAGTTGACACTATATCAAATAAATCTTTTCCTAAATTTTTCTTTTATAAATCAGTAATAATTACCTTTAAATGCAGAACTATTTTGATCCGCCAAAAAAGACCCATCTAAAAATAATAATAATATAATAAACAACATAAGAATGACGGAAGTATAAAAAAAAAATGAAATAATCATATTAAATATAAATTAATTAAAAATCAAGTATAGACATATATATATTTTGATTTGGAGTTTTAAATATAACAATTTAATTCATCAGTAATAATGAAGAATATCAGCCTAATAGAAAAACACACATAAATAAAATCATAACAAAACATTATCTTGAACAAAATAAGAGTTAAATTCATACTAAGTAGATACTGCCCAAATATTCTTTTAGATAGCTCATCTTATATTGAATGTTATATATAAATAACAAGGTATAAATAAAATTAATTTTGAAGTAATATCATGCGGTGACTTCCACTGCCTGTATACCCATTTACCCATTTTACTTTACTTTAGATAATATTCAAATTTATTTATTGCATAACACATATATATAGCACTTGATTGATAATGAATTAACACCTCTGTGCAACAACCAGATTCAGACCAAAAATAATTTCAAATACTAGAATTACTCAATTGATTTGATATTCAGACGGTCAAAGTATCTAAATTTATTTTCAAACTTTAATAATATGACTGTATGGAAAATAAAATTGAGGTTAGTAAAAAATCGCTAACGAAAAAGTATAAATGCCAATTCTAAATACCACAATAGTTTGCCTTGTCAAAACAAATAATAAAAATATTTTTTTTTTTTTTTAAATTGACTTAAGGGTTAAAAAATTAGTATCAACAGACAGAAGTCTAGATTAATTCTAGTTGTAACTGTTAAATATGAAAAAATTATAAATAAACTTAATGATTTAAAAAGAATAAAATTTACTTAAAAATGCCATTAAGATGTTTACCAACAATTAAAATATCTACACATTAAGATGATAACTTACTACTTGATGATATTGATTCCTTTCGTATATATCTTCTTAATACTTCTGTATCCATTAATTGTCCTTTTTGTATAATTTCAGATACACAAGGTGAAGAAAATACAACTATAATAGGAATCATAAAATAAATATATTACATACATTAATAACTTTTTATTTGTACAGGAAAAAAAAATCACAAAATAAAAATGAAATAATCTGTAGAAATTTAAAATATCAAGTTTTTATTTAGATTTGCTATTTTTATGGATTGGAAATGAATAAAATGAAAATCTATTTAGGTACCTAAATAAATTTTAATAATTTAAAATGTACTTTTTAATATTAATAATAACATAAACAAATGTATATACTTACAAGAATCATCTTTACAAAATTGAATTAGATTGGTTTCATTTTCTACATTATTTGTCAACTGAATTATATTAACTATAAATAACATTCAATTAATATTTATTAGTTTTGGTTTTATTTTTTCTTATTTTTTTATGCTTCTCACCTGAACTCTCAATATTATGTGCTGTTGCATTATTTTTGACCATGTCCAAGGTTGATGTATCTATATTTTAATAATTCAAAATAATTATAAAAATGTTATAGAAGTACCTCTTAATTATTACATAATAGTAGAACATACAATATTTTAATATAATAAATAATATATGAAACATTATCAAAAAATTAATAAAATATAGTTAACAGATTTATATTTACCATTGTCTTTGTCTTCATCTGAATCGGAAAAAATAGATTGACTGAAAGCACAAGGGGGAAAAATAATTTTTTTACTATTAATTTAGTAATATAAAAATAATATTTTATAAGCCAATCAAACAAGTATGCTAAAGAAGAAATATTGTCCATAACAGTGTTTAAGAACAGGGGGTTGCCAACATTTGATTTAAATTAATATAAGCAATTTTTCATAAGAACATTATATCAACTCATTGTTTTATTCATCATGAACAATTATTTGGTAAATATACGAACAAAACCCTATTTGATGTATTAAATACATACATACAAACTGTAAGTTTTGTTTGATCTAATAGTGCCTTAAATAATTGAATTTTCAAAGTGATGTGTAAAGAGATAGGTTCAGGTTTTAACAATTTTTATAACACACTGTGTTTGTTGGAGTTACAAGGAAGTTTTGACTAGGTTGTTTAGACTCATAACAGAAGTAAAAATATTTTGATAGAAACAAAACATTCTTTTGAAAAAATGTATGGTTAGCAACACTTGCTTATTTTTCTGATAAATTTTCAATTTTAAATGATTTAAATTTAAGTATGCAAGGGTCACTCACTAATCTCATTATATCATCCAACAAAATTGAAGTTTGAAAAACAATTGAATTGCGGACAAATCGAGTTATATTACATTTGATGTTTCCAAATTTTTTCAATATGACAAAAAAATAAATTGGTGAAACAGGTATTGAAGAACAATTATGAAATTATATTGCCTGAAATGAAAAATAAAACTAGAAACAGACTGGAAATGTTGAAAACTAAGAAAATGAGTTAAACAAGCTCTATTGAACTGAGAATTGACAAGATCAAGAATGACCTCACTATTTTAATTAAAATTGCTTATGTACATACGTCTATGAAAAAACAAATATTTTTTAACAATTAAAAACTAGCAATATTATATGTATTTGATTTTCCTTAAGTACTTACAGTATTCTCCTAGATATTTTCTATTAAAAAAAAAAAAATATTTGTAAGGCTTGTTAAAAAATTGAATATTCAAAAAATGGTAGCCTCACTAAAAGGGTTGAGAAACACTGATCAATAAAATACTAATAATTGTTGAATATTCCAAGTCTTGTAAAGATTATTTTGTAAATAAAACTAATCAAGTATCAAGTCAATATTTACTTTGTTAATTAAAGATAAAATTAAAAATTGCTATTCTGGGAAATGATTTATTTAAGTTTAACAAACTTACCTCAATTTTATGTCTGAAGGTAATATAGTATGCCGTGGTAATCTATCCAATCTCTCGAATTGACTTTCAGTAACAGAACCAAAACACACAATACCATCATCATAATCATCTAAATTCTTATTCGAATTGGATTCATCTCCACTCATTCTAAAAGAATATTAAAATTAGGCTAAAAAAAAAAAATTGATATTAATTAGTATTTTACAAGTTCATTGTCAGTTACTGCTATAGCAGTAATTTACTAAATCAACGAAATCAGGCATTACTGCTCATGTAATACTATTTTCAACAGTATTAAATTAAACTAGAAATGTAGTAACTAGAAATAGATAAACAACTATTATACATAACTGGCTTTTTTTATACTAATATACATTTGATAATATATAATACAAAAAACTATTCTTAAATATTTTGAAGTAATTATTTATAATTATTATTAAGGAAGTTTCTTAAAATTGGAAATTATAACTAGGAATCCATTCAATGTTTTTTTTTTTTTTTTTAATCACTTAACTTTCAAATTAACATATATTATTGTTCAATTCGAGAAGATTAACCTGGGTCTTTACTTAATTTAATATAACACTTGAACCTGAATTTAATAAATAAATATTTGATAAAAGTTGTCTATAATATATTTAATACAAACAATTGATTATGGCAGGACGATAATAATCAAAAACATGCCCTTAATAAATATAAGTAGGAACAAAAGAAAATTGTTATTTATGTAAATAAATTATATGATATAAAGTTCTTACGGAATTTATCAAATTACTTTCAAAAGCATTATTTTTATTTTATTTCATTGAGACGTACCTAAGTTGGAATTTATAACTTTGAAATACAATGACCTACCTATATTAAATAGTACAAATAGAACAGAATACGAACCTGAATAAATTTTAAATAAAACAATGTAGAGAATAACGTGAATATTAGTTATAAATCTTTATATTTGCAGTAGATTTCAGTTAATTATTCAAAAATAAAAACCACAATTGCTTCCAAATTATGGAACACTGTATATACTACACGTCTATACTTCAAGAAATACTTTTAATTCCCTACAAGTGACTACGCAGTACGCACTACACAAATGCAGAAGGCAAACATAAAAATTAGTTTTCCGTTAAAAACAGTATGGCGGATAATGATCATGTCAACCACAGTGGCACAGTCCACAGGCTTAATGCCTAAAAACGTTCGAATTTGAATTTTAAAGTGATTTGCGCATGCGCACAGTTCAAGATAGTTGATGGTTGATATTGATAGTTCTAAGGTCTATTCCTGAAGTTAGTTACGAGTACGGCTGTAGATAGCACCGTGCACGGTGTATGAAAATATTATATTATTTGGGTACATTGATATATTTTATTATTTGTTAATGAAATAATTAATATGGATTATGGACGCAATCGCCATAAAACAACGGTTACAATTTTTCTCACCACTAGATAGGGTTTAAAAATATTTATTTTCCGCGGGAAAATAAAATACTTTCGAAATATTACTCCTTACAATAAGTTGGATTTCCGAATTATCCCCTACTATCTGATCGATTTTTAATTACCTTATGAATTCTAATTAACTTGTTTTCATTGATTCACTTTGTATCGTCATAGTAGCTTTTTATGTCCAAGAATTCAAAAACTTAAAAATGCGTACTGATGGAATTACTTTTCAGGAGTGAATATATCATAATATATTATATTAGTAAGTAATGCCAATAATAATACCAAGGTGATTTTATTCTTTGTAATTACTTTATACATTAATTTTGGTATAGTCATATCTGGGTCCTTCAAAATGAGTAGATAAAACACCACAAATTAAGATATTTATCTTAATTTATGTAAAACACCAATGGATTGAGTTTGTTGAACAATTTACAAATTCCACCTGACTAATGTAATTGTCTAATACAAACATGTGGTATGATTATAAAGTATAATACTCAATAAATTTTGATATTTAGTTTGTCCCAGTCTCACTGAAGTAATGCTTTTTCTGCTATATAAAAGAAATGAAATGGCTACTCCTTGGTAAATAACAAAATTGTTATAATTAGTAATTAGTAGCTATAGTAGTATAGTCTATAGCAAATAGTGATGTTGTGCTAAAACATTCTCTATTAATTTAGTAAGTCCTTTTCAAGACTCGTACAGCAAGGCAATATTAATTGTCTAAAATGTTTACCTTTAAGTTCACATATATCTGTATTAAATTTATATATACCTAGTTAAAATATCGATGTAGTATTATGTAGGCATAGATAACTGAGATAACAAATTAAAAAGAAAAATATTCATGTTACAAATTGTAATACCTTCATACGACCTTTGCTGTTTTGCAAGTGGATGAACTTTATTGTCTTTTTTTGTCAGACAGCCATTTTATGACAGCTGGATAAGGATCAAACTTTGAAACATTATACATATTTAATTTTATATAAAGAGAATTTTTTTATAGTTTTGGGTAATAAGGATGACCGTCTACAAGTTTTCAAGACATTGTAATATGATATTAATCTCTCAATATCAGCTGAATGTGGTTTAAAATCCAGGATACGCGCCTAAAAATTACACAAAAATATAGTATAATAAAGGGTATAACTTTCAAAACAATTTAAATGAAAAGAAATCATACCACAGAAATAACTAAAGGTTTCCATCCTTTATAATTATTTCAGAGCATTTTTAATACTTCTTTAGAAATTCTTTCATTTCTTAACTGAAGGATACAATATTATTTTTTAAAAATGTCAATAATGTATTCTGTACTACCTACGTATTACTATCTAGCAAGTAGTCTTATTTATTAGTATTTAGTAGGTACACACTTCTCGAATCCGTAGTGCACACTTTCAATTTCGGATTACATACTTTATGTCTACTAAAAAATATGGCCTGGTTACAATTATGGTCAATAGGTGAAGTTAATTCTGATATTGTATAAAATACACATGAATCTAGGTGAATCACTATTATGAAAAGATAGGTTTCTACAAATTAAATTTTAGAATTTTAGAAATAATTATCAAAGATTGCCAGTTTTAGAACAGGAAATATTTACAATAGAATATTGTATATTATATTTTTAAATGTAATAATAACACTTAAGCATTAAAAATGAAATTTTAATTGCAAAAATTATTGATAAGTATAGAATATTTACATATTATACTTAATAGGTATATTATGCTACTAAATAAAATATACTTAAATTTTAACGCTTCATTAGTATTTAATATTTATAAATACATAATAGAAATAGTATAATAATTACAACCTAAAGAAATTTTACAACTTTATCATCAATTCAGTTTTCTTTAATTTTAAAACAACATACTTCAAACACTAATTTTAATGGTTTATTATAATAAAATGTTGATTATTTTTCCATTCCAGTTCTGGTTTTTCTATTCAAAAATGTATACAAATACTTTATTCTTTTTTGCATTTGGCCCCACTTGGTTGGTCTTGCCAATGGGAATACACCATGTTGTAACATTTTCCTTTTTCTTAATAATACTTGGAATTCATTACCTTTTACTCCTCTTAACCAGGATGGTACACTGTACAGTACTCTAACAGGATGTATACTATCATTTCCTAAAATATCAATATAGTCATTCTGACCAAAAAGAGCTCTTCGTTCATTCCAAACGTCTTTAGGTCTATATACAGGCATAGGTAGTTTATTTAATTCATCAGCTGACCGTGGTAATAAACCTGACTGAAGTAGTTTATTGTCTTTATAACCATGTCGACGAATTAATGGCTGAGCACCTTGTTGATCTTTCCAATAACGGTGGCGAACTGGTTGGATGTTAATTTTCGAGTATGGAAATTTAAGAGTATTTATTATAGATTGCATCATAGTATATCTGAAAACGAAAAATTTAACTATAGTAAACATAGACGAAAAAAAATTAAATAATAAATATTGTATAGAAGTTGAGGGTTATTAAATAGTTTACACTTACAACTGGAAGGATTTAGAAATTTACTTAATATTTACTGAAATATCAAATAAAATGTAAGGATAATTATCAATCAGTGTGTGAAATTGAAATAATTGAATATTGATATTTTATACTTCCGACTTCGGCACGATTAAAGATAATTTTAATCGTGGACTTCGGTCATTCTGAGTTGATAACTAATCTCTATAATTAATGATAAAAGTCAGTGTTGTCATTTTAATAATTCGAAATACTTTTTGTTTTCTATTTTAAATGGATAAATAACCATGGTAATATTGTTGTAAAATTTACATTTTACATTCCATTTATAATGGAATAATTAAACAAAATCAAAAATAATTTGAATATCAATAAATATAAACTACCTATCATAAGCCGTAATGTTCCAAATAATGACAGAGGTATTTTTTTTTTAAGTAAACAACATTTTAAAATAATTAATTTATATTGTCACATGTATTATGATATTAATAAATTAATATATTAATCATGTAGGTACTTCTTAATACTTGATAATTAAAGTTATATTGTTATACTTTTATTATTCAACAAACTAAACTTTAAATAATATATTTACTTGATGAACATAGTACAATAATTTAAAAGAAAAATTGTTTGTAATTATAATAGTTTGAAGTAGTGTCAATACTCAATAAATACCACTTTCTATCATGTCACCACACCTTGTATAACTACCCATTTTCTTATATTTTAAGTATACTGTATACAGATTGTAAATTTTCTACTTAAATAAAATAATAAACAATAAGAAATTATAATTGATTTAATAACAATTACTTAGAGAGCTTTACATAAAAAGTAATATATTTAACACATTTAACAATTATAACTTGAATCACTGACCATATATTATATATCATTTAGAGTAATATAGAATTATATACGCTTTTTTAACTGTTTTTTCCAAAAATAAAAACATTAAAATATGATAAAATGTGTAAAATGTAAACAATTGTTATGTTTTGTTTCCTTGGTTACACCCTCCACCAACATACTTATATGAAATACAATAATGGCTTGCAAACAATTATTGCCAATGTTTGGATGATTAAAAAGTACAGACAATAAATGTTAAATATTATTTCAAGTTTATTTATTCTTAATAATAAAAATAAGTAATGGAAAAAGATACTACAATTGAACTTACAGAGTTTAATAATATACTGTATAACACTATATCGGATTCAAAAGAGAATTTAATTGAAGTAAGTTTAAATTTATGTTTTAGAATTTTGTATAAATAAATAGATATATTGTGGGAATGGATGTTAAATCAATTATGATAGTTTCAAAATTCTTATTTGGGCCCTGAGTATTGGCTTCTCAGGTTCTCCCATATATATTCTAAACAACTTAAACCCTCTATAAGGTATAAGCACATGACTAAAGCACAAATATATTAATTTCCTTTATTATTCTAGTAATTGACTCTAAGAATGTGACAGATGGTCAAAGTAGGTCCTACTTAGTAAACTATTGTATGACCAAATACCAAGAGTGAACTGCAAAAATATTAACTTTATGTTGATAGATATTAGAATATTTGTTCATTAAAAGTTGAAAACTCAAATTTACTGTAAAGTCATAAAATAAATAATATAACATATGAAAGTATAATAAATTATAATACATAATGTGTATATTATAAGCATTACTATCAGGGCTGAATTTAAGGGGGGGGGGGAAATGGTTCTGTGTTACCCTTAGTAGCCTAGTGGCAATTTTTAGGGGTGCCAAATTTTAAAATACCTCTACGTATATTATTTTATGAATCAATATATATATATAACACTCTTTATGGGTTAGAGGGGGCTGCTCAATTTTGTTGTCCCAGGAACACAAAATTCTAATATGGCATTAATTACTATAACACTTAAACAACATGATTAATAATCTACGGTTAATTGATAAATACTTAAAATATAAATAATTGATAAATATGCTTCATATTAAATAAATATTTTAATTGCAGACGTTATTGTACGTATTAATCTATAATAACATCTACAACTTAAAATCATAATTAACACAATATTCTAAGTAGGAACTAGGAAGGATTAGATTGGAAAAGAAAATATGGAAATAGTATAAGTCTTATGAGTCACTTTCTAAGAGAATGAGTAATAATTACCAATTAAATATATAATACTGATAACTGTTTGTTAAGTCAAAACACTAAGTAGTAATACCGTCCAAATGTTATAGATTTTAAAAGATATTGGTTATTTAGTTATGAAACTTATTATGTTAATTTTAAAGCTTGAATTGAATTTTTTTGATAATTTGATAATTATACTAATGAATAAACAAACTCTATATATTTTAATTTTCAGAAACCACCAGAAATTAAACCCAGAAGAAATAAATTATTACATCTAGCTGATATTCAGTCAACAAGATCTAGTTCCAATAGTAGTGAGAGGTACTTCATTTCATATTCATTTTTATAAATTACTAGTTGTAGAAATGATTAAATGTTTTAAGCATTTATTAAAAGTTTTTTTTCGTACAAGATTTTATTTAATGTTTACATTATTTCTGCATAGGGATTATTAACATCTTTGCAAATATTAACAATTATTACTTACTCAATAACTTTACTATATTTAGAATAGTATTAGAATAGTATTGTAACAAAAATTGTCATCACTCATCGTAATGACAATTGGACACTTGGTTCAGTAATGCGAGAAGACATTAACAATATAGAATCATTGTGATCATACGCTAATATGAATAATAACGAAAAAAATAATAATAATTAACAAAATTAAAGCATGCATTGTATTTATAATTGTTAAATAATCAATAGTACTAACATTTTACATTTTTATAGAGATGGTTCAGAATTGTCTTCTATTAGTCATACCTCATCACCATTATTGCAGAGTCAGCGAAAAATTAAAAGTAATTTTCTTAATTTATAAATAAATAAAGAATGATACAATTGTACTATAATTATTTTTCATCTCAATCTTTATTAAAATAGATCAAAACAATGGACTCAAGCCTATACCTCGTCCTCGTTCAATATCAAGCATTAAGTCTGCAAGTACAAATGGATCTAGTGAGGGAAGTATATCTGTTAAAAGTCCAATGTCTAATAAAAGTAGTGTACAAAATAGCCGATCAGTAACACCTGAGAGTATGTCTATTGAATTGAGTGATAGTGAAATTACTGATAATTCAAGCAAACTAGTACCAAAGTATAGTATATTTATATTTAATTATTATATAAATAAAATACCCATTGTTTAAAAACTGTATGTTACATTAATATTTGAGATATATATATATATATATACTTATTATTACTCGATGTCTATAAATTGTAAAATTGGTTGATATTGTATATTGTAATATTTTATTGCACATTGTATAAGAAATTTCCAAACTGATTAGATTGATTCATCCAAACAATGTTAATATTCAAATAATTCATACCTCCTCAATTTGAAACAATGGGACTTCTGGGAATATGTTGAATTACTTATAATTAATAAAAAAATTGAACTATACTTTATTTTAAATATAATTTTTATTTATATTATTTAATTAGAGCAAAAATAAAAGAAAACGGAAATATTGAGTTGCCTATCAGAAGTTTGCAAAGTCCAATTAATTTGAACGAAGAAAACAAATGTATAATTTTTGTCCTTATATTAGTGTTTTAACTATCTATATTAAGAAATTATATTTTAAAAATATGCATTAGGTCAAAGTGAAATCAATAGACTGGAAATTTGTATCCATAAAACAGATGCATTAAAAGTTGATACGAGAATAAAACATCCAAGTATTATAATTTATATTGTTGATATGTCTACATGGAAATTTGTTAAAAAAAATGATTTAAATGCAATCAATAATGAAAGTACTTACATTGATCCAATTATAACAAAAGAATTTGATTTCAAATTTCATAAGTAATATATTTATTTATGTTTTTATTTTAAATGCAACTAATTGTAATTATAAATGTAGAAAAATAATACCAAATTGGGATGAAAAAATGGTTTTTACTGAACAATATAAACATATAATAACAGAAAATACTGTAATACTATTTGAGCTAGTAGATTTTTCCGGAAGTACACAACCTCCAGTAACAGTCAATGATTGGCATCGAATAGCTTGGGCATTTATTAAGCCTATAGGATCGAATGGGGTTGCAAATACTGGAAAACAAATTAGAATACAATTATATAAACCTGGTCCAAGATTGAAGTTTTGTCACAAAAGTCAACCATTGGTATCTGCTAATTTATATGATAAAATTAACGTTATTTCAATAAGAAAAGTTTATACTTATTTTTTTAGGTAGTACATTGGTTTAAGAAAGGAATACTTAAGAAATACCCAAGTACTCTTTATATTAGTTTAAATAGAGTAAAATACCCAGAAGTAGTGAAGTCTGAAGACAATCAAAATGAGTTTAATTCTATCAAAAGTTTTAGTTTGCCAAATAAAGTGAATTCTAATTCCATTAGCTCCAGTCTAGAAGCATACCAAGTATAACTTATGACTTAAGCTTATTAATTAAGTATATAAATAATTATAAATATATATATGTATATATATATATATATATGCCTAGAGCAGTGATATTAAATGGAAACGTTTTCCTGGTCAAAAATGTAAAATCCCAAATTCTGAAATTGTGAAACTTCAACCTAACTTAGAAGGATGTATGTATTTGAAATTTAGTTATAATGGATTAAGGTTAGCAGTTGCAACTGGAAAACATATAAATATCTATTCAGTACCAGAATATAAATTACTTAAACAGTTAATTGGTCATCAAGGTAAGTTAGCATAACACATACCTAGATCATTACATAAGAACATGTAAAATTATAGATTAAATAAATTTTGTAATTTAGTCATGTACATTCAATATAATTTTTATTATTGGTATGGAATCATAAAAACTTTAGAAATACGAAACATTAATGTTAACTTTCATATTTTTTACCCATATGCAAAGAAGTTTTGGTTTTTAAAAATAAAATACCCAATTTAAACGAATTACAATCCAAAAAGTTGTTTTGATTATCTTTATTTATTTTAATTATTTTAAAATATATAGTTTTTAAATTTATCATAATTCAATTTTAAATAGATAAAAGTATCTTAAGGCATAACATTATTTTGTATTTTTATAGGTTTAGTATATACAATAAGATGGAACTATGATAATAATAATTTAATAACAACTTCTTCAGATTATACTGCATGTGTATGGTCATTAAATAACAATAACAAAACAGACTTCCAAGTATGAGTATTTACTAATGTATAATTAATACAACTATAGTAAAATCAATATTTTTAGATTCTTCCACATCCATCATATGTATATTGTGCTGAATATCAAAATGATGTAATAATAACCGGATGCTATGATGGTATATTACGATTATGGACTTCTAGTTATAGTAAATGGACACTTTGTCAAGAGATGGAATCACACAAAGGTTTTATAACTAGTCTTACTTATTTAGACAGTATAATACTTTCAGCTGATAGCCATGGAATTATTATTGAATGGACGCTCATAAATAATAGGTAATAATATTGACTCAACATAATATATTAAAAACATAGAATTTTAATGTATGGTTAAATTACTATAGCCAACGTCAATGACAAATAAAGACAACTTTTGATGTATAACAATATATTATTATGTAATATACTTGTAGACAATCAGTTATATATTTATGCATTATTTTAGACTAGAAGTAAGAAGAACTATATCAGTACCGGAAATACGACAAGTAATAATAAGCAACATCATATTACATCCAGCAGGTAAAAGATTATTAATTCAGACTAGAGATAGTATAATACGCATGATGGATTTACATACAACAGCAATCATACAGTGGTTTAGGGTAAGTACTAAGTAATAAATACTAAATTTAAATATTTATTTTATAAAATCAAAAATTTTAACATAATGTAGGGTGGGGTAAACAACAAAGTGCAAACAGGATGTGTTTTAAGTCCTTGTGGTAATCTTGTATTTAGTTGTGGTGAAGACGGACTTGTGAATGTTTGGGAGGCATACACTGCTAAACATTTAGCCTTTTATACAAATCGACAAAAATTATTATCAGCTACAAGTGGTGCAGTAGATTACCACCCACATGATCATATTTTAGTATTTGGAGTTTACACTCCAAATAAAAGTTCACCAATTTATATTGCTCAATATAAAAAGTAAGTAATTCTATGTTTTAAATTATAACAAAATCTAAATTTTAAATTACATTATAGAGACAAAGAAACAGATATAGGATTGAGATTTTTAATTCCAACAGAGAACAAACAAAAAATATTTGGAATAAATAACTACCAGACAACAGATGAAGAATATTTAAATAAATTTAAAGCAAACAAAAATGGTAACCAACGGATAATGCCTTTAGTCAATATTATAAAGAAAATGGATAATGTTTTAAATTCATTTAAAACAAATGAATAAATTTAAATAACACTATAGTTATATAATTTCCACATCAAAGAAATACAAGTATAAAAACTTTTTATGTACATATAAAATAAAATATTATACTATGGTAAATAGTTAATTGATTATTTGAATTAAAATGAATACTCAAGTTTTAATATTCCTTCTTAGAAAATTAATTTAAGAAAAAATCAGATTCCATTCTTTTTGTGTGAAGACTTATTACTAGGGAACGGATATAAATGCAAATTGCCTTTTTATCTGAATGTCCAAAAACATTGGTTTCCAAGCAAATAGTTCATTTTATACATCAAAGAACTAGCAAATAACTTATTAGTAATAACTAACAACTTAATAATAACTTATAAGCCTAGAATAAGTATTGAATATCTTATTGGCCAGTGGCCTAGCTATGTAACAATAAAAGTTTTATTACCCATAAGAAAACAACATATAATATTTTATATTTTTGTTAATAAAATATTGATAGTAATATTAAATTGAAATTGATAAGTTTTATTACTATAATATATCCATATGTATTATAATTATAATTTTATTTTAAAAAATTGACGCATTTAGACTGACTCTCAGTGCACGTTAAAAAAGTAATCTCGTAACAATGATTCCAACTAATATCTCATATTATATCTATACCATTTAAAAATATTTAAATATTGATAAATTTAAAGAAATATTAGATATATTTAATATTATTATATATTATATAGTGATCGAATATTTATATTGGCTATCCCTGCTAATTAATCATTGGTAGTACATTACTAATATGCTCAAAAATATAAACATTTCACAGATAACAAAATAATTTTACTATACCTAACAAATTATTTTTAGTATGGCCCCACACATAACTCTTAAATAAAGTGACTATTTCTAACCGAATACATATTTAGAGAAATGGAATAAGGGAAGATGACACCGAGCTTGGCGAAGCAGTTAATAACAAAAATGTAATAGTTTTTCACAGAACATTTTATAAAATCATGTAAGTATACTATTAGATATCATATACAATATTTACTACAAAACTAAAAAAAATAGCATCATAATATAAAATCGAATTTTCTCTGTAATCGTCGGAATTTTTCTATGTCGTATTTTTATAACTCAAGACATTATTTTTTAACCAGGCTTTACAATTTTGATGAAGATATCAAGTTTGTTCTAGGAGATTATAGATCAATGTTGTTTAACTAGGTTTTCTCATTAAGACACATCAGATTTCAAAAGATTTTTAAATTTCCTCGTTTGCATTTCCACTAGGTACCTATAAATTATAAAAATAATAAATTGATGAGATATGTTTAATTTCAACTAATATTATGACACTATGTGACAGCGCGATCATCCTTTTTTTAATGTTGCCATTTTAATTATTTTAGATTCTGGACGTAGTGATGAATGTTTCGATTTAACAGTAATGTGTTTGTGTTCTTTTCTGTCATCATGTTTTGGAGTAGTAATAGTGCTTCAATTTTCGACTTCAGCAATTTTTCCAAAAGGAAAAGAATCTAGTTAGAATTTTGGATAAAAAAAGTAACAGAAAAACGGGAATTATTTCGCAAAACCAGCTTTTGACAAAATATATTTTTTTATTTTGCTCCTACTCAAAAACGAAAAACCACAAATACTTAAAATTTTCATCAAATGTTAATATTAGCGTTTTCTATACATGGTTTTTGAAGTATTTTGATTTTTATATTTTTGACTTCTTTATAGACAGTTGAAATTTTCGATTTTTCCAAGTGTTCTTTTTTTTAAATATTGATAAAAAATTTGGTTGTGCAAAAAATCTAGAAAATTTAACACAAGGTTTATTATAAGTTGTCGATTGTCGTAACTTTTATACAATTTGCTTAAAATATACACAACAGTAATGTGGTATTGACTGTAAATAATTCAAAATCCTAAAGTATGATCAAAAAATTGTTTTAATTTCACTTAAAATATCTAATTATATATAGATACATAAGGAGTAAACACATTACACAATTAATATACAATTTGTACATGGTAAGTTTATATTATGCATGTTAACACTTTCAGTGATTGGGTATACTTGGACATATTTATTTGTATTTTTGATTATGAAAACAGTTAAAGTATTACTTTTTCATTATGAAAATATGCGATGAGTATAACATAGTATTCGATAATAATTTGCCAGAAAATATATTATTAATGTTGTTAGGATGATTAACATTCAAGGTTTTTTCAAAAATAAGATAATTCATTTCCTTTAATAGTTTATAATGCGTGCTCTTAAATTGCATGTTATTGTGTAAAATGTGGTAGGGTATAAAACATATTTTAAAAACTTTACATAAATTATATTTAAATTTAAGTGGGGAAACCAGAATGGATATAATTTGCATTATATTTATTCGCTACATTACAAATTACAAGTAGTCATTACTCGTTAGTCTTCTTATAGAAGCGAGTAAATTATAGTAGTGCGATGCAATGTGTATTAAATATAAAATTATATACGTATAAAATATAAATATATTTATGTTATTGTTGTCATTGCATTAGTAGCGTAACGATTATGGATTGTATACAGAGTTGGATATTGAAAGCAATCGGTGCCTTTATAATTGCAACTTACTGTCAGGCACTTAATCAAGGTTCGTATACGATAGTCTAGAATATTTAATGTAATGAATAGGCATTTATTATTATATATATATATTAATTATTATTATATGAATTATATAATTATTATTACATTCATTGCAATTAATTATACTTATAAATGCATATTTCGACGTTTTCTATTTAAGAAATCATGTCATCCAATGTCCCGAAAGAACTTTTTGAACATAGTGTCAATAATATTGATAGGTAATAGATTAAACATATTATAATATAACATAATCTAGCTTTAGCAAGCCCAGTAGCCCCAGAATGAAATTTATTTTAAATGATGCTTATTCAAAAACGGCAAATGGTAATACATTATGTAGATAAAGTCTTCTAAACGAGTTATTTATTCTGAAACATTTTCTCTGTAATTATGAATTAGATAATAATAAGAGCCAAGAGGGACAATAATTATAAATAGCTACGATATTATAACGTCTCCATATATTGATATAAAACCAGTGTATGTTTATTATACAGTAGTTAGCCGTCAGGTAGTATGTCTTTTCTTTTTTCTTAGAAGAAATATATAATTTTTTATTTTTTTTTTGTCAATAAAATAATCACAAATAAAACACAACATACGATAAGAACATTTACACACTTATTTACAATAATTATCATGGAAGTAAGAACCTTATCTTATTTTAATATTACTACAATTTATTTATAATATTCTGTCCGTTAGACAGAGATTTTTGGGATATTTCATTTACAACTAGTCTATCTTGTTCAATTTTAAAATAAGACTCAAAATTAATAACTACATGAATAAAACCGTTGGACTCAATTAAAATTACAGATTTACATTAGGTCATATTTAAAAATTATAAGTTATAGAAATGTATAGAAATAGTTAAAGTGGAAGATAAATGTTTAATAATAGATATATGAAGACTGGAAGTACATCACTAAACATTTACAGTAAAGAGTAAAAAATAAGTGTTCAATAAATGTAATAAATGTCCTGTTATCATATACAGCAATAATCATTGATACGTATACAGGAAATGAACTTATAAATTATCAATTAATGGGTATTTAATATAGTATACACTAAAATATTAAAAATTTAAGATAAATAATATATTATATAAACTTAGTGTTTACCAAAAAATGCAAGCAATCTATCTAAGATTTGTTAATAATGTTTAGAAATTAAATATTTCAATTTATTTAAAAAATTATATAATCAAAAATATAAGGTAGGTTAAGGGGGCGTAGATAAGAGGGGAGGGGGCTCAACGAAGGCTTTCGAAGTTGCCATTAAATTTTTTATAAGTAAATATTTAGATACCTACTTTGAAAACATTTTTACAATTTAACTTTAAAAAATATTATTGTTAAATTATTAGTACTCGTGATAAATATCTGTAATCAAATTTTACAGAAATACGTTTGGTTTAGGTATACAAACTACAAAATACGTACAACATAATATACTTAATTTATAAAAGAAATATTTTATAATTATCAAAAATTGATAATCAAAACTCTCTTAAATGATCTGTACCTACCCGGCCAACACCTAATTCGGTTTTAGAAAAAACCATATTCCACTCTTCATCAAGTTCACAGTATTGTTAAATGTTAATAATATTGCATCTATTTTCGAAAACAATTACTACTGCACGTCTGCACTGCAGTATTTCTCGACGTAGATTAAGTGTTTGATCACTATATGGCATAAAAGACTCCCAAACAAAATTTTTTTCCTAACCATACCCTAATTTATATAACTATTAAAACATTTCCCTCAAAATGCGTTTGTTGGTTGATGGAAAACTATCATGAACGTCAGGCGTATAAATAAGTAGGGGGATTTTAGAGGTTCAACCCCCTTTCTGAGATTTGAAATAAAAATATTAAAAAATATACTACCGATAATGCCCAATAAACTTTAATGCAAATGTGCTAAACTCGCTGGATTGAGCGTCACGAGAGTATAACTCGATTCAAAGTTATATTTGGCCATATACTATACTTTAAAACAATTAGAAAGTAGGTAATTCGAATATTGAAACATCAAAAACTCCATTTAAATTATCTAGTAGCATTTAAATGGAGGTTTTGAAGTTTCAATATTCGAATTACTTTCTAATTGTTTTAAAGCATAGTAAATGGCCAAATAAACTTGAATCGAATTATACTCTCGTGACGTTCAATCCAGCGAGTTTATCACATTTGCATTACCATTATAGTGCTTCGTGCTTCGGATTTTGTATCCTATGCATATCATTACAAAAAGTATATAGTAGGTACCTACGGATTTATCTTATCGTTATGAACGAGTTGAAGATGTATTAAGATTTTAATTAAAATAACGAATAACTCAGATGAAAGTTTAAAAAAAAATGTTTCGGATTGCGAAAATGCAATGCTTGAAGGTGATATTATATTATTATGGTGCTGTTCTATTAGGTCGGCAAACCTCACGAGATAAAATCCGAACTAACTCATCGAAACAATAAATATGTAAAACATAAAATCTAAAAATTAAAACTTGTAAATGACGAAAAACCTTGCTCTCATTTGAAATAATGTCACGGGGCATCTTCTCTTCCATACCACCATACATTGTATATGTTACCGTAAATGCCCGATCACTAGGTAAACCTAGGTTTTATTAGTTAATGCTAGGTTTTACTGTTTGTACTCAGTAAATGCTGAAATTCTAAATTTTATTCGGGCTTTTACTAAACACGTTGTGTACATCCTAGGATATACAAATTGACTTAGTAAAAGCTGATCAATACACAACACATAACATTTAAGCTGGGTAAAAATTATAATTATATATTATTAAAACAAACTACTGACAGTTATTTAAATTCTTTATACAAAATAAAAATCATTTAAAAACAGAATCATTAAAAATTAATAAAAAAAATTTTTTTTCTTCATAAAAATTAGTAAAATTGGTGGGTAGTTAGAAATAACTATTTAAAATTTTTATTTATTTGCACATGTTGTACTATTATGGCACCTGCTTTTACATAATACATTTGACTGGTGGCATTTGCATTTTTTAGTTGTACATTTTTTCTGGCAATCACACCTCAAAAATCCTTGCCCGGCTGATAGTGAAAGTTGAGCAAGAGCTTGGCGAATGCTTGTTGTTGTATTTGGAACTTGATTGGATATTGAAATACATTTTTCTTCGCATAAAGTAAATTGATTTCTAGTGAATAATTGATTTAATGTCCCAGCTCTTAAGCTGGGATCCTAATCCATAAAATTCTTCGTCAATAATTTCAACAACTACCGCCAATAATGTGCAGGAATCAATTTTACATCGATCGAAATCTGGAATTTTCACTCGCACTGTTTGACCAATTAATGCAGCAGGAAAATTTTTATTAGATATTGTTTTCATTTTTTTTTTTTGTTTTTCCAGAGATTGAAGTGACTCTTCTCGTTGTCGTTTAATTTTAGTAGAACGTTCAAGAAATATTTTTTCATAAACTTTTTCATTTTTATCTTTCTTCGATAAAATTGTTTTTTTCATCATTGTCTATTTTTTTTTTCTATATCTACCCCTTTATTTTTTTAGATCTCATTATCGATTTTTTTTCCTCGGTTATGATCAATGTCTATGTCCTCAGTGATTTTTTCAGTATTATTCGTCTCCTTATTCTCATTAGAAACTGTAATTTTAGAGTCTTCAAGGACAGATATAAGGTTATCTTCATTAATGAGTTCTGTTATCACATTTTTCGGTATGCTCGAAGTAGCAAGTCCCATTTTCATTGTACACACATTGCAGTCGTAAATTTATTTTCGCAAAATAATTGTTATTAATCGTTGCAAGCAAAAATATATGAGATGTGATTACAACTTAAGATGCATTTTTATTTTGTATAAAGAATTTAAATAACTGTCAGTAGTTTATTTTAATAATATATAATTATAATTTTTACGCAGTCTAAATGTTATGTGTCGTATATTGATCAGCTTTTACTAAGTCAATTTGTATATCCTAGGATGTACACAACGTGTTTAGTAAAAGCCCGGATAAAATTTAGAATTTCAGCATTTACTGAGTACAAACAGTAAAACATTAACTAATAAAACCTAGGTTTACCTAGTGATCAGGCATTTACGGTAACATATATAAGTATATCAAAATTACTTATTGTAAAAAAAAAACTGCAAGTATCTAGTATATTATATTTTTTCTAATGACTAAAAAATACGTATGAATGATACTAAACCCGTCTTCTTAAAAACAAACATTATTTATATTCACAATTCACTACTAACATTAAATCCTTGAATGAAAAAACTTAATTTTAATTAAGTGCCTTGCATGCCTTACTAATACTAAATAGTAAATACTATTATCTATACTTAAAGTGTATGAGCTAAAATATGAAAATTAAAAACTTTAAACCATGGTGATAGAACACTATCGCATATTATGTAGGTATATAACCTATTTTATGTAATTTGGGATCGATAATAATAAGTTTATTTCGTGACACTCGTGAAACTCAAAATATTGAATTGGTTCGTTTGATTTGAGAGTTCCGAACTCCTCAAAATATTATTAGTTATTATGTTATAAATTTTACTATCACTTTAAGTATATGCAAAATATAAGTATTAAAGAATTGTATGGACACTTTTTCCTCTACATAATATGGTGTTACTGATCAGTCTAGATACATAGGAAAACTTATATACCTACATAATATTTGTATACAAAAAAAAGACGACAATAAATCAAATAACTCTTGTTTTCGAGATACAGACTAACAGTTCAGACCTCAGGCTCAGTGGTATATGTACACGAAGATGGCGTGGGGGTCAGATGCCTCCATAGTCATTTACTATTATTTTTATTTTTAAATTGAACTCTTCCACTCAAAGATCATGTAGGTATACAGTCTAAGGCATTGGGATAACTGATAATATATATAGCTTCTTTCTTCTTCTTCTTTGTGGGTTTATTAAGTCCTTAGGAGTTAGGACCATCTCGTCTCACAGCCAAGCCTCCATCTCTCTCTGTCTAGTGCAAAATTTCTCCAGTTAGAATAGTTAGATCCTCCTCCCAACTGTTTCACATCTCCTTTTACAATATCCTCTCACCGCATTCGCGGTTTTCCCAACAGTCTTTTCCCTATTGGATTTTGCACCATCACTGCACGTATGAGTGGTTTTTGATTTCTATAAACATGCCCAGTCTAATGTAGTCTTCCTTTTCTAACAATTTCTAATATGTTAAACTCGTTTTATAATGTTTCCATCTCTGTGTTTTTCCTTTTTCTTATAGCTTAATGTTATAAATTATAATATATCTAACCAAAAAACAAATTTTTAACATTTGAATTTTATTAATAGTAGACTTAATGCTAAGCCTTGACTAAAATTGTACGCCAAAAACTAAATTACCCATATCATATTGTAATAAAGGATTTTTTTATTTTTTTTGAGATTTAATTAATTTAAAAATTAAAATGCATGATCCAGTAGCGTAGCCCTAAACACTTCCAAGTTCCAATCAATTTCATTCATTTAATTTTCATTCTAAAAATGGTTATGATAACTAATTGTTATAATTGTTGTTAATGGATACTTTTATTTAATTTTATACCTAATATCTTTTATAATATTTTTAGCCAAAATGAATGATATTCATTCTCCATACATTTTCGAGTTAAGACCTCGAATTAAAGTTATGAATTGAACCTTAAATAAAATTACAGACAAATAAAAATTAACAAAAAAAAATCAAGTTTGCCATAGTAGTATAGTTCATTAACACTTTTAAATATAACCACAGCAAATTGTGTTTGGGGCATCGACATCAATATTATCATTAGACATTTAGACTATTATATAAACCAGCTAAACAGTGACTTAATCATAACTAGAAATGCTTGTAATTGGATGGATGACCACTAACCACACGACTATAGCGGCGTTGTCCACGCCTACACACAAACACTATTGACAATATCCAAATGTTTAACCCTTAACAGTCCCGCTAACCTAAGAAACCTACAAACCAAAATCCACACGGAGGGTTAATGGCTACAATTAACGAGCCCTCCAAAAAAAAAAAAATCAGCTAATGTTAAGGATTGCATTAGATGCAAATAGAAAATAATTTCACGTCTTAAAATTTGTGTGATATATATTTTTAAAATTAATTTATGATTTTACCATATAGTCATATATTATTATTGTACCTAAACCTAATCTAACTATACAATAGATCTGGTGAGCGATTTGGTGTATATATTTATGATATATTTTTAACTTATACCAAAATTGGAGATTAATGAAAAAATATATCAATAAAAAATAAAATGTATGTTGGCACAAATCATAAGGATCATAACTTATAATACGATTTAATTTATTTCTGTAAATAAAATAACCATTAACATTAACCAATTAAACATAGGATAAGACTGAATTTATTTCTAATATAATATATTAATTGTATTATAGTAACCAATATTAATTAATAATTATTAATTTAATTTCCTAACGACTGGGTACTTAATTTATTTATTCAAGGAATTACTGTATAACTAACTATAAAACTTTTATTTATTTCAACCTATATGGCTTCTATTTAATCATCATTCATTTATTCATTAGAATTTACCTACAATAACAACATTCCTGGTTTAGAGTTAACACTGGTTCAGAGAAAAACAAGTCCATTTATATGTTAATTGTGCTTAATTTATTTATAATGGACGTCATATCCATTTTCTGATTTTACATGGTGTTATCCACCTTATTCAAAACTATACTCTGTGTATTTTTTAATATATATACGGCGATTTTTGTACATTTAACGAATATAATATATTATTATATCGATAGAAATAGGTAGGTACCACTATATAAGGTAATCATTATAAAAATTATAATATTACCATGACAGTTTATTAATTTATCGTGGTAATTCCCATGGATAGAATGTACCAAAAATAATCAAAATCGGGTTTTTTTTTTAATAACATTAGTGATAAATGCCTATATAATTGGAAGTTGAAAGGGTTAGTTAATTTTATAATATAAATATGAATGTTTACTATTCCGGACTTGGCTACACATTTACATAATACTTTATTTCAATACATTACAATATTTCAAATTAATATATAAATATATATATTATGCTTAAAATTAAAATATTACCGTATATTCATCAGTTTTTGAAATAAATGTTTTGTAATATTTTATTTTATGTTTTAAGAGAATTAGGTATGACTTTCTGTCTCTGTCTATTACATGCACAACATAGGAATATAAACGTTTTCTATTTCCAACGTTCCTGCCAATCGTTCAATTAATGCGATAAAGTCTACTCTAGATTAACTTTTCAACTTTTTTGGTTTTGTCTTCCAAAATTTCACAAATTAGAATTAAACAAATTGGAAACAGAAAAATCAACAAAAGTTATTTGTTGGGTATGTTATGTATAAAATTTAAGAAATGTGAGTAAGTCGATCTCAAAAGCACTTCATAACCAATTCAAATCAGTTTTCAAAATGTTTATCGCATTAATTGATCAATTATTGGTATAATGGTACGCTGGAAATAGAAAACGTCTAAATTCTTGTTTCGCATGTGATAAACACAGATAGAAAACCATGGCTTTCAATTTTACGATTGACTATAGGAGAATACCAACACTTTATTTTATCTCAATAATAATTATAATCATTGATTATAATCAATGTTATAATATATCAAAACATTATGATTTATAATATATGTATATATTTATAATTTATGTCTCAATCTCTTTAAAAAAAAAAACAATTCTGGACTACCCTTATTATTAAGTATATCGGATCTATACCTACCATAGAAAAAATTTAGGTTTATTTAATTTTTAGTACACAATTCAACCAGTATGGCTATAATCTTTTGAAATCAGAGTAGGATTTTTTATGGATTAGAGATCAGCATGTCTGCATGCTTACATTTTATTTCTCGAAATCCTACTAAAATAAAAGTAAAAACTGTCAACCAATTAAGACATGAGACATTTAACTTTGAGTAAGCCCAATTATTTTCAAATAATTTTCGTATCATTGATCGAATTGGTAACTTGGAAATATAAATAAATAAGTCAAACTTACTAAGTTTGGGATAGTAGTTTACAGCTTTAGTCAAATAATCAATCTCTAAAACTGTTTTTTTTTTACTGGTCCATCAGATTCTAGTAATCAATAGAATTATTATCACTAATGCTAGTTTAAGGACCAGTATATTATGGTATTATAATAATTATTAAAATAACATTTTACTGTTAAGCATTAGATTTTTTAAAATGAAATTTCACTAGTTACCTAATCATTTAACAGTTATAAATTATAACAGTAATTTAATAAAAGGTATTTTACAAACAATCAATCTAGACGATAATAGTACTTATTAATAAAAAAAATGAATACTTATTTTTCAAAAAATGAAGAAACATATTTCGAACATGAGTATATATATGGGTGGTGAACAGGGATTGTAGGTCAATCGGCAATTTTTATACACGGACTTTTAGGAATGGACTAGTTTTTTAAGTATTGGAAAGACTAGGAAGTACCTTAATTCTATTTTGAATAAATGGAATAACTTTGCATAAAGTTATAAAAAAGTTATAAAGTTATATAGATTATTGATTTTATCAAAATAAATATGAATATAATATTATTCCAATTTTTTCATATTTACTCTTAATATACCAAATGTGTCAAAGTTTTTATCTCAAAAACACAGCAAAAACTTTTTTTATAGATTTAATAAATAAAAAAGAACGGATGGGTCTCGATCTGCTGTACAGTTGGGGGGGGGGTGGAGTGCACCTCGTTTATAGGATAGGTCATTATTACAATGGATTTGTTAAATTTGAATGCAATGATAGGTATCATTGTATACGAATAACGATTTTGAACGGAGTCAATATGTTGGTCTAAAATGGGTATATAATAATATAGTATTTTATATTTAAATTGAAATATAATGCAATAGTATGCAATTTCGTAAAAATTTAAATTTCAAAGAGTCATAAAATTTTTTCCTCTAAGTACGGTAGAAATTTTTTTAAAGATTTTTGAAGAGTAGCTTATGGATAATCTAGTGTTAAAATTTTGAACCTTAAGTATGAACAGAATAAATTTTATGAATTTATATCTACAAAATAACTTGCAAATTATGGTGATTTTGACACGTTTTATACAAATTTGGGCTTTATGGGCTTATAAAAAAAAATTGAGAGAAACGATCTCCGATATTTTCTAGTTACGACAAGTATAACTTACCATAAACATTGTATTAAATTTTCAAGATTTTTCGGACAGCCAAATAAATTTTATAGATACTTCAAAAAAAAAAAAACTTACAAAAATTGAAAATTTAAATTGTCTATAAATACGTCAAAATATGTCAAAATACTTTGAAAACTTAACCATGTATAGAGAACGCCAATATAAAGATTTGGTAAAAATTTTAAGTTGTTGCAGTTTTTCGTTTTTGAGTTAGAGCATTTTCAAAAAATGTATTTGGTAAAAAACGTGATTTTGAGTAAAATTTCCCGTTTTTTCGATTTTTTTTAAAAATTATTGAAAACGTTGGATTTTTGACTTGCCCAAGTATCATCTACATTCACTTTCCTTTCAGAAAAGTTACTGTTAAAGCAAATCGAAGCATTTTTACTGCTAAAAAAGGTGTCAGACACAAAGAAAAAAAAAAAAACATTGTAAAATCAATAGATTCCATTACTCCGTTCAGAATCTAAAATGATGACAGAAAATAAAATATTGTATTATTTATACAGCTTGAAATACACTATAAAAAATATTGATGTATAATTATTTTCAGAAATCGGTGAGAGATGTACAAACAAAAATGGTATAGTTGGACTTTGTCAATCAAAATCAAATTGTAGTGAAGAAAGTAATTTAGGAGCTGTATGTAATCCTGATCAAACAATTATTTGTTGTTCTTTAAAAAATAAAGAACATATAACTTCAAATGATGACCTCTCGCAAGAAGATCAATCTATACAATCACGATTTGGATTCATACCAGATTTCTTTCATGCATCTCAAAATCCAACAACTAATACAAATTTTTTTAATCCTCAAAATCATAAACGCCCTAATTTTGTACGTGGTGTTTTAAATCAGGGTTTAAATACAATGAAGTTTATCGAAGACAGGCCTTATAAGACTTTTGAACAGGAAGTAGTGACAAAACCAAATAAGAACAAAGATTCTTTGCCGAGGCAAACAAACGAATATGGATTTTATAGCAGTAATGATCAAAACTCAAACATCCAAAATATTTATGATAGCAAACAGACTACTAATAAATACCAAAATAATCATCAATATTCTACTTATGGAACACAAAGACCAAATCAAAATCAAAATAACAATAATAAACGACCTAACTATGAAACATACTCACAAAATAATAATTATTACCCAAGTTCCACAACACAAAGACCAAATTACAATCAAAATAATAATAAACGACCTAACTATGAGACATACCCACAAAATCAAAATAATAATTACTATTCAAGTTCTACAACAATAAGACCAAATATTAATCATAACAATAATAATAATAATAATCGACCAAATTATGAAACATACCCACAAAATCAAAATAACAATTTCAATAAAAATCCAAATAACGGTAATAAAAAACGACAAGATAACCCCAGTCTTGAAAACTATGAAAATAATTTTCAACTTTCTAACAGTCAAACTGATTTTAATGAGGTACATAAGAGACCAAATCAAAATAATAATCGCCCAACAAGTAGCAGTATATTCTTTCCTGATGATACTAGTTCTGAAAATTCTTACACTAAGTTTACAACAACAACCAAGAGAAATGATGATTATCAAAATAAGCCATATGAAAATTCAAAACGTATCAGTGAAATAAGTAAAATATAATAAATAATGCAAAAAGATGTATTATTTAACAATTCATTTTGATCATAGAATGTGAAGAATATTCCAAGGCATTTACAACTACTATTTCTGTACTACCTTTGTCAATTGATGCTGCAACAAAACCTGTTCCAATAGAAACATGTGATTCAACAGGTGTTGGATTAATTGTTGGTGGATCTAAAGCAGAACTAGGAGAATTTCCACATATGGTATACCAAATATAATTCTTAAGTTCTCAATTTATATTTATTCAAAAATAATATGTATAGGCAGCAATAGAATTCCGTACAGCGATTGGAAATCAATGGAATTGTGGTGGGACATTAATAAGTGAACGATTTGTACTGACAGCTGCTCACTGTACAATTAGTTCTCAGTAAGTTTATTACTTTTTTTTTTTATTAAGCTTTATAAAAAGCTTTACACAATTAAGTACAATAAGTCAGTGGGAGGGATACATTTAGGTAATTTTGGGTTGTAGTTATCTTGATTGTTGAAGTCACTCATTGCTCATTGGTAATACCTTATAGCAGTGGAGGCCAAACTTTTTTTACCACGGGCCATAACAAAAAAACTTCTTTTTATCGGGGGCCATAAAAATTTTTTTACTTTTAACTTTAGTCATCAGCATTTTAGGTATAGGTATATAATTACATATTTAATGAAGTTTTATTTTACTCACTAATTTTAATGGCTTTATTTAATACTTAACTTAATATTAACAACTTTATTTAATCTATGCTAAATTATAACTACAAATAAAAAAATAAAAATAAATTATACAAAATATCTTTTTACCCTTATGTGTAGAATACTTTTGTGGGCCAGATATTAAATGATGACTGGCCGGAGTTGGCCCGTGGGCCATAGTTTGACCACCACTTAAAGTATTACATTTTCAAATTTTTTAAAAATGTTAAATTTGTTTTTATGGAACGTTACTTCTAGAAGCAATTTTTTTTTTTAAATGTATCTTTAACAGAGGTAATCCAGTTCGAGTAAGATTAGGAGAACTGAATATACAAAATTCTTTTGATGGAGCTAATCCATTAGATGTTGTAATAAGTGAAATCATTGTACATCCTGATTACGTTTCAAGATTAAGATATAATGACATTGCACTGTTACGTTTGGAAAAGAGAATTAAATTCAACAATCATATTCGACCAGCTTGTCTTCACAACAGTGATAATATTTATTCTTCTAAAGTTACTGCTACTGGATGGGGAAGTGTTGCATTTGGTAATTTACAAAATTTAACAATTATGAACAATATTTCTTAATACAATAAAATTAATTTCAAAACATGTATATATTCAACTTAGGTGATCATTCAAGTGATGAGTTATTGAAAGTAGATTTAGATGTAATAGATAATAGACAGTGTAATAAGTTATACGAAGATCAAAAAAAAATCCTAAACAGAGGGATTATTGATTCTATGATGTGTGCTGGAGATTTAGCAGGAGGACATGATACTTGTTTGGTTAGTGAAATTATTATATATTTAATTTTTAACGAATAACATTTAAATTAAATTACTACTTACTATTTAGGGAGATTCTGGAGGACCACTTGTAATAAGATCAGAACAAAATGCATGTGTTTTCAATTTAATTGGGATAACATCATTTGGAAAAGGTTGTGGAGCTGTTAATTCAGCAGGAGTTTACACCAGAGTATCATCATTTTTACCTTGGATAGAAAAAATTGTTTGGCCCTAGAAATTGAATAACTAATGAATCATAATAAATTTATAAGTTGTATGCTATAACTCATGTAAATATGTTATTTATTTATTATTTTATTTTAATTTATTGTGATTAAATAACATAATATTTTATTAAAATTTTTTTCAGAATACCAGACATAACATTTTAATTGGTATATTATTTGATATATATTTTGATCAGATAAAAGAAAAACCATACATCAGAATATTTACTAAGTTTTTTTTCAATTAGCATTATAATTTTTTTTAAAAAAATTTCATACAAAATCATTAATCTGTATTATGTATAATATAATTATATACTACACATATATTAAGGGTATTAGCAATATGGTTATTAATATCAACATAAGCTGGATAAATTTCAGCCATACAGTTTGAATAATGCATCACTTTTTATTCAAGACTCATTTTAAATTTATTTTGATGCACATTGATATTTGATAATAATATGAATTTTAAAATAACCATTTATTGATAAATGTATAAGTTATATGTTCTTATTAAATGGTTTGGTAAAAGTGATTAAAAATGTAATAGAGCCTTAATAGATGTATCATTGAGAGAAAAGAGGAGTACATTGAATTATTTTTTTCCTGTAATTTAAAATATTTTCAAACTACTAAAAATACAGTATAACTCGCAAAATATATCCTTCTTTATTCCATTAATGAACAAAAAAGTTTTTCAGTCAAATTAAAATACATTCTATTTAAATTCTAAGTAAAACACATATAAATCTAAGGCTTATGTTTAACATGAAATAAGGATTGTTTGAATTAAATGAATCACAAATCAAATAACTAGTTAATAAATGCAAAATAATTACTTTAATAAGTAATATTTCTAAAATTTTAATCATTTAACATAATATTTACATGTTTCAGTATAAATCAAATAGTTGTAAACAATATTATATAATTTATATTGATTATTATTTAATATTAAATTAATTTATTCTATTTATTCTCATTCTCATAATAATAATGACTAACATTTACCACTATTCACGACTATATCCAAGTGAATTATTATTACCATAATAAAATTTAGTAGCACTATTAATATAATTTTATTAATAAAATAAAATAAACATCTTAACACTGAAAATCAGGTTAAATTAATTATTTTTAATAAGAAAATTGTACATGTAAAGTTAGTGTTTATAAGTATTGGTAAGAATAGATATATCTTTTTTAACTACCATACATATACAGTAGACACCGCTTATAAGACTCACAATGGGTCCAGCACAAAGAGAAACTTATAACCGAATGAATCTTATAGGCAGTGGATAAAATACGAGAAAAATTTTTACTAATTACATATATGATATTAGATTTGTTTTGCTACTTTTACAATTATATATTAGATGTTATTATATATTATTAAATAATTTACATAGATTTTTAACTTTTATTTTTTTACTTGTATTACAAATGAAATCAGTTGGTATTTAATATTTTAATTTTAGTTTATTTTTTGTTTTCATTTATTGTTATCATAATTGCCAAAATAATAACTGCGATAAATTTGAAGCACAATAAAATTTGTTATACAATCATAGTTGATGAAATGATTAGAAACCAACCATAAGTAATATTCAATATTAAAGTTTATTTTCTACGATTTTTTTTAAGAAATTTCAGTCTTATAACCAAAGTGGCAAGTCTTATAACCAACTTTTTTAAATGTATTTGGATATGTGTGAACTGTTTCAAGTGATATTAAATCTAATAAATCTAATAAGCGGCATCTACTGTATATTGAATGTTTCATCAAATATACCCCATAATTTATTAATTTTTAAATCATCCATTGATTAAAAATGAATAGTAGTTACAATTTATTCTAAGGTATATAATAGATATAATACTTACATTATGTTTTAGATTCTAAACGGAGTGATAGAATCTATTGGTTTTACAATGATGTGTGTTTTTTTTTTTTTTTTTTGAATTGTTTATTATAAAATACTTCAAGTATATCATTTTTGGTAGGCCATATGTATCCATTTCCCAATGGTTTATGAGTCGAAGGAAATATAATATGTCTCCAATCTCTAAAATAATAATAAGAAAAGAACATAAAAAAATCAGTTCCAATAGCAAGTCTTTTGTTGTATTTAAAATTGACTGAATAAATCATTTTACTTTTTTGAAAACATAATTTATTGCATTTATTAAAATTAAGATAGTGAATTTAAATACAATTTAATACTTACCTACCACTATGAAGTCCAAGGAAGAGAATCCAATTCATTTTTATACCGTAATCATACACATTAACATATCCAAAGTTAATAGCAGATAATCTATCAGCTTCAAATTTATTTATATGTCCTTCAATACTTGTTTCCCCAGAACTTATTAAAAGACTATGCCAAATAGTTAAAATAGCTAATGCAATAAATACACCTAAAATGATTTGATGATTAAATTTTAAACAATTTTAATAATAAATAAAGATTACCGCATGTTATAAAAGTAATGACCATTATGCACCAGCACCTCCATTCAGCAACACGATCGTATTCAAGATTGATACTTTCATATTCATCTTGAAATGTTAAAACCCAATCTGTCTAAAAATAAAAAATCAAATACATTCATTTTAAATTTAACATTATTTTTTTATTAACTCACTTTAGGTAATGAAGTATTGACTTTAACAGGATGTCCATCTGGATCTTCTTCTCTATAAAATACTTCTTCAAAAACAATCTCGGCGCCAAATATGATTATAAATAATGATCCCAATGTCATGTACATCATATAGAGAAAAAAATAACGATGATTATAAAATCCAACACAATTGTTTAACCAAGCTTTTATAATAAGTTAAGAAAAATTTAACAATAATAAAAATTAACAATTATTCGCAATACAATATTGTATATTAATTAATTAATTAATTAATATAAATCAAAATTTTATTTAAAAATACCATAATTTTTTGAAATATACTTTAAACACTAAAAAATTATATACTCTACAGCTAACCAAACTTTGTAAATGCATTTAAATACGTATAAATTATAACATGGAAGTAAAATAATGGCTTAAATTGTGATTTGTTATAGTATAATCATTACTAAATATTAAGGATACGACAATGGTGATCCATTTTGAGAATACATTTATTACAAACTGAACAATGGTGTGTGCGTGGTGGCTTAGGAGAATCACATTTCTTACAAATTGCCACATCATAATACATCAAGCTACTCTATAAAATTACAAATTAATATTTGATTGAATAACATTTTATGTACAAGTGTTAAATAATAAAAATAGTTTACTGAAGCAGGAAAGCCAGGTGTTGTAGTAACTCCCATATAATAATGAAATATAACATTAACTAATAACCAATTTCCAAATATTAGTAAAAATATTGTTAAAAGTTTATTATTATTCCACCAATATGGTAAACCAATCCAATAGGCAACGAAAACAACAAATGATGTTAGAAAAATAACAAGGATAACCATTATCTGTAAATAAAAGAATAATTTAAACATAGAAAAATTAATTTTATTTAAAACAAGTAATAATTTTAACTTACTTGACCTAAAATTAAGGTATACTTGTCAACAAATTTAAATAAAGGGTCTAGTATGACATCACATGCACATTCAAGGTTTATATTTTGAGAATATACATAATTTTTTAAATGCACCCACGTTTTGTTAAATTTTGTTCTAAAAAGTGAAAATACACTTCAGAATTAACATAAATTTTAGTAATTTATATTAATAGTTAATTATATTATAATCTATTTGTAAAGATAATTTAAAATAAAATAATTTATAATTTCTTTTCTTAACAAACATTTGAAAAGTATGAATATTATCTGTCAAATATGGCATTGAAATTATTTTTATACATATTATTTCAACTAATTATATTCATTGGTAATTGTTAAATTGAGAAAAGACCTAAGATAATAAGACAACATGTCTTTTTTATTATATTTTTTAAAAAAATTTCCTTTGGACTACTATCAAGAAAAATAATAAATTTGCTAATGTAATATTAATTAGTAATAATTTAATTATTATAAATATTAAGTTTGTTCTATGTTGTATGTATACGTCAAAAAATAAACATAAAATAATGTAAAGCAACTTCAAAAAGGTAAGTAACAAGAAAAATATTTTTTATTATTTTTTTTTAAATATTGGAAGTATAGGTAGTAGATTACAAAACAATTTATGGCAGAATATATTTTAAAATTAACTTATGTAAACAGAATAGAATAGTATTTTCCTATAATTGTATGTCTTTTCAAATTTGAAAATATCCTTTCAGGACAAATTATCTGAAATAGGTAGAGGTATCAGGTAAGTGCATGTTTAATATAGTTGTTCCAATATGATAACTTTAAATAGTATAAACATTTTATAATAAATTTGATACTTAAGGTAGTTCATACTCCAAAAGATTATTACATTGAAAGCATTAAAATATGGTTCATAGCATTATATAGAATTTATTGGACATGTTACATCAACTTACTTCGTCAGTCTCAATAAGGACATAATTATTAATGATAAACTAAGTAATTTGTATTATATCGTAAGATGTAAATGTTTGACGAGTTTATAAAACTGAAAACGGAAAAAAGTAATAACTAAATTTCAAAATTCAAATTTTTATTACCATAACATCATTATTATAGATAATATTATCAGTAGCAATTTCATCACAGCACCACAGATATAATCTATAAATGATATCATTCGAAATTCGAATCAAACACTAACCAAACATCAAAAAGTAAACAATAAATTGTTTTGAAAACAGACGTAAATAATAATATTACTGCAATAACTAACCCTATAATATTAAACTAAAGATTCTTATTTTCGTGGAATAAACCATAAATTTATCTTATCAAATTTAAAAGGCGCACTTATTTAACTTAACCATTTAAATAGGAACCTATAGATAAAAAGATTTGGCTATTCAAAAATGTTTTGAATTCTTGTCATTCAATTAGGTACAATGTCTACTATTTGCTTTAGATATTAATATAATATTATCTATAGTTTTTATTTCTACAGAGTAATTTTATTGTTAAGTTAAAAAAACCAACATTTTATTTTCAACAATTTTAAGTTTTTAGATAAAATGTACTTTAAAACTAGAGTATATGAGCTGATAAACAACTTTCTATTTACTGGTTCAAAGGTGAAAGTAGATATTTGATTTTATACTTGTATTTCGTGTACATATCATCGCTATTTATTATGTAACATATGTCAGATACTCAGTAGTAACTTTGATTTTTTTTTCTGGTTGTGTTATTCACACGGAAAACTAAATTAATAATTTTATTTGTTAAATTTTTTTTTCGTTTATATGGCATCCAAAAGCGCTCAAAATGTTACTGGATATGTCGTGTTTATTTCATTGTTGTTTGATTTATTGGCGTTTACAATGATATTGCCACTTTTCCCTTCATTACTAGATTATTATAAGCAAAATGATTCTGGTGGATTATATCAATGGTTGGAAAAACATATAAGTGTTTTTCAAAAAATTATTGGTGTACCAGATCAATTTAATGGAGTTTTATTTGGTGGTAAGTTACATGATTTTATTTTAAATAAATATTATTCAATATTATAAAATATTTTCTAATAGGTATACTGGGGTCATTGTTTTCATTTTTACAATTTGCTTCATCGCCTATTCTTGGTGGTATAAGTGATGTTTATGGGCGTAAACCAGTCATGATAATATGCTTAGTAAGTCTATTTTTAATTTTACCTAAATATGCCTATAATATATTTAAAATAATAAATTTTAGATTGGTATTTTATCTTCGTACATTATTTGGTCTAAAGCAACAACATTCTCTTTATTTGTTTGGTCACGTATTATTGGCGGTCTCAGTAAAGGCAATGTTAGTTTATCAATGGCTATTGTTACAGATGTGTATGTACCTGAAAAGCGTGGAAGAGGAATGGTAAATATATATGTTTGTTAATTATTGATATCCCTCATTAGAAGTCGTTTAAAATATGTATTTATTTTATTTATCTTGATAATACACTGTTATATCCATTTATATATATACAATTATGTCATTCATATTTTATTTTGATTGTTAAACCTTAGAATTGTATTGTGTTGTGTTAAAAATAAATGAAAATATCGGAAATAATAAATTATATAAACCTATATTGTATTAATATTTTGGATTTACTTTTTAGGCAATGATTGGAATAGCTTTTTCTGTGGGATTTGTATTTGGACCTATGATAGGAGCAGCTTATGCTAAATGGTCTCATAGTCAAGAAGGGGATTGGTTCGTCCAACCTGCCTTATTAGCTGTAATTTTGACTACAATCAATATAATTTTTATATTTTTTGCATTTGAAGAATCACTTCCTAAAGTAATATTTTATTATTCAAATTTTACATTGCATAATAAGTATTTTTTATTTACGTTTTAATATTTTTAGAAAAATAGAGCTTCATCTGTTGCTGGAAAATTATCAGAAGCTTTTACATATATAAATTTAATAGATTTATTCAAATTTAAATTGTTACACGACATTGTCCCATCTAATGGTAATACATATTAATTTAAATTTTGTAATTGATATAACCACAATTTTGAATATCAATTATGTATTCTTATGAAATTTTAGATGTCAAAAAGCTACGTTCTTTGGGTAGTGTCTACTTTGTGTATTTATTTCTATATTCTGGTTTGGAATTCACATTAACATTTTTAACTCATAACAAGTTTGGATATACATCAATGCAACAAGGTTGGATGTTTTTCGGTATTGGTATTACCATGGCTTTATTACAAGGTGGATGGGTTCGAAGAATACCTCCATCACGTACAGCTAAAACTGCAACTTTAGTAATTATATTGATATTTATATGCCTTGGAAATGTAATATGTTTAAATAAATTTTATTTATACTTTGTAGGGCCTTTTGTTAATCGTTCCATCATTTATATGTATTGGATTGGCTGAATCTCCTCCACTTTTAATTCTTGGCTTATTTCTTTATGCTGTTTGTAAGAAATCAATTAAATATATCTCTTTGAAACATACCACTCATTATATTGTTTTTTTTTTTTATATTTCAGCTACCTCTATTGTTGTACCATGTATGACTACATTAGCATCACATTATGGATCAGATGCACATAAAGGCAAAGCTATGGGTACATTTCGTTCTTTAGGAGCTTTAGCTAGAGCAGTTGGACCAGTTTTTGCTTCAATATGTTAGTTTTTATGAATTTATAGTATACTTTAATTGGTATTAAATTTAATTACTAAATCTTATTTATTTATCTATTTGTATTTCAGTATATTGGTCCGTCGGTCCAAAGATAACATATTTTATTGGAGGAATTTTGCTATTATTGCCCTGGTTTTTGTTGAGGAAGTCATTGAAAGACACCAAAGAAAAAATTTAATTTATGATATTGAAAAAAAAAAAAATATTAATCTATTGCACATTGAATGCAATAGCTATGTAAAAGTAGCCAGGTAACAATATACCTTATAGTTAACGTCTATGAATGATAAATGTAAACTCAAATGAATATAAATTATTTAAGTACACAATTTCAGTTAAAGAACAGTCAGACAAAATATATTATTATTATTCTGTTATTAGATTAGATACTTCAATTCAATAAGGACTTGATCATTTTGGTTTTACACCTGATAGTGGACATATTATTATTGATTATTGACTTATGTTCAAATCTAAAATGTTAAAAGAACTATGTTAGGTATTACCAATGGGTGACTTCCTGAATCATAATATTCATGTTAAGAAGTAAAATATGTAATTCATGTCTTTTTTGTTGACTCATTGTACAAATAACTGTGTATAGATTGTCTTTAAAATTAATAAATTAACTTTTCAATAGTAATAAAAAAAAACTACAACAGTTAATTTCTCATTATTTGAGTTAAACAAAATTATATTTCATATTTGACAATAACAAATACTTAAATGTGAAATAAAACAATAACAATAACAAATAATTATCAAAATACTTACAACATAGGAAAAAATAATTAATTTAAATTGTCTTCAAGAAATTTATAAGAAAATAATATTGAAACACAATTAAAATATATTCTTAAATAATATAAAAAATAATTTATACTCCATATTATTAGTAAATCTTACTACTTTATTGTCATGTAGTTATTTAATATTTATGTTTTAACTTTTTAGCATATTTCAATTGTAATTTTTTAGATTAAAATAGCTTAATCAAATCATAACAATTTAAACTTTGAACAACATTTACATTTTTAAATGTTGGTATAATTATAATTGGAAATATTTTTTATTTTGTATTTTCTGTTTATAATTAGTTATTATAATTAAAGATGATTGACATTTTTTAAATCTATACTGGGTATTTATTATATATGGAAACAACTGATAAGCAGATTATCAGCAAATTTAATAAGGCATTCTGATTAAATAAAAACACAATAATAATATTAACATGTTTCCATATATAATGAACACATGATATAACTACGCAATTTAGAAAATATAAGATTAGAATAATATAATAGTAGTGTTAGGTATAAATTAGCCACCGTTAAGTTTAATGTTGAATTGTGATGTGACTGTGATATAATGTAAAAGACAATATATTTTTTAAATTTATATTATATATAATTTTGTTCATTAATAAACTACCACTGTAAAATAAAACACTTTTAAATTAACCTATTTTAAGTATAAATTATTTCACAAATTGTTTGATGTGTTTTTATTATTAATTGTATGAACATTTGTGTGCATAATAATTATAATAATATATCCTGTGACTAGGATAAGGATACTAAACTATATTATCAAGAAGCATATAAAAATTTGTTTCATGTATCAGGAGTCCTATAGGATTATTGGTATTAAAATCAAATATTGGAATCATGGAATTATAATCGATACTGTCCTGGAAAATTTCTATCGACAAAGAAGTTTTAAGTATTGGTTTTAAGGATATGAAATACCAACAAACTTTGATTTTCTGCCCTTATAATACATTTTAATAATTAATAAAGTAAGAACATAGTTTTAATACAAAAATACATGGGGACTCAATGTTTTTAAAATTTTGAGCTATCGAAGTTCAGGATAGCTCTACAACACTGTATTTGAGTTTTAACAATCACAACAAATTTATAATAAATTAACTATGTAGAAGATCATGACTTTTTCACTCGGTAAAATCAAGAAATTCAAAACTGAAGTTATACGTTATTTTTACTGCCAATTTACTTAGCTAATATTTGCGTCTTATAGTAGCAAAAAATATTGATCAGCTATTGATATATAAAATCAATTTTTAACATCCCTACTAGATCTATAATTCAATGTTCATGATTAATTTGAATGACTATCTTTTATCATCGTAAAGTGATGATAATGATCCATAAGCCATGTTAAATCCAGGTGGTTCTTCAAATTGCATACTAATTGGATGATTAGAATTATCTCCATCATTTATATCAAATGGAAGTATTGCATGCTGAACTTGACTATCCGGTGTTACACCCATAGTTGAATACAATTCTTTCAAGACTAACAAAATTGTATCTTGTGATTCCCTATATAAACAAATTTAGAAAATAATTGATTTCTATTTTACAGTGTGTTGTTTTTAATAACCAGTTAAGAAAAATAAATAACTTTTTTTAAATTTTGACTATTACTATATACTATCACTCATAATAATTTACTGTTAATATTAGTTGTAAATTATACCTGTAATAATTGTTAAAATCAAGGTATATTATTGTGTTAATATTTAATGTATACTTAATTATTTGCTGAAATCATAAAACAATTTGATTGAAATTAATAAAATTATTAATGATATTACTAATTGTTTTATTCATTACAAAAATTTAAAAATTAAAAAAACTTCATTTTTCGGGTTTTTTTCATTTCAAAGGAAAAATATCGTTACACTAATGGCAATACCACATAACTGACATTTAACACAAAATGAGTTTTTGGTATCAAAATATTTGTAACCTTGCGCACAAAATTTATTTTCTGTACAATAACCTTTAATAAATTATTTACCCTTCAAATTGGATTTAAGTGATAACTTAAAGCACTGCTCAATAACACATATCTCACAAAAACTTTAGTAAATACCAAGTAACTACACTAACTTTTAAACAGCAACCAAATTTAAAGAATTTTATTAAAAATATTGTTGAAAAATCATAACTTAAATTTAAACTTGAAAAAAAAATGGGGTGTATAATATATTTTAATATTTATTCAATTTTTTCACTCTCCTGAACAATTGGTAAAATATGTGATATTGCCATTAGTGTAACGATATAGTAATATACATTTTTAGAAATTCATACCTATAACTTTCTATGATTATTAAACCTCTAAAAACTTAAAACAATAGAACAATTGTATGATAATAAAAGCCTAATATATTAAAATTTAAATAAAATAAAAAGTAAATTTAATGACTAATTTTATTTATTATGAATTATAATTTTTGTATCAGCCATTTAAAATACTTTAAATATATAAATCAACTTATATGTACCAATAACATAAATGACTGACTCCAGCAAATAAATATTCATTAAAACTTTCTATTGGCGCTTCCTGCAGAACATGATCTACTCTATTTCCTTTATTTAAAACACCAAGTTTATTGTCAAGACTGTGAGAAGTGTCAGAATTGGAATTGTTAGTAGTTTCTTCTTGAGCTTGTGATCTCTTATCTAAATTCTAAATAAAAAATAATAACTTTTAATTATGATTATTAATAAATTGGTTACATTTTTTTGGATTCCAAATCATATTGGTATTGTTGCCTAAATACTAGTATAACAAGTAAAGTGACTATCTAGTATTTTTGACCAAATTTAATAATCATTTTACCTCATTTAAAATCCCAACTTCTGTTATTTCCCTATACAAAGTTAACTCTTATTTATATTTATTTATTTTATAACTCATACATGCACAAGGTTCAATTATAATAAAATTAAGGTACATTATAATTCATACTTAGAGCTATAGTAACATATTTTTTAATTCATAAAATTATTTGCAAAAATATCAATATTATTAATATGCATATTTGCTTTAGATAGATTTATATGTATAGATATAGATATATAGATAGATGCTTGATTTATTGGTTCACTCTAACATCTAACTATGCCATGTCCCTAAGTCACTTGATAGAGATACAACATTGCTCCTATGATTCTTCATCCATGGTTAAAAATCTTATATATTTCCAGCCTTCCATGTGTCTTATTGTTACCTTTGTATAAGACATAACTTACTTCCTTACTAATTTATAAATATATTTATAGATATTCTTCTCCACTTCCATGTACCCGATTCCGCTTAAAATCAGTCATATTATTTTCAACTGTCTTCTTCTTCTACCAAGTAGAATAATCTATTTTTCATACCTATCTTCCCAAGACTAATAATTTATGATCCAAATATTTTCCTTAATATTCACTCTTATTATTCATTTAATTATTAACTATATAAACTTAGTTGGTTTCCTAATCAAGATATTTTGTACATGGTAATAATTTTATTTTTGTGAATTTATATTGTAATTTAACCATCTTATTACAGTATTTATGAGAAGAAAAAAAAGAAGAATATCATATTTTAATAAAGTTACAAATTATTTTTAAAATATTATGAAATGTTTGTTTTAGAAAATAAAATTCTAAATTGTAATTTAGAAAAACATTAATTACAAAATAATACAGATATAAAATGGATAATAAATATACTTTATACTTACTGTACTAGATTCATATTCTATTGAATGACCAGAAGTGACTTTAGTAAACATAGCTAACTGATAAACTGTATTCCAAGTATTCTTTACAGAATTAACAAGATGAGTCTTCAGAGCAGCTCCAACATGCGCCATAGTATCTTTTAGTTCTATAAATAAATAATATTTTAGTAAACAAAATATAGAATATATTTTTTTTATAATATAAAATTAGAATATATTCACAATATAGAATAAATATTAAATTACCTAAATGCATTCTCTTACGACCTTTGTGATGTGGCACTTGAATAGGAGGTATATTTTCAAAAGTAGAATTTATTAATGGTTCAATTCGATAAGCAATTGGGTCATAAGGATGAAATATATTAAGAAATCCTGGACAAGTCGGAAATTTAAAGTTGACTCCTAAACTTTCTATTCCTCGAACTGTTACAAACATACCTAAATCAAATGATTAGTAAATGATAATTATCGTGATATTAATTATTAGTTAATTTCAGTAATACTAAAAAATCTATTTTAAAAATGGTATAATGTATATAACAATTTTTTTTTTAAATTGATCTATTTTTAAGGAAAAGCAGTTGTGGCTATTAGCCCTTCATGTGGGTTTTATGAAGGTTTTAATTCAGAATAATTGTAGGAGAATAAACACAAGACTATGTGTTTAGGCATGGAAAACATTGCTAGTCTTGAGATTACCCATCCAGCAGTGCCAGATAGTGATTCACTGAAGAACTGAGTGACAGCGGCAAACCGTTCTGCCACACCATACCACAACAACTATTCTCCTAATCAACTTGTAAACACTTTCTTCTTCGATATACTTCATTATTTTTTGTAAAATTTGCTTACATTTCAAAATTTATATAATTGTTTCAAAACCAAAAAGTAAAATCCACTAGTAGAAAAAATTTCAAACGACCACTTAATAATAATTGATGAAAACTTTTGTAAAAATAATTAACTATTTTTAAGAGAAGTGAAACTAGTTCTTAAAATTAGTGTCACCATAATCAGAATTTATATCTGTAAAATTGACAAAATCTGAAAGAAATCATAGTTAAAATTTAAATTCCATTTATTAGTTTAAAATTAATAATGAATATATTATTTAGATGCGTGATTATATTAAAAGCCAGTAAAAATAAACAATTCATGGAAATCAACTTTCCTTCTGGCCCTTAGAATAATAATGAACACAATTAATTAATACATCACTTTATATTTAGAAATTAATTCTGTACAAATTATTGGAATTTAAATTTAAATAATTACCAATAGGTGATCCAAAACCAAAAAAATAATCAAGTGGAAATTTGAGTTGTGGGTATGTAATGTATGGTTGCCCTGTACCAGCTTTTCCTAATGTTACATATGATGCACCACGACTTAACTTAGCTTTTTGTTCATTAACAGTAGGAACTACAGGCGATTCCTAAAATAATAAAATATAATACTGAAGTTATAAAAATGATAATATCCAATATTACCAATATACATAACTTATTAGTTATGCTACTACTACATAAAAATGGTATAAGGATATAACAAATTATATAGTGGCAGACCAGCAGTAATTATTAATGAATAAATAATGTTCCCTTTAACTGTACAATGTACACTGATATCATTTCCAATTTTTTTTTTTTTTTTCAAAAAATAAATCCTACATATAAAATTTTAAACTTTTTAGTTAACATTTATTGAATTCAAAATATTTTACTTAACTCATTAAAATCATAAAATAATATACATATTTGAAGTCTATTTATAAAAAACGACAAGTACTTAAACAATTTTAACGATAAGACTTTATTTCAATTATAAATGGATTCTAAATCTCAATTCTAAGTCAAAATAAATTGAATACAATATCATGTTCAAGATATTGTTATATCACAAATATATGGGTTATAGCAATTGGCAAGTAAAAAAATAATAATATATGTAGGTTTAAAATATTTATCATCTATATTTTTAAATCTAATTGCTATTTCACTGCAAGACTTATCAAAGTACACAATACACATACAGCTATCAGTTTATCACCCACATGGTGAAGTTAGGTGAAAACTTCCAATAGAGCAATAAATCATTAAAACAACTTACAGAATGTACTGCTGAGTTATATGGTTGTTGATTACATAGTAAATCAAATGAAATTAATGATCCAAGACTATGACCACCTATTGAAACATGGCCATTAAAATTGGGATTTCTTAATAGATACAGACTATACATGCGATTCATTTCATTTCCGACAGCATTTATTATAGTCTAAAATAAAATACAAATATAAATATTTTATTTTACATAATTCCTAAAAAAAAACTAACTTGGCAAAACGTAGGGCTAGTATAAAATAATACATCTAATATTGTGTCATTGTTAAATTGCCTTAGTTTAGGAATTGATGGTAAAGTAATACTTTTGAGCTTGCAATCAATATTTTCGGTGTGTAAAGCTAAATGCCATGATACAGGTAACACTTCAATTCTACCAATTGTATCTGTCTGACAAGCTGTTTTGAAATGAGATTGTGTTAACTGAAGAGCTAAACTTCGGAAATCATCCACTAAAAATAAATAAAAATGTAGCATATAATATTTAGAAATTATTTTTTTATTAAATATTATTTTATATGTTTTTAACATTTATAAATTTCTATGCTGTTTAATTTTACTGTTAACTGAATGAAAATACATACCAACTTCATAAATTGGTCTCATTTTTAAATCACAATAGGAACCAATGCCATGAATCATAAATAACAAATGGTCCACTTTTGATGGTTCATCCCTAGGAATTACAAATTCTTCAAATCCTCGCTTTACTATACATTGTTTTAATGAAGACTGTAAATTATGTTTAAACATGAAATTTCAAAAACAATTGTTTTCATTTGTATTTATAATTTTACATTTGTTTGATCCATCTGTTGATAAATTTGAGTTTCATCGCTATTATTTAAAAGTGTTATGGATACTCCACTATGTATTATAGCAGTAGGACTATGTAAAATAACTTCTTCATAATCACTAACTGGAATTCTGCGTCCCCATTCATTAGTTATCCATGCAGCTTTATATTCCACCTAACCATGAACATTAATTAAATAATGACAAATGAGATAATAATAATGAATTTTAATTTATTATTACTTCTAGTATGGAAGCTGTTGTTTCATCATATGGAATAAAATTAAAACCATTTCGATTTCTAAGAAACCAAGAACAACGCCGTACACTAGTTGGCTTATCAGACCAATAAACAGGTTTACGAATTCTTTGATTTAAGTAGACATCAAATCGACTTCCGTCAGTTGGTATTACAGATTCATTACATGGATCATCTAAAAATATATTATGAAATATAATTTAAAAATCAACCTATATATTAAACAACTCTATAGGGTATTTCAGGACGATTTAACAAATGTCCTTGCAATGTTCTATCCATTATTTTTAATTTTTTTTTTTTACTTTTGAAACTCAAATTTGAAAATCTATAATATTATTTTAGCATTAAAAAAAAAAAAAATAAAATAGCCATTTTGTAAACTGGTTTTTTAGAAAAATTATAGTAATTAAATATCATATAAAAGTTTGGTCATACATTTACTATAATTTTTTAAACATTTTGAAAATTTGAATTTTATAATTAAAATTATTTTACAATGATTGTAGTACATTCTAACTAGATTAGATTAGGTTATACTTAATAGTGATATATTAATTAATTAATAGTGATATATAATATTATGTGATAAAATTATATAACACACAACATTATTGCTGACTTTTTCACAAACTTAGAAAAATTGTAAAAATTAACAGATAAACCTTTATTAGTCTGAAGCATTTGTTTCTAAAAATCAGAGTTGCTAAATGGTTATTTTGAAATTGATTTTTTAACAGTAGAGTGAAATAAAAATTTGAACATTTGAGTTAAAAAAATAAAAATAATTTTTAATGTAGCGCAGTATAATAAAATGTATGAAAAAAAAAGAAAAGTGAAATATAATAAATAGAACAAAAGTGATTGTATTTCATTATCCTGAAACACTTTGTATTCTTACTGGAAATAAAGGCCAGTTCAATTGCATCTGAATCTTTTTGACTAAATGGAATCCATACATTTTTATCAGCATATTTGCAATAGAACCAATGCCATTTTATAGATTCATATTCATATACTAATAAATCCTATAGACAATTACATTGATAATATTATTATACATTTCAATAATAGTAATAATAATAATTTCTGTTGTCTTACTTCAGAATGCGATGTAGACAAATTTTCTTTAGTATCCATAGTTTTATTTTCTAATGGTTTATTTAATGATAAATTTGAAGTTTTCATAATAATTGCATTATTTAAAGAATTTGAAACATTACTAGATGAAGATTCAATATTTTCTGTCAAATCATTACCTAAAAATTTTTTTTTTAATGTCAAATTATAATAGTTACTTATCAATAATAAAAACTAAAATATGTTGAGAATATACCTTTAGATGGTATGATGCTTTGGTGCTTAGTTTCTAATGAAACTTTATGTGGTAGAATATGAGAATTATATTCATCTATACTTGAAAATCCGTAATTACTATTAATATGTAGTTTAAGTTGTTCTCCTGCAGTTTCTAAACATTGGGACTGGGATTCTTTAAAATTGCCTTCACTAATATTTTGTTGTAATATAGAAAATGTTGATGATTCTTGGAATTGACTAGTAATAACCTTATCTAAAACAAAAAAAGAGTTGTTCATTTTTATTAAGATAGATACACATAGGAAACCCATCCTTCAAAGATAAATATTTGAAACAGATAACAATTACTAAAAATAGTATATAAAGAAAAGTTTGTAAAAAAAAATCTTCAATAGCTATTGATTCTGAGCTCCTGTACTATATCATCATGCATTTAAATTTAAATTTATTTTTACTGTACTCAGTTGTTTTGTGCATTGTTGGAAATGACATTAATATCTTGACAGATTGGAAAAAATCGACTTTCCAATGTATGAACAACTTTTTTGAAAATACAAGATATTTGACAAAGTATGATACTAATGTAACAATATCTGGATTGGACAATAAAGAAGGTATGTACACTATGTGTATTTGCATGTAATTATTAATTAAAAATACTAAAAACCAATTGTTCTTGCAAGTAATATAAAATAATGTCGTATGGTTGTAATATATATATATGGAGAACCATATTGTAAATTGGCAATAGAATATTATTTATTTATATGTTAAATATTATTACTGTGTAATATTTATACATTTATCAATGCACTTAAAAATTGCTGTCAAATATTAATAAATAAATAGTCTATAAATTATTAAAATAATTTATACTAAGCAATTCATTCAACTTTAATTTGATATACAATTTGAAATAACACTTGGGGAAAATAAAAATCAAGGTTTTATAATAATTACATTTTATTGGCTATTTATACATAAAAATTAATAACTTCAAAAAATAATATGCTATACATATTAGATAGTGATTTGTCAGCTTAACATGTGATCATAAATTAAACAAAATTCATGATTCAAGTTAAAAAATGACTTAATTAAAAAACAATTTGCCAAGTTATTTGGCATTTAATTTACATTTCTTAATTCCAGGTAATTCCTCACGATACCTTAAAAAATATTGTTATAGTGATCTTTTAGATTATAAGTTAATCACTGTCTTGGATTCTAACTTGTAACCTCTCTCCCAAGGTTTCATTCCTATCACTGTATAGCACTCCTACCAGTGGCGCCCAGAGAGGTGATCAAGTAATGCAACTGTATGCGCTTTTGAAAATCAACAGATGTCATAGATAGATGACTCTACCTTTGTAACAAATACATCTTTAAAGTATAAGATACTAACAGACATTCTATCAAATAATTAATTCCCTTATGATTGAAGATACACAATTATAAATACTATCTACCAAATTGGTTGTACTGTTTGAAAACATTTTAACAGTTTAATATCAATATAATATTATTATATTTCAACTATAGGTCATGGATCTTTTACTGTTAAATATTAATTGAAATCTACAATTATTTGAATTTCTACTTTGTAAAATGTTTATTTAGTGTGTTCTCACTTCCCAAGTATACCAATTTTAAAAGTTTCATATCATTAAATTTGTATTTAGAACTACCCAGAATAAAATATAGATTTGTGGCTTAGATAAATATTTTATTAACAATTTAGCGATGCTCTTGATGCCGATACGGTTTGACTAGCCACTAAGTAGGTGGGTGGGTGTAATTTTAGATTCTGAACGGAGTAATGGAATCTATTGATTTTACAATGTGTTTTTTTTTTTTTGTGCCTGAGGACACGTTTTTTGGTAGTAAAAATGCTTCGATTTTCTTAAATAGCAACTTTTCTGAAAGGAAAGTAAATGTAGATGGTACTTGGGCGAGTCAAAAATCCAACTTTTTTCTTACTTTTTAAAAAAATCGAAAAAAACGATAAAAAAATTACGAAAAAACAGGAAATTTTACGCAAAATCACGTTTTTACAAAATACATTTCTCAAAATGCTCTAACTTAAAAACGAAAAACCACAACAACTTGAAATTTTCACCAAATCTTTATATTGGCGTTCTCTATATATGGTGAAATTTACAAAGTATTTTGACATATTTTGACTTATTTATAGACAATTTAAATTTTCGATTTTTGTAAAATTTTTTTTTTTAAACATCTATAAAATTTTTTTGGCCGTCCGAAAACTCTTGAAAATGTATTAAAGGATTAATTATAAGTTATACTAATTGTAACTAAAAAATATCGGAGATGGTTACACTCAAATTTTTTTTAAAAGCCCATAAAGTTCAAATTTGTATAAAATATGTTAAAATCGCGATAATTTGCAAGTTATTTTGTAGTTGAAAATTCATAAGATTTTTTCAGTTTATACTTAAGGTTCAAAATTTTAACAATAGGTTGTCCATAAGCTAATCTTCAAAAATATTGAAAAAAATTTCTACCGGACTTAAAAGAAAAAATGTTATGACTGTTTGAAATTTAAATTTTTACGAAATTACATTATAATTCAATTTAAATATAAAATACCAACTATATTATTATATACACATTTTAGACAAACATATTAACTCCGTTCAGAATCGTTATTCGTATACAATGATATCTATCATTGCATTCAAATTTAACAAATCCATTGTAATAATGACCTATCCTATA